>CM067171.1:38718188-38753188 GCA_034093135.1 Erigeron breviscapus | reverse complement strand
TACCGGCTTGGGTAATTTAACTAGTAAATTAGGTGAAGTGGTGATTTGTTCACGGTTGGTGGTACCACGTGAGCACATTATTCTTTTCACGGCTGTCTTTAAACTCAAATGAATTTGGTCTTAGCTATATGCAATCACATTTGAAGTCGAGTGAATTCAAGGTGGATGACTTTTATCTATATTGTTTGAAATCTTTCTTTACTTTTATGCAATTTGTTCTCTCAAATTTATTCTCATTTTATTGTCAAAAAGGATTTTCGAAGCAACACCCGTTTTCCAAACCATTTTACTAAACAACTAGCTCGATCCAATCCCCGAGAACGAACACAGTCTTGCCTTTTAACTATATTGCAAACGAATGGGTCCACTGCCCATAAGTGTGTAGTAGTCGTTCATTTGGTATTACTTGTTTTATAAGTTTTAAAACTCGATTTTTACACATCATATGGTCCAAGTGTAGGCTAGAACAATAAGTTTAAATAACTTTTGTTGTTGGGAGGAGCTGATGATATGGTTATGGGATTGCAAGAGGTCGACCAGGGCGTGTGGCTTGGAGAGGGGCGTACGACACCACAATTGAACAAGGCTCCATAAAGTGTTCGCAAAGGAACAATAAATAAAAAGATACATAGTCGTTTCAGGATGTGAGTTACAAAACTGGCAAAGAGGCAAAGTAACCATAATATTCCTGCTTTGAAGCTGGTCCATAGTAGCTAGCCGATCCATCTCGAGACGCCATCCAAGGATGTTAACCTTAAGAGGTTCAACTTTATTCCATGGGAAGACCCATCTATGAGGGCCAGTCCCCCCCCCCCCCCCCCCCCCCCCCCCCCCCCCCCCCCCCCCCCCCCCCCCCCCCCCCCCCCCCCCCCCCCCCCCCCCCCCCCCCCCCCCCCCCCCCCCCCCCCCCCCCCCCCCCCCCCCCCCCCCCCCCCCCCCCCCCCCCCCCCCCCCCCCCCCCCCCCCCCCCCCCCCCCCCCCCCCCCCCCCCCCCCCCCCCCCCCCCCCCCCCCCCCCCCCCCCCCCCCCCCCCCCCCCCCCCCCCCCCCCCCCCCCCCCCCCCCCCCCCCCCCCCCCCCCCCCCCCCCCCCCCCCCCCCCCCCCCCCCCCCCCCCCCCCCCCCCCCCCCCCCCCCCCCCCCCCCCCCCCCCCCCCCCCCCCCCCCCCCCCCCCCCCCCCCCCCCCCCCCCCCCCCCCCCCCCCCCCCCCCCCCCCCCCCCCCCCCCCCCCCCCCCCCCCCCCCCCCCCCCCCCCCCCCCCCCCCCCCCCCCCCCCCCCCCCCCCCCCCCCCCCCCCCCCCCCCCCCCCCCCCCCCCCCCCCCCCCCCCCCCCCCCCCCCCCCCCCCCCCCCCCCCCCCCCCCCCCCCCCCCCCCCCCCCCCCCCCCCCCCCCCCCCCCCCCCCCCCCCCCCCCCCCCCCCCCCCCCCCCCCCCCCCCCCCCCCCCCCCCCCCCCCCCCCCCCCCCCCCCCCCCCCCCCCCCCCCCCCCCCCCCCCCCCCCCCCCCCCCCCCCCCCCCCCCCCCCCCCCCCCCCCCCCCCCCCCCCCCCCCCCCCCCCCCCCCCCCCCCCCCCCCCCCCCCCCCCCCCCCCCCCCCCCCCCCCCCCCCCCCCCCCCCCCCCCCCCCCCCCCCCCCCCCCCCCCCCCCCCCCCCCCCCCCCCCCCCCCCCCCCCCCCCCCCCCCCCCCCCCCCCCCCCCCCCCCCCCCCCCCCCCCCCCCCCCCCCCCCCCCCCCCCCCCCCCCCCCCCCCCCCCCCCCCCCCCCCCCCCCCCCCCCCCCCCCCCCCCCCCCCCCCCCCCCCCCCCCCCCCCCCCCCCCCCCCCCCCCCCCCCCCCCCCCCCCCCCCCCCCCCCCCCCCCCCCCCCCCCCCCCCCCCCCCCCCCCCCCCCCCCCCCCCCCCCCCCCCCCCCCCCCCCCCCCCCCCCCCCCCCCCCCCCCCCCCCCCCCCCCCCCCCCCCCCCCCCCCCCCCCCCCCCCCCCCCCCCCCCCCCCCCCCCCCCCCCCCCCCCCCCCCCCCCCCCCCCCCCCCCCCCCCCCCCCCCCCCCCCCCCCCCCCCCCCCCCCCCCCCCCCCCCCCCCCCCCCCCCCCCCCCCCCCCCCCCCCCCCCCCCCCCCCCCCCCCCCCCCCCCCCCCCCCCCCCCCCCCCCCCCCCCCCCCCCCCCCCCCCCCCCCCCCCCCCCCCCCCCCCCCCCCCCCCCCCCCCCCCCCCCCCCCCCCCCCCCCCCCCCCCCCCCCCCCCCCCCCCCCCCCCCCCCCCCCCCCCCCCCCCCCCCCCCCCCCCCCCCCCCCCCCCCCCCCCCCCCCCCCCCCCCCCCCCCCCCCCCCCCCCCCCCCCCCCCCCCCCCCCCCCCCCCCCCCCCCCCCCCCCCCCCCCCCCCCCCCCCCCCCCCCCCCCCCCCCCCCCCCCCCCCCCCCCCCCCCCCCCCCCCCCCCCCCCCCCCCCCCCCCCCCCCCCCCCCCCCCCCCCCCCCCCCCCCCCCCCCCCCCCCCCCCCCCCCCCCCCCCCCCCCCCCCCCCCCCCCCCCCCCCCCCCCCCCCCCCCCCCCCCCCCCCCCCCCCCCCCCCCCCCCCCCCCCCCCCCCCCCCCCCCCCCCCCCCCCCCCCCCCCCCCCCCCCCCCCCCCCCCCCCCCCCCCCCCCCCCCCCCCCCCCCCCCCCCCCCCCCCCCCCCCCCCCCCCCCCCCCCCCCCCCCCCAAAAAAAAACGACACCACAATTGAACAAGGCTCCATAAAGTGTTCGCAAAGGAACAATAAATAAAAAGATACATAGTCGTTTCAGGATGTGAGTTACAAAACTGGCAAAGAGGCAAAGTAACCATAATATTCCTGCTTTGAAGCTGGTCCATAGTAGCTAGCCGATCCATCTCGAGACGCCATCCAAGGATGTTAACCTTAAGAGGTTCAACTTTATTCCATGGGAAGACCCATCTATGAGGGCCAGTCGGGGAGTCTTGAAGGCAAGAGACGATTGATTTAACTGAAAAGCCTTGTGATCGGTCCAAAGCTCATTCCCAATAATCATTAGTAGGTGATAGAGTAACATTCTGGATCCGAAAAAGCAAATCTTGTAATTGGGAAAGTTCCACCAAGGTGGGGGGTGGTCGCACCCAGTTCCAAGTCCAATTCGAGATTTGACCAGCTTCATTGTATGGATCTTTGACTAAGCAGCCTTTGTATGCTTCCAACTTGAATAAATCTGGATAGCGGCGATAAAAAGGAGAGTCGTCACACCATTTATCAATCCAAAATCTAATAGATGAGCCATTACCTAGAGAACCTGTGAACATACACTCAAAAGAAGGATCAAGCTGGGTCATGTGGGAGCATAATCCGGTGAGCTCCCACAAGAGAGTTACGACAAGGTAAAAGGGAGCAATTCCGGTTTGAATAATGGATTGCATTAATGACTCGACACCATAAACTATTAGGTTCCGTCTGAAATCTCCACCACCACTTAGAGAGAAGTGCAAGGTTTTTATTTATCAAACAGCCCAACCCTAGCCCACCCTCATTCACCGGGGATGTAATTCTTTCCCAAGAGATCCAATGAATTTTTCTACCATCTAAAGAGCCCCCCAAAAAAACGATCTACGAATTGAATAAAGTTTAGAAATAACACTTACAGGAGCTTTGTACAGGGAAAAGAAATAGGACGGGAGACTGTCAAGCACCGATTTTATAAGAGTTATGCGACCTGCTAAAGAGAGGGTTTTGGCCTTCAAAGTGAGAGTCGGGATTCAAAAATCTTGATTACAGGGGCCCAATTTTTTATGAGATTCATATTGGAGCCGACTGTTAATCCAAGATAAGAGATAGGGAGCGAGCCTGGTTTGCAGTTGAGTAGGTTACAGGAGTTTTGGCAGTCATCTGCAGATATGTTGAGGCCATAGAAGGAGGATTTTTGGCGATTGATCTTAAGTCCCGAGACCAGGTGGAAGCATCTGAGGATTCTGGAGATATTGAGCAGGTTCCTGATAGACCATTTACCAATAATGATTGCATCATCTGCATATAGTAAATGACTAATAGCGGGACCTTGGTTAGGCAATCGGATATTGGAGATAAGTCCAATCTGTGAAGCTCGCTGCATAATATTCGAAAAGGCTTCCATGGCTATGATAAAAAGAAAAGGTGATAGGGGGTCACCTTGGGGTACACCTCTCTCACAATTAAACTCAGGTGTGAGACTGCCATTAATGAGGATAGATGACCTAGTAGATACAAGAATACCTTTGATCCAAAGCATCCATCTTGAGGGGAAACCCTTTGATCCATAATCGATATTAGAAAGTCCCAGTTAATGGAGTCAAATGCTTTTTTGTAACATCCTAAACTTTTCGATCTTTGACCTCGACTTTGTCGTTAGTCAATCGGCAACCTCTATTGTTTGACCGTTAGTTGATCTTTGACGCCATTAGTTTCTTTAATTGCTAGGCGATTAATTTGTTGTTAAATGATGATTAATGTGCCTATATGTGAAGATGTTATTGAGTTATGTGATGCTAATATGGTGTGTCAGTTCACCATTATGTGCCTAAGACGTTAATTGGTCTACCGTTAATGTACGTATTAGCTTCGGGCCTTAGTTTTTAGGCTTAAAATGACTTTTTAGACTTGTTTGAATGGGCTTAAGCTAAGCCCAACCCTTATGCACGAAATTTAATATGGAAATCTGGTCCATTAGGGTTTCAAAAGTCGTAGTTAATTCCCTTATATCTCATCATTAACTCATATACACCTTTTGTAACTTGATTCTCAAAAACACACACACTTTTTTATCTCTTTATCAACCTATTGTGGCTAAAAATTTCCAGGCCTTTGAGTAAGTATTTTATGAACTATTACGATCACTACAATGTATTGAATCGATCTTTGCATGTGTCTAGAGATTTTCATACCGAAAATTAACGTTTTCGGGTATATTTTGGGATCTCAATGATGACGGACATACAAGCCGAGATGATTACTGTAATATGGTTCATTTTTAATATCTTTTAATTCTGTAAAATAGTTTGGGATGATCTTGATTTACACATATGGTTTTCAATACGTTTTGTAACGTTTTTAATACCTTTTTTCGTGAGATCCAGTGATAAAAGCGATTTAAATGATTTTTGTTTTCTGTAATATCTTCATTTCTGAAAATGATGAGTTTTGCAAAAAGAATCATCTAAATCCGTTTAGTAACGAAGCGACAATCGTGATTTAAAGTTTATACGTATACGGTTTTTGAAAAGTTTTAATAAAACCCGTTGATCGAACCATTTAAAACAGGATTTTCTTTTGTAATTAGATTCATTACTGAAAAACATGAATTACTAAAAAACATGAATTTTGCAAAGAGAATCGTCATGATCAAAATTTATGCTTTTAGTCCCTGTAGTTTTAGATTTGTCATTTTCAGTCCCTGATGTTTCAGAAAAGATGATTTTGATCCCTGTAGTTTTGAAAGTGACGATTTTGATCCCTGTAGTTTTAGAAGTGACGGTTTTGATCCCTATAGTTGTGAAATTGATGATTTTGATCCCTGCAGTTCTGAATTGGCAAATTTGGTCCTTGCAGTCTAAAAGATTGAAATTGTTGTTTTTGAATCTTGTGAGATTGAAATTGTAATTTTTGATCATTGTGGTTCAAGATTGAAATTGTCATTTTTGAATCTTGTGGTTCGAGATTGAAATTGTCATTATTGAACTAAAAGTTATTGAATGTTTAGCACTTTATGGTGTTAGTTATTATTGATAAAACATGATCTTGAGTCTTCAATAAAAGAAAATGATAGTGAATATTTGCTAAAAAAAACTTAGCAGATTAGCAATTAATTAGACTCTTTTGTACATCGTAGGTTCCGAAGGTTTGAGCATTCACTGTTGAGTGTTGATTAGTGTGAGATTTTGTTATTGCTTTCTTATTGAGGTAAGTTAATATCTTTCGTCACCTGATGGTACAACAAAACATAGTTTTTATAAGTTAAAACCCCCAAATGAATATAATTGCATGCTTTTATGATTATGGGATTATATGGGAGGTTCTTATGGGATATGTATGATTACCATTGATGATGAATGGTAAGTTATGTATGTTTTGACGGTATGACAATATGCATGTGATATGAAATGATGAAATGTTATGATTATACGAATGTTTGCATGGCTTGATCACCTAGTCACTAGACATATGAATAGGATTGCCATGACACGTGCACGATTAAGGACCCTAAAGTAAAAGACGATGTATGTGATTAGTTTAGGTGAAAGTTAGCCTAAGCTAATATAATTAAGAAGTCTCGAGCATAAGTAAGGAATTGTGTTAAGCTTAACCCATGCTAGTTCCGAGGAGCTAGTGTGTACGTGGTCACGTGGTTTGGGAATCTAGATACCTCCCGTGGCATAGTTATGTTTGAGTATTCCGGGTGGAGTAACTAATCATCATTGCATAGAGGCATAAACGGTTTATTTAGTTGGATAGACATTGTCTCTCCTTAACGACGCCGATGGACCACCAAAAGGTTTACCCATCATGCCGGGTGTGAGGACTCCATGTATGGTCTATGACCGCCTGCACAGAAACCCCACATCCCTATGTAAGTGGCATAAGTCACTTAGCCTACGTCTAGGCAAAGTTAATATGTAAAGAAAGATATGAAAGTAAAGTTAGGCACATTTAGGAATATGATGATCCTAATGTGATATGTTTATGGTGTGCTATGTTATGTATGTGATATTAACACTTACGACATGTTTTGTTAATATATTATGAAATGACAAATGTTTACAAATTCATGTTATCTTACTTAGCTTTTTAAGCTAACACTTGTTCTTTTGAAAATGTTGTGCCTTCGGGATAAGCAAGCGTGCCTAAAGAAAGGATTAGCTCGGTGAGATGGGTAGACGAATAAAGAAGATAGCATTAGTGTCCTGAATGCATAGACTTCAGTCTTGGCTACATTATTTATGTTTTATGTTGCATGTAATAATGATGGCATTTATGTTGGTGTCATAACTTGGATTTTACTTACATTGTTTTGATGGTGCACTTAGTAACACCGTTTTATGAAAGGTACCATCCGTTATGGATGGGGCAGTTTTAAATGATTGTTTCCGCTATGTTTAAACGTCGTTTGACAAAGTTTTTGAAAATCCGTGTTTTAAAATGACGGGTGTTACATTTTTCAATATCGATTTTGAAGCAGAAGGATTCTTGTTTGGTTTTTTCCAGCCAAGTAATAATCTCGTTGAGCATAAGTGGCCCGTCCAGGATATTCCTATTGCTAAAAAAGGCAGATTGGGTTGAGGATATAATCTGGGGGGAGGTGTTTTTTCAGCCGATTTGCTAAAGTTTTGGAGATAACTTTCTTAATACACCCAATGAGAGTGATTGGTCGAAAGTCGGCTAAGGTTTTGACAAAAGCTTTTTTGGGAATGAGGGTAATATGAGATGAACCGCAACCGGGACTTATAGTGCCAGATTCGTGGAAGTCAATAAGGATGGAGAGAAAGTCGAATTGTAGCAGGTTCCAGAATCTCTTAATAAATCCCAAGTTAAATCCGTCGGGGCCAGGAGCCTTATCACTGTCACAATCGCAGATCGCTTGCTTTATCTCGGCCAAAGTAAAAGGAGAAATAAGTTGAGCTGCAACATCAGTGGACAAAGTCTTTAGCCCGAAAACAACTTAATTTGGGCCTGTCACGAATGGGCTCAGAGAATTTCTACCGGAAGAAGTCATAGGCAGCTTCTTTGATACTTGGCGGGTCAACGTGCCATGATCCATTGATGTCCAGGCCCACTAATCGGATTCTTTTGTTAATAAGAAAATTATATGTGTCATAAGTTTGTCATAATGGTTGAATTAAAATATTAGTATTAATTGACAAAAGCTGACTACTTCAAATGGAAGTTTGACGATTTTTTTTGATTTTTTGTAAACATCGATCCATTAATTTCGTGTGTTTTGGTTTGTACTTTACATTCCAATTATGCCCTTATCAATTCTCGATCGTTTATCAATTAATTTTTATCTACAATAATTACACAAATGCCATCATGTTATTTTAACCCTTGATCTATTTCATCCAATGAATATGATTAGTTCTAGCAGTTCTCGACAATTTTTTAGTTCTCGCAATAACTTCACTCTATATAAAAAAAGGGTAATTGGATGGAAACCCCTGATCCCATGTACCATTTGGTACCCACTAATCCCCCAGCTAGGCTAGTGTCCAGGTGATTCTCAACCACTTAATAATCCCCTGATTATCTCAAGTTTGCCTTTGGCAAGACTCGAACCCAAGACCTCCCCTGAAAAGTAGCGACTAGTGGCCATTGGGCTATTACCCAATGGTTACTTCACTCTCTCTCTCTCTCTCTCTCTCTCTCTATATATATATATATATATATAGTGAAGGGATCAAGTGAGAACCAACATATATGGTGAGAACCGTGAGAACCACTAAAAAACCATCTCTAAGGGCTTTGCCCTTAGAGTTAAGGGCTACGCCCGTACCGTATACAACCGTCACCATCTCTTGGATCGCCGCCCATCAAATCCATACGATTCCCATATGCGTCCCTTGACGGTCAGTTTAGAACGGATAAGGGCCTCTGGCCCGTACCGTATACATACGTTTTCTTAACGCGTAACCCATATGATTTTTTACAAAAAAAATTTTTTTTTTTTTTTTTTTGGAATGGGTTTTTGTTAAAAGAAAATAAAAAACAAAAAAAAGTTTCAAAAAATGAAAAATAAAAATTAAAAAAATAAAAAACCACACAAAAAAGAAGAAAAAGGGAGGAAAACTAGTGGTTCTCACGGTTCTCTCCATATTTGTGGTTCTCACATTAACCCTACCCTATATATATATAGTGAAAATGAAAATGTATTTTAGGAACCAAAAAGTTGCAAGAACCTTTATAAACTTTTTAAATCAAGCTGAATCATTGATTATTCTTTACATGATGATTGTCTTTTGTTTGTTTGTTTTTTGAGCTATTTAGGTGCAATGTTGGATTTTATAATTATATAGAGACTTGAGTTAATTATCATCCGTTATACAATTATGTAGAGACATAGATTCTATGATCATATGTGTATACATAGTGCTATGAGCATATGTATGCAAGTGGATCATATGTGTGCAAGTATTTTGTAAATAAATATTTTTATGAGATAGGTGGTGATCAAATATATATAAATGTCATATGAACATGTGTAAACAATCATATTGTAAATAATTTTAATTTAAAGAAGGTTTCTGCAATTTTTGGGGTTCATAAATTTTAATATAACCTTTCCGTATATATATATATATCTATACTACAATATAAAGTTCTCCACCCCACTACAAGATAAAATGTTGAAAATGTCCCCATGCGAAATGACTATTATACCCTTAATGACTTAATTAGTTCTCTCTCTTTTATTCACTAATTTAAACATCTTCACTTAAAATATCTATAATACCTTAATGAAATAATTTACAACATAGACCCTCAACTTCTAAAATAACTACACTACCTCTTTTATATTAATTACTTAACCACACCACCACCACCACTACCAACCATCGTCGCCACCACCACCGCCGCATTGCACAGGTAAAATGCTGGTATATATATAATTAAGAGATTATATGAAAGAGCTTAATTTGACACCTTCATTTAGATAGAAAAATAAGATTTTTGTTTATTTGTCAAATTGTTAATTATATAGTGTTTATTCACATTTAAATTAAATGTCATTTATATATACACTCATCTAATTTAATCTTACATATCATTCTTAGTTGGCAAACCAAATTTTCTTATATTTAATGTGTACCGAAATTTATTTAAAGATATATACATATAATTTCTAACATGTATCCATGGAAAACCAATTTTATGTTTTATTTAACTAGCTTATCAACCTGCGTATTACGCGGCTAACTTAAATAAAAATATATTATGATATAATTGTTTAGATGACAGGAATGTAAAATAGCATGTATAAATTATTAGAGTTTTTAAATAATAAAATATTTTTTAAAAATATATAACATCATAAAAGACAAAATAAAAATTAGTTATATATTAAAAATATCAGATTATGGAAAAATCATATGATGGAAATTTATGAGATCATATCATATATCAAAAAAAAGAAAAGATTTAGAAGAGTTAAATAAGTTATTTTTCAAATATGATGATGTCATCATAAATCTCTTTTATTTAATATAGAGACGTGTACCAATTTTCTTTAAAGATATGTACGTATATATAGGTTTTAAATGTGTGTTAGTATTTTTTTTGGCAATTTTCTATATAATATTAATTTAATTAATTTATTTTCCAACTAATCGTATCCTAATCCTAATCTACCAATAAACTAAAACATAATTGAGATGTTCTTGAAACGACACGTGGCGTAATCCTTGATCGACACGTGTCCTTTTAATTTTTTTATTTTATTAAATTAGCTTTTTTAATTGTATATAGATTCAATTTCTTTATTGGACTTGAAATTAAACTCTAACTCTTGATCGTTTTCTCATTAATAAATTGTCTTTTTTTCTTTCTCAATTTTTCAACTCCTATTACTTATATTACTTATAATAAGTTATTAACATGAAGACTTCAAAATTTTGAGTTTACGATCCGAAATCACAAGGCTATTTGCCGTCATCCACTATGCTTACAAGTTCCGATTTTGATGTGATTCTAAAAATTTAAGGTAAATCCAAAACTCTAACTAAACATATATTATATTTATCATTACTGTTTATTATAATTTAGCTTTCGATCATCGATTTACTTTAACCACAATTTATTTCATACTCATGAATTATGTATGAGGCATATTCAAATTTCTTTATGATACAATCTATATAGTTACCGTACATCGTACGGATATTAGGACTATGATCAATAAATAAAACAAAACATATGCCAACTAATATATATTCAATATTTGAAATTTGGATTTTTAGAAAATTAGCTGTACATTCCGGTTAGCAACTTTTCAAGTATGTCAACTTTTGAACTTTTAAATTCATATTATAAGAAATATTGTATTATTATTATTATTTATTTTTTCTATAAAAACATCACTTTTTTAAAAATTCAAAAGATATTACAAAAATTTATTAGGGAGCCAAAATACTATCTGGACCCCACTCTTCTAGTGATAACAAAACTAATCCTACTAAATATATGGGCAGCAACACGTGCTCCAATGTCTTGCGTCGCAGAAAACTTTCAGATTCGCTTAAGCAAAGTCATCGTATCCTTATTAAGTTCCCCAAAGGAAGAGAATGAGAATGGGAGAAAACCATATTCAATATCCGCACACTTAGCCTCATACTTGGTGCGTTTATGTTGTGCAACCTCAATCACTGCACGACCAGACACAATGTCAGCCACACCTGTTAGCGTCAAGGGTGATGACCCTGTCATATCAACACATACATCAAACCCCCATCCCACGAGTAAAGCAACATATATCAGCTGGACGTATGGGGTTGTCTGTTTCTCCCGTAACCCTGGTATCAACTTCTTACGAGCTGAAACCCTCGACTGCGAGCAAAAGTATTATTGTTATAAAAATATCATTTCTATTAGAAATTAATAGGATTTACAAGAAATTAGTAGGAACCCGAGATACTGTTGTGCCCCCACTCTTCTAGCTATAGCAAAATTAATCCTACTATATATATGAGCAACAACACGTGCTCCAACGTCTTGAGCGGCGGAGAACTTTTCGGATTCGCTTGAGCAAGGTCACACATCTTTCTCAAGTTCTCCAAAGGAAGAAAACGAGAAGGGGATAAAACCACCCAATACCTGAACACTTAGTCTTATATTTATCTCGTTTACTTGTGCAGCCTGAATCACCGCACGACCAGGCACAAAGTCAACCATCCTAGTCTGCGTCAAAGGCGATGACCCTGTCAAATCGATGCATACATCAAGCTCTCCATCCCATGAGTAAAGCAATATATCAGTTGGGCGTAGGGGGTTGTCTCTTTCTCCACTAAGCCCAATACCACTTCTTTACGAGCTGAAACCCCCAAACGAGAATAAATGTCAACTAAGGTGTCATGCATCACGTTTATGTCGATGTGACGATGTTTAATACCAATAATACCAGTACATTATTATTATTGTGACGATGTTTAATCAAGTTTTCAACTTTCCTTGATACAGTAAAACCTCTAAAATTGATACTCGATAATTTAATAACCTCGATAAAATTCATAATTTGTTCGGTCTCAACTTGGGATCAGTATGAAATTGGATTACAATCTATAAGATTATAAGTTAATAACATGTTAGAAATATTAGTGTATATATATTGGTTCTAACAAAACTAGAATTTAATAGTTACTAAAAGATTGTCTGACTTTCCAAATCACCGTTTGGTGTTGATAGAGTTCCTATAATGCTACTTAGAAATATTGATCAACCAGCTAGATTGTGTACGATACAATACTAAAAGTGCGTAAACTTGAAGAACAAGTGATTGAAGCAGAGATACCAACATTGGAAATATCACGCTAATTCCGAGAATGAAATTGGCACCTTCTGGAGTTTACTATGGTCAGTGAAGTGAGAGTTGTGGAACAAATCATGCCTAATAACTGAATCCAATTTCGGTTCCAAAGACGCAAGTTTTTCATATATGTTTCTTTTGCCATTACTATTAACAAAAGTCAAAGACAAACATTATCATAATTGGATTGTTTTTTAAAGTTTCAGTTTTTAGTCACTGTCAATTATATATCGTCATGTCAAGAGTTAAGAGCAAGAAAGGTTGGAAGGTTTTAGTATTGGACAAAGATGAACCTTACTAATATTACAACTAACGTGGTTTTTAAAAAGTTTATAGCAGATCTTCTAATTTTCATTGAATTATATATAATTTTAATGGTTTCGTTTATCTTTTTGTTTTTTTGAACAACGAGTTAGTGGTTAGTAGTTAGTAGTTAGCATTCATCACAGTGACATCATTTGGGCAGTATGCGGAGCTCGAACCACGAATACCTAAGATGAAACTCATGACTCTCGAAAACCCCCAATAATCCACTTTTGTTCTATATTTACTTTATGACATTAAAAATATTTGTAGTCTTAAAATTTTTTATATGTAAAATATATCTTGGCACACTATTGTTATTATAACACTTGTTTTTGACCCGTACATCGCAGGCTAGCGGGTGTTCGTCTTCCTCCAATCAACACGACCTTCTTATGTAAGTTTTAATTCTAAAAATTAAGCCAATATAGTTTTTTCGAATCGATTCCTCTTAATATCAAATCTTGTAACAACCGTGCATTTCGACTTTTGACTATGGGTACGTTTCCTAAGTTTTTGATTAATCAATATATGTTCAAGTGCAATTTAAGGTTCATTTAAGTGCAATGTGTTCATATGGGTCAATTTATTGTACAATTAGAGACTTATGTGCAAGTTGAGACCACTAGTTAGTGCAAATCGACTTTTACTTAAATAACATCTAATTTAAACTAGTAAAAATGATATGAATCCTATCCATGGGTTATACCCAAACCCATGACCCACCCAAGTAAACAAACCCTATCCTCCTTCCTTCACTCATTTCTTCCATCCATTCATTCATCTTTTTCCTCTCTCTCTCTAAATGCCCCTACACTCTAAGTCTCTCCCTCTCTAAAATTCTAGTTCATTTATTGTGATTTCAAGTGGGATAATAACAAAATCATCATCCATATCATCATTATTACACCATATCAAAAACTCAAGGTTTCAAGTGCAAGGGAAAGCTTCAATTAGGTTAATTTCGGATTTGATTGCTTGTGGAAGTTTTGGTAAGTGTGTTCTAGCTCAAATTCATCATTTCTAGTTATTTAACTTGTATTACACCTAAATCTAAGCACTCTTGGTCCTTATAGCTTCAAAATCCGAAATTAGGGTTTCTAGTTATCTAAATTAGGTCAAATTCGATTTGGGTCAAAAGCCATGTTTTGGAATGGAACTATTGAGTGGGTTATGTCCAAATGAGTTTGTTATGTTCAAAAACGGGTCAAAGAACTCCTCAAAACGATTTATAAGTCAAAAACAAGGCTTTGGGTCGATTTTGTGTTCAAATGGGTCAAGATCGAATTTTAACAAGAAAATGTGTTAAAGGTTGGCTTTGGATGATGAAACATGTTTAGTTATGTTCAATTATGTTTAACTATGTTCAAAAATGGGTCTCGAAGTTGTGCAAGTCGATTTCATGGCTTAAATGTTGAGATTTTAGGGTTTTGGGTCGTGTTTGTGCCAAGAACACCTGCTGGTGCATTGCTGGTCCAGAACAGGCGTAACTTACGCCCCTGTTGGCGTAACCTACGCCCCTCTCCATTTTCATTACGCCAAAACCCTACTGTTTACGCCCAAAACTCGTCCAAAATGCATGTTTCTGGAGCACCGTAGCCTACGCCCCTCTCTGGCGTAGGTTACGCCCCTTGATTTTTGCCCAGCGTAGCTTACGCCCAATCTCACCGTACCTTACGCCCATTGAGTTTCCTCCTAGCGTAACCTACGCCCATAAGGGCCGTAGCTTACGGCTGTCTCTAATGGTCATTTTCCTGTTTTGATTTTAAATCGTATTTCACTTTCCTTGGGACACATCGAACTTCCAAACGGGTCTTTCCTTGTCTTCCAAGTTATCGTACTCAGTTCTAATACGCGTTCAAGTCCCGGGTTAAATTCTAAAGTTCATAAAAGCTAAATGAGGACATGGTTGTATATATATTGATACGTACATGTACATTATGATAGGTTGTGATCGCTTGGCAATTAATTGACGTTCTAGTTCACTTTAACTTCAGTAAATCAAGGCAAAGGTGAGTTTTCGTAGCCTCCCCTACTCTTTTAAGAGTCGGGCTGAAAAGTGTACTTCGTGCATGATGATATTTTGTGACGTACATGTTGTGTGACGTTTTTGTTGATGTGAAATTATGTGTTTAGTTGTATGGTTATTGTAAATTGTATATTGAGTTGTTATAGGTTAGTGGTGTATATATGGAGGACGGTAATGCCTTGAAAGGTTGGAGATGTGGTGGGAAGGCTGCGGGTGACCCTATATATAAGCATCAAAGGCCTTTCAAAGGTAGTATCGTACGAAGTATATACATATGATGTTTGGTTATGTGTGGACATTGATGGTCATGGATGAGTACATTTACGTGCAATTGAGTACAATGAGTACATTTACGTGCAATTGAGTACAATGAGTACATTTACGTGCATTGGGTACAATGAGTACATTTACGTGCATTTGAGTACAATGAGTACATTTACGTGCATTGGGTACAATGAGTACATTTACGTGCATTGTGTACAATGAGTACATTTACGTGCATTGAGTACAATGAGTACATTTACGTGCATTTGAGTACAATGAGTACATTTACGTGCATTGGGTACAAGTGTGCAATTATTAGATCATGTTAATGCTAATTATGTATTGGTTGACATTGAAACGTGTTCTTGTTCATTCTTTCCTACGAACTCACCAACCTAGTGTTGACGTTGTTTAGTGCACTTTTCAGGTAACCAAGAGAACCCAAGAGCTTGATGTGTTTGCTAGATGTTGGACTTGACCATGGATCCGTGATTCATTACCCGTTGATGGGATTTGCTTAGGATCATGAGCCATCTTTTGAATTGTTATTGTGTAAACTTTGATGGTTGAATGCTCCTTATGCTTTTGTGACATTGTAACTAAATTGTTGGGTTCCCGGAATCCTCTTATTTTCATATAGTCTCGTTCTACGATAATTCCATCTTGTGTCATGCTTTTCGGTACATTTCGAGCCTAGCTTGGGGTGTTACAAATCTAGAGTCCAATAATACTTCATGTGTTGATAATTCATCATCTTAATCTTAATCTTAATATATAATATAAGACAATTGAACTAATAACTTATTGACCAATCACATCGCCCAATTTCATCAAATTAACTCTCGCTTATGTCATCATTTAGTTGAATTATAAATTAAAATTTTTAATAATCATTATCCAAATATATTATTATATTAGTATTTATATTAATATTCGTAGAAAAAGTCTCACTAATTTACACTTTTTTTTGTTTTTCATCAATAATTTACACTTTTTAGCCCTGAATACTTAATTTATAACTTATTACAATTTGTAGCCATCAACTTGAGAAGATTTTTTGTTGAGTCATGGATTCGCTGAAAGACTCAGCGAGAGACTTCGTCAGCGAGCTGTCAGCGATCAACTATTATCTTCGAGTTAAAGGATAAGTTCAATGACTCACCGCCATGTTTTGTAAGTCAAATATGGGCGGGAAGATGAAGATAAGGAGACTGGTCCCCAAGGACACGTGTTGATAGATCAGAATGAAGACATGTGACCTTGTACCATTTTGGTACTAAGGCGTTTCTCTTTCATACCGTTTTGGGAAAGAAACAAGATGGTAAGCAGAGATTCCTGAAGACCAGTCTTACACACCAATAAATGGTTGACAACCTTCATGTGTCAACATCTATTGGGTTGTCATGTGATGTCTTTTCTCTCCTATATAAAGCATCACTTGACCTAGCCGCAAACTAGTTGGTTTGTGCCATATTTACACCTAGTGTGTTTTTCTCTCTTTGTATAATTGTTAAGTTTTGTGTGTGTCAAAACTTAACAATATTTTCTCTTTTCTTTCTTTGTAAACCGACCATGTATTCACCGTTTAATCAATACTACTTATTATTTGTGACAATCGTCAATTTTCGGATAAACAAAATTTTTAAATCCTTTCTTAATTAAGATTTAATCTAAAAATATTAAGAAATATTAAGTATTAAGCTTAAATAGAAATTGGTCTATTTAATATAATACTTTATGAACAACTAAAATAATTGGAATAATAGGAGATATTTAATTTAAAGTAAAGGATACCAAATCTTAAGGTATTATGTCTAAAGCTTTAAAAAGATCATATTTAAATTTTGACAATTTAACGACAATTATTTAGATTAAATCACGAATTAAACATCTGACAAACGATGGTTTAATTCTATAAATATCTATCTAATTTATTAATATATATTAATATTATAGTATTCTTGTCTTCTTCCAAACCAGCCCCCCCCTCCCCTTTAATATTACAACATGCACATATATATAATATAACATATAATACAGATTATATATATAGAAATGATCAAGATTCTTATTTGCTACTGCTACCTCACGGGAAAGCAACCAAAGGATTTTGGCAGGTTTCTTTTGTCATCTCCTAATCAAATTCACAAGCAAAATATAACATAAGAATATAATATTATATATATACGTTGTTGTTCTCATGGCTAATTAAGCAATCAATCATCATAGACTAGTATATATTATATATATAGGAACACACACACTCACGGCACACACACACTCAGTACACATTTCTCATTTTCTCTCCTTCTTCACAAACACACACACACACACACATATATATATATAAACGAATAGATATGAGATATATGATCACCAACACCTGGCCACCTTCTCCGTTCTCTCAACACTCCTCACGGCTCTCTTCTTTTCTCTCGATCACACCACCATATAACTCACCACTCCACCATTGTATGGTTATATATATATATATATATATATATATATATATATGTTTATATAACGTATAGATATAGATATAGTTATTGCTATATATTCTTGAGCATCATCGAATCCTCTCTCTCGTCTATCATCTTCCCAGAAATACAACAACCACCACGAACCACTGCTACTACCTTGTTGTAGTTACTGCTACTCGTTCGCTGCCTGAATCATAAACTCGGTGCATGCTCCTCATTTAAGTTCGGTGCTTCAATTCTTGAATATAAGTACGATGCATGGTTTCTTCAAGTAAACTCGGTGCATCTTCATAAACTCGTTGCTTGATGCTACTGCTTGAGCTACTACTACTCCTGTATTACTCGGCTACTGCTCCTGCTGTTCAGTTGTTACTACTGTCGCTGCACTCTTCATCATCACCACCACGGCCAAACACCACCACCCTTGTGACAACACCATCATCTTTGAACTACTACTGTCATGTTGCTACTGCTGCTGTTAACCGAACCAGCCACCATCAAAAGTTGCTGCTGCTAGGAAACCACCATCACCATTGTTACTATTCATCATCATCTTCATACGACCACCACCTTCACCATTAACAACCACCACGTACAACCACCCCATGACTTCATCACCTTCCACGAGCACTATCTTCTTCTCGATCATATATATACCCGTAAGTTTGATCATCATCTTTTAAATATATATATATATACCTACGTATATATATATATATATATATATATATATATATATATATCTTTTAAATATATATATACCTACGTATATATATATATATATATATATATATAAAGGTTATATAAATCAAGTATATATATAAATATATACTTAACTGTTATTAACGATTGTTATAAAAACCATTACAAAACAAGTCCATTTTCTGACGACCGTTAAACACCGTTAAAGTTTCTGACAGTTTCAGTCCTAAACCGTTAAACTGTTTACAGTTTTAGTCCTTTGTCTGTCAGTTTCTTAATAAACTGATGACTCTTTAAAAATAACTATAAAATGGGTTAACTATAACATTAAACTGTGTATATTGCAGAACTGTTAATTTCCAAGACATCAGGGACTGAAACTGTAATTCAAATATATGATAACCACAATTGAATGATAAATATAAAACAAATAAAACATTAGTATAATTATTAAATGAATTATACTCTCTATGCTTTAGGTTAACGAATTCAGGAAGGTTATTTGTGACATATACCTTCTACCATCAGATAAAGTGAGTTTCCATATTCCCCTTTTTAATTCTTTTATATGATTTATTTCGGGGACTGTACGAAACTTTGAAGAACAATTGCAAAACTATATGATATATAATATACTATGTGAGTTTCTATAATCCCCTTTTCAACTCTTTTATATATTTGGGGCTGAGATACATGCATAAAAACTATTTGTTATACTTATATGTATAATTGCAAAATTTTATATAATATATGATATATTATATAACTCCGTTTTCTTTATTTTACCCTTGAGGTAATATACACATTGCTTTATTTATTTTACCTTCGGGGTAAAATACAAACTCTTTACTGTTATAATGAACACAAGTATTTCAGAAATGTATATATGGTTGATTCTAAGTTGCTCTGTTCACTCAAAGTCCTCACCATCATGAACGATTAATTATGGAAACATAAACGTGGGTATATTGAATAGTACTATTGGGGTAGGCACCCCCATCCGTGTTGGTCATACCAACTGGATACGGATGCATTATATTTGGAAAGCTTAGGGTACCCTGAACAAGGTACCTACTCTGGAGGCAAATAAACACACACTTGTCTAGTTTCGGTTCATGAGCTTAGAATTTGGTATATACAGTTTCAACTCTTGTTTATGTTTGATCCATTGTGTGATCAAATGGTTACTTTAAATCTTGTGGTTCATACTCTGTATTTTGATTAAAAACATATGATACTCTTTGCTGATATTGTATCATAACTACTTGACATTGCAGTAAGGCAATGATCACACTGAACTCTGGTATTTTTGGAAACTATATTTTCTATATGAAAAACTTATGGAACTCACCAACTTTATGTTGACATATTTTAGCATGTATTCTCAGGTAACTAGATGACACACTGTGTATGGGACTACTTTCCGCTGCATACATCATACTGGACTATGGCTTACCCTCAGACTTTAGTAAAGACTCGTCAATTTGCTAAAGACTCTCTATCTACTGTTTAATATTGAATAAATGTTTTAAAAACAATTTGTATTATAAACGATGCAAATCATGTTATGTATAAATGTATTTTAAAACGACAACATTTTGTGTCGTTCAGTATATCTTGTGTTGTGAATCCATGTACGTCATACCCCGTCTAGGGCGGGTGTGACATGATTAAACATTCTTACATTCTTATCTTATGTTCTTAGAGTAATTTACATTAGTTGTTTAAATACTTAATCGTTGCAAACTTGGGACTTTCAGTTGGTATCAGAGCGGTGTTTCGATACACTGAAACTGATCTGAAAAGTGTTTGCAAGATTATCTTTCTTTCTGTACTTTCAATTTTCTGCATCAAAAAATCTTTTCTTTTCTTTAAAACCTTTTGTTTTTCTTTACTTTCTTCTTACATGGCTTCGGTTCATACTCTGGTTAATACCAGAGACTTTGGGTATGTCTCTATCCCACCAAGATTCGAAACTCATGATTTCGGATCTTGGAAAGAGAGAATGCTCCTACACATTGTAGGAGTTGAACCGTACTTAATGACCATTCTGACCAGAGAGCCATATGTACCGATTCTGGTTTCCAGGACACCAGGAGCCACTACTGATGCTCCTGAAGTTGTCACTGAAATTATTAAAGCAAAATAAAAGCAATGGAGAGCTAAAACTCTTCATCTAGTCCATTAGCAAAAGGCTATGGTAAAGACTTCTTAAATCCGTTGATCCCTGTTGCTTTGGGAAAAAGCAAAATAAAGCAATGGAGAGCTAAAAGTCTTCATCTAGTCCATAGCAAAAGGCTATGGTAAAGACTTCTTAAATCCGTTGATCCCTGTTGCTTTGGGAAAAAGCAAAATAAAGCAATGGAGAGCTAAAAGTCTTCATCTAGTCCATAGCAAACGGCTATGGTAAAGACTTCTTAAATCCGTTGATCCCTGTTGCTTTGGGAAAAAGCAAAATAAAGCAATGGAGAGCTAAAAGTCTTCATCTAGTCCATAGCAAACGGCTATGGTAAAGACTTCTTAAATCCGTTGATCCCTGTTGCTTTGGGAAAAAGCAAAATAAAGCAATGGAGAGCTAAAAGTCTTCATCTAGTCCATAGCAAACGGCTATGGTAAAGACTTCTTAAATCCGTTGATCCCTGTTGCTTTGGGAAAAAGCAAAATAAAGCAATGGAGAGCTAAAAGTCTTCATCTAGTCCATTAGCAAAAGGCTATGGTAAAGACTTCTTAAATCCGTTGATCCCTGTTGCTTTGGGAAAAAGCAAAATAAAGCAATGGAGAGCTAAAAGTCTTCATCTAGTCCATTAGCAAAAGGCTATGGTAAAGACTTCTTAAATCCGTTGATCCCTGTTGCTTTGGGAAAAAGCAAAATAAAGCAATGGAGAGCTAAAAGTCTTCATCTAGTCCATTAGCAAAAGGCTATGGTAAAGACTTCTTAAATCCGTTGATCCCTGTTGCTTTGGGAAAAAGCAAAATAAAGCAATGGAGAGCTAAAAGTCTTCATCTAGTCCATAGCAAACGGCTATGGTAAAGACTTCTTAAATCCGTTGATCCCTGTTGCTTTGGGAAAAAGCAAAATAAAGCAATGGAGAGCTAAAAGTCTTCATCTAGTCCATAGCAAACGGCTATGGTAAAGACTTCTTAAATCCGTTGATCCCTGTTGCTTTGGGAAAAAGCAAAATAAAGCAATGGAGAGCTAAAAGTCTTCATCTAGTCCATAGCAAACGGCTATGGTAAAGACTTCTTAAATCCGTTGATCCCTGTTGCTTTGGGAAAAAGCAAAATAAAGCAATGGAGAGCTAAAAGTCTTCATCTAGTCCATTAGCAAAAGGCTATGGTAAAGACTTCTTAAATCCGTTGATCCCTGTTGCTTTGGGAAAAAGCAAAATAAAGCAATGGAGAGCTAAAAGTCTTCATCTAGTCCATTAGCAAAAGGCTATGGTAAAGACTTCTTAAATCCGTTGATCCCTGTTGCTTTGGGAAAAAGCAAAATAAAGCAATGGAGAGCTAAAAGTCTTCATCTAGTCCATTAGCAAAAGGCTATGGTAAAGACTTCTTAAATCCGTTGATCCCTGTTGCTTTGGGAAAAAGCAAAATAAAGCAATGGAGAGCTAAAAGTCTTCATCTAGTCCATTAGCAAAAGGCTATGGTAAAGACTTCTTAAATCCGTTGATCCCTGTTGCTTTGGGAAAAAGCAAAATAAAGCAATGGAGAGCTAAAAGTCTTCATCTAGTCCATAGCAAAAGGCTATGGTAAAGACTTCTTAAATCCGTTGATCCCTGTTGCTTTGGGAAAAAGCAAAATAAAGCAATGGAGAGCTAAAAGTCTTCATCTAGTCCATTAGCAAAAGGCTATGGTAAAGACTTCTTAAATCCGTTGATCCCTGTTGCTTTGGGAAAAAGCAAAATAAAGCAATGGAGAGCTAAAAGTCTTCATCTAGTCCATAGCAAACGGCTATGGTAAAGACTTCTTAAATCCGTTGATCCCTGTTGCTTTGGGAAAAAGCAAAATAAAGCAATGGAGAGCTAAAAGTCTTCATCTAGTCCAGTAGCAAACGGCTCTGGTAAAGACTTCTTAAATCCGTTGATCCCTGTTGCTTTGGGAAAAAGCAAAATAAAGCAATGGAGAGCTAAAAGTCTTCATCTAGTCCATTAGCAAACGGCTATGGTAAAGACTTCTTAAATCCGTTGATCCCTGTTGCTTTGGGAAAAAGCAAAATAAAGCAATGGAGAGCTAAAAGTCTTCATCTAGTCCATTAGCAAAAGGCTATGGTAAAGACTTCTTAAATCCGTTGATCCCTGTTGCTTTGGGAAAAAGCAAAATAAAGCAATGGAGAGCTAAAAGTCTTCATCTAGTCCATTAGCAAACGGCTATGGTAAAGACTTCTTAAATCCGTTGATCCCTGTTGCTTTGGGAAAAAGCAAAATAAAGCAATGGAGAGCTGAAAGTCTTCATCTAGTCCATTAGCAAACGGCTATGGTAAAGACTTCTTAAATCCGTTGATCCCTGTTGCTTTGGGAAAAAGCAAAATAAAGCAATAGAGAGCTAAAAGTCTTCATCTAGTCCAGTAGCAAACGGCTCTGGTAAAGACTTCTTAAATCCGTTGATCCCTGTTGCTTTGGGAAAAAGCAAAATAAAGCAATGGAGAGCTGAAAGTCTTCATCTAGTCCAGTAGCAAACGGCTCTGGTAAAGACTTCTTAAATCCGTTGATCCCTGTTGCTTTGGGAAAAAGCAAAATAAAGCAATGGAGAGCTGAAAGTCTTCATCTAGTCCATTAGCAAACGGCTATGGTAAAGACTTCTTAAATCCGTTGATCCCTGTTGCTTTGGGAAAAAGCAAAATAAAGCAATGGAGAGCTGAAAGTCTTCATCTAGTCCATAGCAAACGGCTATGGTAAAGACTTCTTAAATCCGTTGATCCCTGTTGCTTTGGGAAAAAGCAAAATAAAGCAATGGAGAGCTGAAAGTCTTCATCTAGTCCATTAGCAAACGGCTATGGTAAAGACTTCTTAAATCCGTTGATCCCTGTTGCTTTGGGAAAAAGCAAAATAAAGCAATGGAGAGCTAAAAGTCTTCATCTAGTCCATTAGCAAACGGCTATGGTAAAGACTTCTTAAATCCGTTGATCCCTGTTGCTTTGGGAAAAAGCAAATTAAAGCAATAGAGAGCTAAAAGTCTTCATCTAGTCCCATAGCAAAAGGCTATGGTAAAGACTTCTTAAATCCGTTGATCCCTGTTGCTTTGGGAAAAAGCAAAATATAAGCAATAGAGAGCTAAAAGTCTTCATCTAGTCCATAGCAAACGGCTATGGTAAAGACTTCTTAAATCCGTTGATCCCTGTTGCTTTGGGAAAAAGCAAAATAAAGCAATGGAGAGCTAAAAGTCTTCATCTAGTCCAGTAGCAAACGGCTCTGGTAAAGACTTCTTAAATCCGTTGATGGCTGACAGTTTGCCAAAAACTGTAGTCAGCGACCAACGTTAGTTGTGAAGTCGCTGACAAAACATTAGACATGCTGAGCATCTTCCAGCATGTGGTCTTTCCAAATAATTAAATGTTCTCAGCATTCAAACTTCTTTTCTCAAAAGGGTGCTGAAGTAAAAGGCATTTAATTATATTAAATATCTTTCTTAAACAATAAAATTCTTATTTAATAAAACATAGGATATTTTCGAAACTAAGTGTTTTCAAAGTAACTATGTGGGTGATGTGGCAAAATTTTGAACCACATGTTTTATAAATTCAAACTGAAAGGTCACCTCGATTTCTTCCTTGATCACGTCATTTGTCTGTATATGACAGTCTGATTGACAGGTTACAACTGCACATACGGCGCACACTCAAGTATTTTTGGATAAAATTTTCTTTTCTTTTTATTTAAACGTTACTCACAATCAATTTAAATATATTATATATATATTTATAAGTATATACAAATACTGTTTACTAAACAGTTGTTGATTACAACTGTTATACAAAGGAGAGAGAAAACCGCTTAGTCTTCTCGTGTGTAAGATCGTGGCCCACCACCATACTCTATATATTTCCTTTGTTTTCTCACACCACTATTTACGCACACAAATCTCTTTCTCTTTATGTTCATCTTCTTTCATAAATTTCTTCATCTTCTCCGATCAAATTTCTCAAACATATCAATGGCATCTTCTTCTCAAATACCCTCTGAGTCGTTGTCAGCAGCCAGATCACAGGTGATGCTAGAGACAACAAATTCTACGGCCGATGAGGTTTTGGTGCAACAACACACTGAAACTGAGGCACCCATTGACCCTAACCCCATCTCTATCGATGTCTCGAAAACTGTTTGTGCAGGGACCGAGACCAATGTTGGTATGACTGAAGCTGAGACTGATGAAGATCTTGGCAGCGAGTTTAGCCAACAAGATGATGAAGCTGAAATCACACTCGCTGCCACTGAAGAAAATGAAGAAGAAGTCATCAGTGGGTTCTTAGATGCTGAATTAGGCTATCTATTGGTCTCCTCTCCACCTACTGAGTTTGAAGATGGCCCAGTCTCCTTACCAGATATGCCTCCTCCTCCTTCTTTCTCTCCAAGGCCCACTATTTAACATGAGCCGATTGGGTACTTTGGAGAGCACTTCTTTCCTTCATCTAGACAAGAAGTCCATATTCCTTGTTCTGAACTCAACGAGGAAGAACTCACTAGAAGGCTGCAAATGTGTCGAAGTCAAGGGACTAGTGTTTATGATGAAGAGGAGGAGATTGATGATGAAATTATCATGAAAGTGCCCCCATTGCATCACCCTGAATTCTTTGGGATCCCTTGTTCTAAGTATCAAGTCTCTCTGAAGGATCTCAGGGTTCCCTCTCCCAAAGAAGCACCAACTGCTTTCACTGCTATTAACTTGTCTGGTCTTGGTTATGTTGAAACGTACCAGCTGCAAGAACTTTTGAGAAGGGTGCAAATATGTCAAAGCCAAGGAAATAGACATGGATATTTGTATGCTTGGTTGGTAGACAAGGTGGCTGAAATGAATGTTGGCGCACTTGCAAAATTTCAAAAATTGGTTGCTGGAAATGATACACTGCAGGATGAACTATTTGAGCTTAAAGATAGGGTGTTTGGTATTACCAGAACACAACATGCTCACACCAAGTCCAACCAATATCTCTTTAAGAGAAACCAAACCTTGCTGCATGAAAGCATGAAGAGAGTAAGCACCTCAAACTCTCAAATCTCTGCCTCGCTGGACAAATTGAAAGCTGAAGTTCAGTCAGCGAAGGCCACTAAAGTGCCTGGGCTCTTATCATCACTTCAAGAACTTTCCCAGTCAAACATTCTCTTCACTGCCCAACTTCGCCAACTCACTAATACCATCTCCTTCTTTTCAAAAATTCAAGATGATTTCCATACTTCTCTCACCCCAGAAATTCATGCTCTCAAATCTCAATCTTCTACCCAAACACCTTCTTCTGATAGAAAACTTTTGGAAGATTCTATTAGTAGGCAAAAGAAACTTAAAGAAGAGGTTGGCATCCTCAAAGGAATGATGACTGAAATGCTGGGCCTCCTCAAAAAGGAAAAAGTGGAAGCAGCTAGTTCCTCATCTGTTTCCAAGGGGGAGAAAATTGTTGAGGAGTGTCCAGCAACCCAAAATGTTGAACAAGCTGAAAATGTTACAAGTAATGATGCTCCCAATGCTCCCCAAACTGAAAATGTTGATATCGCTGAGAAGGTTAATGAACCGGCAGCAAATGTTGAGGGGGAGCAAACTAAAAACATTACAAATGCTGAGAAGGTTGTTGAACCGGCAACCACTGTTGAGGGGGAGCAAGCTGAGAAGGTTGTTGAACCGGCAGCTGAAATTGAAAAGGAAAATGTTCATGTTGAAGCTGAAAGTGTGGTCACTGCTGAGAGTGTGCCAGCGAGACCAATTAATATCTCTTCTTTTAAGCCTGTAACACCCCAAGCCGAGGCTCGGAATATCACGGAAATCACATAGCACCAGGTGGAATTACAATAGAACAAACTAAATGCAATAAGAGGATTCAGTGAATCCCTACAAACGATAACCAAGTAACGAAAATACAACAGGAGCAAGTAAACATCAAGATTACAAATGACAACAAAATAAGGCTATCAATCCTAAATATAATGCAACACAAGGCAAATGGATCCTTGATCCATATCAGTCCGGTCCGGGTTCAACAGTAAGCAAACAATCAAACTCCACGTCCTGAATAACCTGGTTACCTGAAAAGTGTACTAAGCATAGTCAACACAAGGTTGGTGAGTTCGTAGTAATGGTCCACAAGGAACCATAAGCAGAAATCATAAAGTACGAGTGGAGGCTAAACATGACTTACAGTGAGCCTCAAGAAACACAATAATGTCCAACAACAAGATTACACAAGACAAATGAGAGTGTAATGAGGATGCGCAAATGATGTATGTATCAATGCAAATGCCGAATGAATGAATAAGCAAATATGCCTATCCCAAGCGTGACCTTCAATCACGTATGCAACGATACCCCTCTGCCATCGCCATGGTCAGGGCTGTATCTCAAAAACATCGAGATATATATGTCTATATACTCGGGGTCAGGACTACATCCAAAATGGGTGCATACATCTATGCACCAGGATGCCGGCAATCCCTGCCGAGGGCTCATCAACAATGTATGCAATGCTTACAATCAAATGTAAATGCATGCTCATGAACCAACAATCAATGTACAATGAACCTGTGCCAACAATCAATATACGATGAATATGAATCAATAATCAATATTCGCCAAACCTGAGTCGTCCATCAATAATCGTCACTCATAAACCGATAATCACCACTCATCGACAACAGCCAATAATACTTTGTCAAAACATAACTCAAGTCAATCAACATATGATGAGCCATAAACTAACAAGCGATACACGTCAATCTTAACCCAATAATCAACATTCGACCACCATAAGCCATTAACCACAATTCAAACCAACTATACGTACATATACTTCAGAGGATTCTACTTCCTTCGAGTCTCAGATGCTTATATATAGGGTCACCCGCAGCCTTCCCACCACATCTAAAACCCAATGAAGGCATAACCGACTTTCATGTATGTACGTCTATCCTAATATTACTAGATACTTAACAAATACAACTAAGTCATTCAAACATGTTAATCGTCTCAACAATTCAATACTCGAACCAATTTAACCAATCTCACGAACCATCACACCAATACAACAACTAAAACAATCAATCAAACAATCAATCAACAATCAATCAATCAATCAATCAATCAATCAATCAAACAATCAATCAAACAATCAATCAAACAATCAATCAAACAATCAATCAAACAATCAATCAAACAATCAATCAAACAATCAATCAAACAATCAATCAAACAATCAATCAAACAATCAATCAAACAATCAATCAAACAATCAATCAAACAATCAATCAAACAATCAATCAAACAATCAATCAAACAATCAATCAAAGCAATCAATAAACAATCAATCAAACAATCAATCAAAATCATCCATCAATCAAACAATCAATCACACAATCAATAAGCCATCAATCAAATCAACCAAACAATCAATCAAAACCATCCATCAATCAACAATCAATCAAAACCATCCATCAATCAACAATCAATCAAAACCACCCATCAATCAAACAATCAATCAAACAATCAATCAGTCAATCAATAAATCAATCAATCAAACAATCAATCAAACAATCAATCAAACAATCAATCAAACAATCAATCAAACAATCAATCAAACAATCAATCAAACAATCAATCAAACAATCAATCAAACAATCAATCAAACAATCAATCAAACAATCAATCAAACAATCAATCAAACAATCAATCAAACAATCAATCAAACAATCAATCAAACAATCAATCAAACAATCAATCAAACAATCAATCAAACAATCAATCAAACAATCAATCAAACAATCAATCAAACAATCAATCAAACAATCAATCAAACAATCAATAAAACAATCAATCAATCAAACAACAATCAATCAAACAATCAATCAATCAAATGCAAGTAACACACCAGGTTTACACTTTTCAGCCCGGATCTCAAGTGAGTAGGGAGATACGAAACTCACCTTGATCGGCAAAGGATGTTATTAATTTGGTATAACGTCGAGTCAAAGCCGTTCAATAGTCACTTCACGTCCACCACCTATATATTATTAATACACGTACACATTAACATTTATATCCAAATATATACATATACTCCATTTTGCTTGCCAAAACCTTAATTAGGTTTTAGCTTATTACAAGGTCTCAACCAACTACTAAGTCTCGACACGGTAACTAGTAAGGCCAAGAGTAGGTTTGAACCCGATGAACGTCGTTTAAGAATAATCCCGAGTCGTTTATTAATTTATGTCCATTTATGTATTTCTATATATACACATATATATATATATCACTTGAGGTTACGAAATCTAGCTAGGGTTTCATAAGCGTTTCAAAGGTTAAAGTGACTTCCAAGACTCAATACTCCATTGACGAGGTTGTGTGCTGGTTCGGATCGAAGCCCGGTGCAAGCCTAGGGTCCAGAAGGTCACAAAGGAAAACAGCAAACAGCACCACCGTAACTTACGGTGGTGTCCACCGTAGGCTACGGCAGTTCCAGGGTGAAAGGTGCGTAAGGTACGTCTCATTCAGGCGTAGGGTACGGTGACTAGAAATGAACGGGCGTAAGGTACGGCAGCTCCACCGTAGCTTACGGTGGCCTGCAATCGATGGTTTTGGCGTAACATGCAGCGTAAACAGAAACATTCGGCGTATGAACAAATCGAGGCGTAACCTACGGTCACTAGGGGCGTAAGCTACGGTCTCACAAGAAGCAACCAGCGTAAGCTACGCCTGGAAGGGGCGTAAGGTACGCCGGCTGCTGGGCAGCTTCAGAACAGCAGCAGCAGGAGCAGAAATGGCGACCAAAAACCCTAAAATTTCACCCCCAAGAACCCTAATTCGACTTATGACGTTATGGGACTCGTTTTGCAGCAACAAAAGATGTTTACAAACATAAATACACTTAACCCACCATTTAAATCCATTCCAAACACCAATTAATCCTCTAAAAATCATCTTGACCCATTTAAAGCTTATAAACCCTAAAATTGCTTTTGACCCGATTTTTGACCCACAAATCCAAGGGTTTGACTTAGAATATGATTGTAGACATGAAATGATAATTATAAGTCGAAGTTTACTTACCAAAATCGCCACTAATGGTTTAAAACCCGAAATGAGCTAGAGATGAGATTTTCTTGCACTTGAGACTTCAAATTCTTGATATGATGATAAGGTGTTGATGATGATTATTATTCTATCTTGATTCCAGCTTGAAACTCCAAATTTGGTGTAAGAATTAAAGAGAGGGAGAGAGATTTGCATTGGTGATCTTGGAAGAGAATAAAGAGAGAGGAGGGGAAGATAGAATGAAAGGATAAGGTGGGGGCATGGGTTGGATAACTAGTTGGGTGAATGGGTCGTGGGTCTAACCCATGGGTCGACCCGGCTATACTTGTAGTGCATTTAGATCGTCGTCGTGTGTCGTCTATTATCGTATTGTCCATCTAGTAGTCAAGCGACCCATTACGCGTTTGCCCGTCATTTAGTCTCGAAATGAACTAATTTATTTTATTAATTGATTTGATTAGTCAAATTACACTCAAGCCAAAAGGTCAAAAATCTCGGATGTTACATAGCCGACCGCTGAGTTCCACGCTGGTCACTGCTGAGAGTGTGCCAGCGAGACCAATTAATATCTCTTCTTTTAAGCCGACCGCTGAGTTCCACGCTGCCCTTGAAAAGAAATATGCTGATAAGGGTAAGGCAGCGATTGCTGAAAAAGGGAAGCCACCCAAAGTTCCAACCACAGCAAGGGAACAACAAGAAAAGTTAATGGCTGGAGCTTTCCCTAAGCCAACAGTATCTCTTCAAACAACTGCTGAACTTACTCCTGAAGAGGTTATACTTCAGGAGGAGCTGAAAAAGAAGAAAAGAGAAGAAGAGCTTACTCAAAAATTTATAAATGAGCAGGTTGTTGGAGAAGAATTGAAAGATGCTGATGGTGAGATGAAGTTGGTAGCTTAGCAATCGGGTGGCTTGGAAGCTTTGAAAAAGAAAGAGGAAGAGTTCTTTGCTAGAAAAGCTCAAATCAAGAAAAAATTTGAAGAAGGCAAAGAACTCTACCTAAAGTCAAGGGAAGTTAGACAGAGGAAAGAGGAGATCTTGTCAGTCAAGGTTACTCTGACCAATCAAGGGATGAATCTTCATCTCCAAAGACAAGGAGTGGGCAAGCTGTATACACTGAAGGCTGTTACTAAAGACACTCTTGGCCCAACTGAGTGGATCAAAATTTATAAGCTGATAAAAGATAAGACTGCAGTCAGCTACAAGCCACTCATTGAGCTAGCAGGAGAGCAAATAAAGAAAGTGCGTGCTATGGAAAAGAAGTATAAAATTAAAGACTCTCTGCTCAGCTCAGCTAGACATCCATTCCCTCCTCCTCCTCCTCCTCCTCAGCAACCAAGATCTGGAGTCAAGAGATCAGCTTCTGGATCCCAGGTTTCTCAGCTCGCCACTATACTCAGAATGGTTCCCAAGACTGATATAGATAAGGAGCCGCTGCTAAATTTAAAGATGCCTTCCAGAACTCTTTTTATGGAAGGTACTTATGATTAGAAGCTGGGAGGTTTTTGTTTTTGCAATGTCCATGGTCATGAGCTCTTCTTCAGGACCAATGAGATTGGAATTGCTCCCTCTTCCTTCCTTCTAAAAATAAGGAAGTATTGTGCTCAGACTTCCAATGATCCCAATTTCATAAAGCTGATCGATCAAGAGCTGCTGAAGCCTGAAAGACAAAAAGATGAAGCATTCATCAAGGCCAAGCAAGAGTTTAAGTGGAATTAAGTAGTCTTATAATTTTTGTGATGTTGTTTATTGTAAAGGTGTATGTCATATATATAATATCAGCATTCCCTCATTCTACTTGTTATACCTGTAAGTTCAAGTCACTTCTACTCAGCTAAGTCTCCTCAGCGAATAGGGGGAGATTGTTGAGTCATGGATTCGCTGAAAGACTCAGCGAGAGACTTCGTCAGCGAGCTGTCAGCGATCAACTGTTATCTTCGAGTTAAAGGATAAGTTCAATGACTCACCGCCATGTTTTGTAAGTCATATATGGGCGGGAAGATGAAGATAAGGAGACTGGTCCCCAAGGACACGTGTTGATAGATCAGAATGAAGACATGTGACCTTGTACCATTTTGGTACTAAGGCGTTTCTCTTTCATACCGTTTTGGGAAAGAAACAAGATGGTAACCAGAGATTCCTGAAGACCAGTCTTACACACCAATAGATGGTTGACAACCTTCATGTGTCAACATCTATTGGGTTGTCATGTGATGTCTTTTCTCTCCTATATAAAGCATCACTTGACATAGCCGCAAACTAGTTGGTTTGTGCCATATTTACACCTAGTGTGTTTTTCTCTCTTTGTATAATTGTTAAGTTTTGTGTGTGTCAAAACTTAACAATATTTTCTCTTTTCTTTCTTTGTAAACCGACCATGTATTCACCGTTTAATCAATACTACTTATGATTAAACATTCTTACTTTCTTGTCTTATGTTCTTAGAGTAATTTACATTAGTTGTTTAATTACTTAATCGTTGCATACTTGGGACTTTCATTTTTTTTTTAATTTTTCATTATTTAAATAATTAAAAAAATTCAACACATAAAATATTGTCTACAAAAAAAGTATTTCAAAAGATGAAATACAATATATGTGTTCAATGTTTTAGAAGTATATTCTTTTAAATTTGTTTTACTTACATTTTTTACATTTAAATTTATATATTTAATAATTTATCTTATCTTTAAAATGTTATAAACAATCCGTGTCAGTTGATTAGGATAATGCTACATTTTCCTTTTCCTTTTTCTTTCTTCTTTCTAATTTTTAATTTTATTTTATATCAAATAAAAATATTTTAACAAATTACAATAATATAGATATTAAAAAAATAGAAAAAACATAAATAAAAGCCCATATGAGTAGATCTTTTACGCAGCTGATGAGCTATTTTAAAGCAAATTATATAATTTCATGTGAATGTGTGTATACAACCAGTAACATATCTACAATTGTGATTTAATTAATATTAAAATATAATAATTCTATTATTATAAATATAATAACTATTATTATCTTAAGGGAAAAAATATAATTATATTGATATTAACAATCTTTAATTGATTAATTATACGTACGATGTATATATATTCTGATAAGGAAACTTTAGATTGTCTATAATTGTAATACTATAAGCTTACATTTATCAACTCCTTAAAAAAGCTACCACCAAACAATCTTCTTCTATATTACGATTCATATCTTTTTTCAATTTGTCAAACTTAAAATTCAACATCCACACTTACACAAACTCATTAACAATATGAACTACAATTCAAGAAATCTTAATAGGAAACAGAAGCCCAAAAAACGAAAAATTAATGAGCATATAGCAGATGTAACATAAGGTAACCCAAAAAATGGTTCATCATTATATAAAGTCCCAATCAGTTATATGATAAAAAAACGGAAAATCGAGAGGTACACATCTAAATTATTTCACTATTAAATAAAAAATACATTATCATAATCTTTGACAGTAACAGAATACATTAACATAGTCGACCCAACTTATATTTGTAACTCATGTCATAAGTCTCTGTCCAGTATTGAATACGGGTCTAAAATCTAGTATGCTGCTAGAGTAGAAACGATTTGATTGTTTTAATTATTTATAAAGATACGAAATAAAACATAGAGTAATATTTTGTATTTGCTTGATCACGTGACATGGACAAAAGAGACACATGAATGAATATTTAATTATGATCAAGTTCAATTAGAAGGTTCAAATAAAAAGAAGTCAATGGATGTGTTGAGATCCCCAGAAAAGCAAAGCAAAATTAAATCATGTGATATTATGGATCTTATTCACATGCCTGCCTTCAATTCCTCAAATTCAAATTTTGAATCATACTGTATATAATAACATCACTCAAGCCTCATCTTAAGTACCAGCAAATCAATTATTTACGCTAGCTATTTATCTATTAATTAGCTAGTCTGATCGATCAAATACATACTGCTACTCTGCTAGCTAATAACAACGTACTTCCATCAATAGATGGTTTCATCATATCATATATACCATCTCAAATAAAAAGGAGTACCGAAGGATCAAATTCAGGTCCAAGTAGAGGCAGGAATAATTATTAATTAATTCATGAGTTCAAGAAATTAAGTTGATTATTTAAGCTCAACTAATTTTTACCTCTCCCGTACCCTGGCTTTTGCCGGGATTGGGTATCGTTGTCGTTGTCGTGTCGTAATTTGAGAGAAAATTAACCTTGAATACAACACACTTTACCTACGTACGTACATTTGATCTTAATTAGTTAAATTGCAGAGGTTGCAACCTTAACGTACAGATCAAGTAATTAAACTCCAATATATATAATGAATTATCAGTGATTCACAATCGATCTTCTTACGACTTACTTTAAAGATGATGGACGATTTCCTAAATTTGATGATGAGTACGTGTAATTAATTAAACAAAATCATGAGCAGCAGCAGCAGATGGATTCCATTCCTCTTGTATAAATATAAAACTATTCTCATTGGCTGCTTGATCATCAGTAGTCGTACCTCTACTATTCAATGTTCCACACGATATTTGGCACGACATTCCTCCTGCATATATATTTAGTTAGCACGGCTAGCTAGCTTATATATATACACACACACACACTAATACACTATGATCCAAGTCACGAGACATATATATATATATATATATATAATAAAGGTTATATAGTACTCGATCCATCCGTAGGATCAATCTAGGTAGAAATTATGTACGTACCTTGGAAAAGGAGCACAAGGAAGACAAGGATGGTAAAAAGCATGGCAAATATCCCCGATGATGAAGATGAAGATGATGAAGAAGAAGTAGAATTCTGTTTTTGTATGATGAGTGCCTTCATCCGCTCAATCCTTGCGCGTTTGATCATGGCAAGTTCAGCTAACTCCTTCATAATTATAATCTGATGATCATCTTCATCATCCACTCTAGGTGGTACTTTAGGTGGTTTTTTGGCCTTAATAATTTTACGCTTTTCTTTTCCTTCTCCTCCTCCTTCACTTCCTGTTACAAAATCACCAGCTCCCTCATCTATTAACACCATCACAGACGAACTACTAGTACTAGTATTCTTCTTCTTCTTCATATCATCATCATCTGGCCAACTACTCATGGGGACGACACACGACCCTCCCTGATATTCACTACTGGCAGCGGCCGTTTCAAGCCTTCTGCCGGCGTCTTCATTTACATTGTTAATATTAATATTGATGTTATTATTATTATTATTAAGTATTACCCTACTACAGTACTCAAGATCAACACAAACTTCAGCTGCAACTGTTCCCATAATCCATATACGAGTATCATATATATAGAAAAATGTTTTAAATATATTATATCAACTAGCTAGAAATAAATAATTAAAATTCAAAGGTTAAATGAGAGGCCAGCGGAGGGGGGATAATTAAGACGGACGTCTCTAGCTATCTCTCTCTCTCT
>CM067171.1:38703188-38713188 GCA_034093135.1 Erigeron breviscapus | reverse complement strand
TAAAAATGAAACTACTCATCTACACATGGTCATTTTTTACATTTATTAAATGCATACGCATGATAGGCGCCTTAGGTGCTATGGAGAGTTAAAACAGTTATATTTTTGGGATACAGATAAAAGACCAGCAACATATTATTGTAACTCATATTTTCTTATCCACTGATCCACTTGGTTTCCTTTTAATCCTCTTGCTTTTTTATCCAATGATAATTTCTTCAATATCTATTTACCATAGTCACAATAATATGATCAATTCACACAGGTGCACAATAGATAAATTACAGATTATTCTTGACTGTACAACCAACTACCAAGTGTTCAAATGTAGTCCATTTACATAGAGTTACGCTAAAACAAAACACAGGTGCAAGCATTGTATGTCAAAATATAACAAATTTGTTCAACGAAACACACATGTACGTGCCCATATCCTAATATCACCCTTAACACATATAAACACATGTGTTACATCTTTAGTCACATGTATGCACCTAAATAGGCATGTGTACATATATATGTACAACGAAACACACATGCGCCCATATTCTAATTAATATCACCCTTAACACATATAAACACATGTGTTACATCTTTAGTCACATGTATGCACCTAAATAGACATGTCTACATATATGTACAACGAAACACACATGCGCCCATATTCTAATTAATATCACCCTTAACACATATAAACACATGTGTTACATCTTTAGTTACATGTATCACCCTTAAGTCCTTAACACATATAAACGTATGTGTTACAACACAAAACTACAACCCGATAAAAAAAAATTAATAACTTGTGAACAATGATTATTCAGGTAAACTATATCAAACAAAGTGAAAGGGAAACTCAGATTTTTAGATCAAAAAATACCTCTTTTCATCTTGATGAGATAATACCTTTTATTTATACTTTAAAACTGCCACTTACTAGATCTCGGATTGTTTGCCGATCACACGTAAACCATGGATTTTTTCTTCTATTGATGACTTTGTTTTGATTGATAGAGATTGTATTGAATCCTTCATTAATGAGTTTTGAGAGTTTACTAGCCCTAACTTGCTGCCTCGTAGCGATAAATGTGTGTGTATGTGTTTTTTTTCCAGTTGTCGTTGTCCCCCCAATGGTAGTTCTTGTACATCTGTTCACAATGTCACATTAATTTAAAACCAAATGTGGACCATGAGCAGTTACGTTAAACCACAAATTCATACACCGATTAACATTATAACAGCACACATGATTACCTTTTCGCGAATAACACATGAAAAAATTACAACTTATACGTAGACAACCCTAAACCATAGTTCGCTGGGCAACAGAGGTCACTTGATAAGTTCCTTATTTTGTCCTCTAGGCATAACACATTTGTTCCACTTTTAAACCAGGTTTAGCTTATTAATGCCATAGTCGTCCCACACATGTTTATTATTTCACATAGCCACATTAAACCCCAAATTAACATGTGTACCAGTTTTTACAATGCAGGGACAAATTCAAATGTACAGAAACGCATACCACTATTTAATACATCGATGTACATTATAATAACACATATGTTTGCATTTTCAAGAAAAATAGGACATGATTAAGATAGACTATATGCCTAACCAACTCTAACCCATACGTTTGCTCAACAACATTGTTCAATCTCTCACACGCAAAACAAAGAAACTGACATTGCAAGCAAATGTTACTCACACATTTTCTACCCGAACACATATGTCACAACGTTTGGTCTTATGGGATCGACAAACCCGAACACATATGTTATACATTACAGGAACATGTGACCAGATTTATTAGGGTAAAAAATATAGAACAGAAACAAACAAACACTGGTGTCACTCCCATCAAACAAACATGCATGTTATCACTTTACAGAAACACATACCCGAACACATATGTTATACATTACAGGAGCATGTGACCAGATTTATTAGGGTAAAAAATATAGAACAGAAACAAACAAACACTGGTGTCACTCCCATCAGACAAACACGCTGGCTATATGATATCACTTACAGTAACAATTTACCTAATTAATAATAAACAACAAAATCTATTAACAAATCCATAGATAGTTTTACTGGGTATATTGAGGCATTTCATCAAACATGTTATGTGCAAAAAACAACGAAACAAGATTTTATCAATAAAGATAATAATTGAAAAAAAGGGGGAATACAATACCTTCATCGGAATCAACGGTTAAATCAAGCGTCGTTTCCTTCTTATTGGAGTATTTGCTAAACGATTTCACCATCCTTATCCTGTCACTCTTTCGTACTGTCATTACCAATGAAGGAAACAAGAACACAATAAGAACCTAATAGCAATAGAACACATCACCACCAAAAATACTAATAATTAAAAAAAAAAAAAAAAAAAACTAGGGTTAAAAATTACCTTTCTTATTCCTCATTATAGAGTTTGTAAAACCTAATATTTATACTATGAATTGATCCCGGAATATTAGTCGCAGACACATGTACATATATATATATATATATATATATATATATATATATATATATATATATATATATATATATATATATATATATATATATATATATATATATATATATATATATATATATATATATATATATATATATATATATATATATATATATATATATATATATATATATATATATATATATATATATATATATATATATATATATATATATATATATATATATATATATATATATATATATATATATATATATATATATATATATATATATATATATATATATATATATATATATATATATATATATATATATATATATATATATATATATATATATATATATATATATATATATATATATATATATATATATATATATATATATATATATATATATATATATATATATATATATATATATATATATATATATATATATATATATATATATATATATATATATATATATATATATATATATATATATATATATATATATATATATATATATATATATATATATATATATATATATATATATATATATATATATATATATATATATATATATATATATATATATATATATATATATATATATATATATATATATATATATATATATATATATATATATATATATATATATATATATATATATATATATATATATATATATATATATATATATATATATATATATATATATATATATATATATATATATATATATATATATATATATATATATATATATATATATATATATATATATATATATATATATATATATATATATATATATATATATATATATATATATATATATATATATATATATATATATATATATATATATATATATATATATATATATATATATATATATATATATATATATATATATATATATATATATATATATATATATATATATATATATATATATATATATATATATATATATATATATATATATATATATATATATATATATATATATATATATATATATATATATATATATATATATATATATATATATATATATATATATATATATATATATATATATATATATATATATATATATATATATATATATATATATATATATATATATATATATATATATATATATATATATATATATATATATATATATATATATATATATATATATATATATATATATATATATATATATATATATATATATATATATATATATATATATATATATATATATATATATATATATATATATATATATATATATATATATATATATATATATATATATATATATATATATATATATATATATATATATATATATATATATATATATATATATATATATATATATATATATATATATATATATATATATATATATATATATATATATATATATATATATATATATATATATATATATATATATATATATATATATATATATATATATATATATATATATATATATATATATATATATATATATATATATATATATATATATATATATATATATATATATATATATATATATATATATATATATATATATATATATATATATATATATATATATATATATATATATATATATATATATATATATATATATATATATATATATATATATATATATATACATATCATCAATCAATCCATCCATCCAAGATCTATAATTTTTTCATTTTTACAACTATTTTTTCAACTAACAATAATAATAATAATATCAAATCAAAACTAAATTAAAACATTAAGATCCCAAATCTGTGATATTAGTGTAGTAAGTAGTGAATAAATACCAATCTATCACTTGATTTCTTGGCACAGTGGTGGTCGGCGGCGACAGACCACCGGTGATGGAGTTTTTCCGATTATCATCTTTTTTCACATATTCCCACGATCCAAGCACCATCTAGAAGATGAATTTAATTCTTGCAAATGATTGGTTTTCACCTTTGGATCAACCGCACCATCTTGCTTATGTGGTCCAAATGTGAAATGGAAAATCAGATTGTCGGTTTGCTTTCATTTTGGAGGACTGCAGGTGCATGAGGATTGTTTAGATATTTTGTTGTTTGGTTATGGATATATGCGATAGATTAGTTAGTTGTCTGTATATAGCAATAGATAAATAGAGCAGAATAGTTTTATGATTTAAATTGTTTTCAATTTGATTGGATTTAAACTAAATGTCCTGGGTTTTGCTTAAAGCTAGAGTAAGATGATGGCAACTAGAAGGGCTGAAGGCAAAGGGATGAATTAGGGGTCAAGATGTGTAAAAGACGGTTTTACCCCGTCACGTGTGCAGCACATGACCAGATTTAACGATCCGTTAGGCTCCGTTAGTCGGAGGTATGGTGAGCGTGCAAATTTGGCAACTCTGGGTATGACTCGCGTAATTAAATTCTTTGAGGTACGAAAAGTGAAATTTCGATACCAACTCAGGCACCATTTTTGTAATTTACCCTAAATTAATTAACAAAAAAGATGAAAAGTACGTGCATATGGCATTTCCACTTCAACACTATGTTCTTGAGTTTAAATTATAAAAGAAATGAAATGATTAGAAGTCATGTTATCTTCCTTCCAAATCATCCCAAAAATTGAGAGAAACTTTTATAAACAAAATCAACTAAAAAATCCTTCTAACTCCTCTCCTTACATTTCATTTCCATCCTTAAGTTAAACTTAAGAACACAACTTATTTTGTAATTCTTTGTGTTCTTTTCTTTTTTTTTTTTTGAAAAAACTCAAGAACACAATGCAAATGTAAAAGTTTCCAACATGAAAAGTGCATCCTAGTTCTAATATGCATCCTAAATTACTCGTAGTTTTGACATAATTATGCATCCAAATTAATTCTCACATCATTGTGCATCCTATGATAAAAACAAAACCTTTAAGCTTTCTTGATTTTATCCACCATCAATCTGACATGCACATAGTTTTTGAAGAATACACTAATCGTTATACAATGTAACAATACTAAACGCAGATCTAGAACCATCATATAAAGTTAGGAAAAATCCATAAAAAGGTAAGCTTTTTACACAAATTTCTTATTAAAGAGAACCTATTTAGTTTTCGTTTATTTAAAGGACCCCATTTTTAAAAATTTCTCAATAAAGGGTATGTCGTTAGTTTTTAACAAGAACCCCCCGTTAAATGCCACATCATCAATTTTGCTGACGTGGCACTTGACTTTGACTGAAATATATATATAATATTTATATATATATATATATATATATATATATATATATATATCAAAAATCATATTTTTCTTTTTCAAGTTTGCCAACTGCACAGGTTTTGTCAATATCACCCAAACACAAAAGGATAAAGAAAGCAGAGAACCATCATAGGCATCAACAGTTGGGTTACACATACTCCTTAATTAATATAAAACCACGCAGCTTACCCAATCTTCCAATATAAGCTGTCTCCATTAACTGGGCCATTGGTTCAATAGCTTGCCCAGCAAGTGCTGGAAGTGATAGTTCGATAAGCTCCTTTTTAATATTTTTAGAACGTGATATCGCATTGGTTCAAATATACATTACATCATCGCCTCCATCAAAATATATATATGTATATATGTATGTATATAGTAAAAAGATAAAATGAGAAAAAAAAAATGTCGAGAACTACGAGAACCTTATTTATTAATATGTAAGGATATATTGTAATTTTAATATTAATAAAATATTTAACAATTAAATTATAAATCCCATGAATCTCTCTATCAGTTATGCTAATGATTAATTTAAATAGCTAAATCATAAAAATGAATATTCTTATCATACACGACTTTCCCAACCCAAATCTTCCATCTTTGTTTATTTTATTTTTTTGCTTTTCATGGGTTTTTGTTCACCATTTTATTCACAATTCTTCTTCGTTTCAATAATGGTGGGTTCCAATGTTTGTGAATTTGTCTACTTGTTGTATCATAAATTTTTTTGTTCAGATGAAGCTTTACAAGTACCGGAAAGTGTACACACATATGCAAAGAGAAAAGAAATGACACTCCTGCCAATACGAGATGTGTTCAAGAGCCTCTGCGAATGAAAGGGGCGAGTTTGAACTTGTCAAAGGAGCCTGGAAACAGAAAGAGTATTTCATTACTTTTTGTCTTGTTGATGCTATGGGTTTAGACGTTTAGTTGGTCCAGTTGGCATATTGATGTTTTGTTGAAGGAATTTCATAACAATGTTTTAAAAGATATTTGATTTGATTCTTTTTGTTATTGATTTCATATGTTGGCTCAGGAGTCAGGACTTTCCTCTGAAAATTGTGATAAAATTCTGGGAATACATACATCAAGTCGGGGATGAAACGTTTTGGTCCGATTGAAAAAAGTTCGTACTTGTGTCTATTAAAAGTCAATCTTAGAGATACATTTGGTGACGTCAAAGTTTATAAATTTCAAACCAAAATTAGTCATGTGTAACACATCTTCCAATGGCATTACATGATATGAAATGAATTTATTTACAATCTCATACTATCATTTATCTCAAGTATTGTCTGATGTTCATGGTTTTCATTTTTTATTAGTTAATTAACACTTGTTTTGTTGGATACATGAAAACATATTGATGCTACAAACAATGTTTAAGTGTGCAAAACATCTAGTCTTTATTGTCCAAAATTAGCAAAACTTGTAAAAACCATCACTGCATTCCAAGATTGTCCAAATTTGGTCAAATAGATCATATGGATAGAATGGAAGTTATTAAATGGGTTAAAAGTTTATTATAACGCCAGCCCGGCGCACAGGAATTTTATTTGTTGATTACTTACCCAATCCATAACCCATCCATGTTGACACCTCTAAATCACTTAATCACAGCCCAAATTCAACATAAACATAATCACTACATGACACGATCACACCTGGACATCACAAATAGTGGCAGATCGAGCTCGCCATGAGCCAATGATGAATAACTACATGCTGTTAAATATTAGAAGAAATGATGGGCAGTTTTTCGTGTTGTTGGATACCATAATCATTAATCAATACTAGTTCACAAGATTGGTGGGGGGAAAATTACAAAGGTCGATCACAAAATTGAAAATATAAGAGTACACCTAGAGCAGTAAAACAGAAATGATACACTCTCAATTCTCAAAGCCAAATATTTAAAAACACCTGCATAAAAAAAGAAACATATTGTTAATGGGATTCTTGTGACAGCAAGAAACTGAAGCATAAAACTGAAATCACCCTGAGTTTACCTTCAATGATTTGTTATTTGTTTTTATCATCGTCGGCATATGAATCCAAATTGTATTATGGATTCCACTCAACACATGACAATCCCAAATTATTTCAATCCCAAGTTTCATTTACACGGTGTCTCCATTCACCACTTCACTGATTTTTTTGTCTGCTGCTACACAATTGCATAAAATGTTTAAAAAAAAACCACACATGGTCTAATCCGAAACACATAGATAAATAAAAGTGATAACACAATTGTACAACACGAACACACATGTGACCATATCCAAATACCACATATAAAACATATTAACACAACTGGACAACTTAACAAAACAAAAACGTTCAAATGTGGCGCATATACATGAAACACACTTATATACACATGATCAAATCCGAGCCTCGCGGGTACAAAGTTTTAACACATTTGAACAACACGCATAACACATGTGACCAACCCCAAAAAGCACATATGCGACACATTAACACAGGTGGACAACTTAGCAGAACATGTGTTCTGAACATTCTTGTACGAATGTGGATGAACCGAGTTTCGTCCAAGGAAGTGTTGCCTAAGATAACACTCAACAAATTAATTTTCAACAAATCGTCCACAAGATTACACGCCAAGGCAAACCTATATCACTAGCAATCGTAAGTAAAACCGTACATGAATTTTTATGGTTAGTTGACAAAATGAAAACACATGTGAACAACCCGAACACACATGTGTCCAAACTAATATCATCTGTTAACTACATTTAGACTAATTACTCAATAACTTTAAAAAAGTACAGAAAACCCCAAACAAGGTTATCTTGTGTTTTATCATACACATGCCAGAAATTTCATATGTTTTTAATTTTTAAAGCCATATGTCGAATTTCTATGTCAAACACATGTGACCCTAAATCAAACAGAGCTTACACCAACTGATTAATATGTCGTAATTACCAAAAAAAATAAAATTAAAAACACAAGAGTAAAAACACATGAATCAAAAAACTGATTAAATGTTTTTTTCCATTTAATAGGGTTTCGGTGTATAACAAAAAAAGGATATTGCTTTTATTAAATGTTTTTTTCCATTAATAGTCCTTATTTTTAATACCGATAATGCCCTTTACACATGTTTATATTTTTAACCATTGATTTACATAGATGAATGGATCAGATTAGTTCTCGCAGTTCTCGATCTTTTAATGGTTCTCACAATAACTGCATTCAATATATATCTATATATTGTAACAGACTATAATGTTTGATTAAAAAAAATACTATCACCAAAGCCTACACTTGCATCAATGCTTATGTCGAATATGCCACCAAACGCTGATGATAATTCTGTAACGCCCCTAATTTCCTAAACAATACAAAATGATATCAAAGGACTTAAAGGCCAAAAGGGCGTTAATCTTATTCAAAGTCAAACGAAATTCAAGACAAAAGTCAACTTGACAAACTACTCAAAGTACTAAATCTTGAATTTAACTCTAAAACAAAGGGTGCTAAGTCCACTTCTATCTACTCTATTCTCTCGTTCCCAAAGCCCGTTTGATCACCTGCTTCACATGCTTTACCTCAGCTGAAATATTTGTAAATAGTATAATGAGTGAAATAACACAAAATATGAAGAGTATATTTGAGGACTTACGGATATATTTCTTTTTAAGAAGTTGAACAAGTATACTATATCTATGTAGAAATACTAATTTAAAAGAATCCACAGATTGCTCATAAAAAGATTAGTACTTCAAAAGCTTCCTCTCCATATATATTAGACATTTAATAGTGTTTAATTGATAATAAATCGAACGAATTTGAGAAGGGTAAATTTAGGGTTATTGGTTTTGGGGGAAAAGAGAAAAGGGGGAAGAAAAGAGGGGGAGAGAGAAACGGGAAAAGAAATACACTTTTTCATCTATAAAAACTGATATATATATTTCAGTCAAAGTCAAGTGTCACGTCAGCAAAATTGATGACGTGATAGTATTGACGTGCCACTTAACGGGGGCTCATGTTAAAAACTAACGACATACCCTTTATTGAGAAATTTTTAAAAATGGGGTCCTTTAAATTGACGAAAACTAAATAGGTTCCCTTTAATAGGAAATTTGTGTAAAAGGGTTACCTTTTTATGGATTTTTCTCTAAAAAGTTTGATGTATTTAATGTTAACACAATTCAAAAGGGATTCAATAACCCTTTTACAAAACGGGGAAAAAATCAAATTAACTTTAACTGTCATTTTACCC
>CM067171.1:38638188-38698188 GCA_034093135.1 Erigeron breviscapus | reverse complement strand
TAATTGTGTGAGTTGGGTACCAGGTCCAGTATGCTATTAATTTTGATATGGTTCAAGGTACGTCCAGTTCATAACCACAAGTATAAATTTCATGCCACTATAGTGACAAAGCGGAGTTTTGGAGACAAACACAAAATTCATCTGTGTATCTTTGTCACAAAGATGATTTGAATTTCTTAATCATAAACATCTTTGGTAGTATTATATTTCGAGATAATGATGATTTATCCGTTAATGTGCTAATATATACAATACACACCTAGCACAACACAAATAAGAGTTATGTTCGAATACAGTACATAATGTTAGCAAAATGTTATATATATATATATATATATATATATATATATATATATATATATATATATATATATATATATATATATATATATATATATATATATATATATATATATATATATATATATATATATATATATATATATATATATATATATATATATATATATATATATATATATATATATATATATATATATATATATATATATATATATATATATATATATATATATATATATATATATATATATATATATATATATATATATATATATATATATATATATATATATATATATATATATATATATATATATATATATATATATATATATATATATATATATATATATATATATATATATATATATATATATATATATATATATATATATATATATATATATATATATATATATATATATATATATATATATATATATATATATATATATATATATATATATATATATATATATATATATATATATATATATATATATATATATATATATATATATATATATATATATATATATATATATATATATATATATATATATATATATATATATATATATATATATATATATATATATATATATATATATATATATATATATATATATATATATATATATATATATATATATATATATATATATATATATATATATATATATATATATATATATATATATATATATATATATATATATATATATATATATATATATATATATATATATATATATATATATATATATATATATATATATATATATATATATATATATATATATATATATATATATATATATATATATATATATATATATATATATATATATATATATATATATATATATATATATATATATATATATATATATATATATATATATATATATATATATATATATATATATATATATATATATATATATATATATATATATATATATATATATATATATATATATATATATATATATATATATATATATATATATATATATATATATATATATATATATATATATATATATATATATATATATATATATATATATATATATATATATATATATATATATATATATATATATATATATATATATATATATATATATATATATATATATATATATATATATATATATATATATATATATATATATATATATATATATATATATATATATATATATATATATATATATATATATATATATATATATATATATATATATATATATATATATATATATATATATATATATATATATATATATATATATATATATATATATATATATATATATATATATATATATATATATATATATATATATATATATATATATATATATATATATATATATATATATATATATATATATATATATATATATATATATATATATATATATATATATATATATATATATATATATATATATATATATATATATATATATATATATATATATATATATATATATATATATATATATATATATATATATATATATATATATATATATATATATATATATATATATATATATATATATATATATATATATATATATATATATATATATATATATATATATATATATATATATATATATATATATATATATATATATATATATATATATATATATATATATATATATATATATATATATATATATATATATATATATATATATATATATATATATATATATATATATATATATATATATATATATATATATATATATATATATATATATATATATATATGTAATCAAATCTTAGCTGTATATATATATATAATATATAATTTATGTTCATTCTATTTATTGAGTGATAATAATTAAAGAAAAAAAGCAACAATTGTTCAAAATTATGTGTCAAGGAGGGAGCAAAAAAACATAACGGTTAATACGATTTTATTGGTATAATTAAGAGGGTATTCCTAAACTGTCCTTTTTTATTATATATTAGTATATAAAATTCCTTTTAATTAAATAAATGTCATAAGCAATTGTGATCATTGATTAACTCATTTGATGGCTAAGATTGGTTCTCACAGTTCTCGACATATTTTTAGTTCTCGATTTATCTTTTGGCTATATATATATATATATATCGGATGCTAGAGAATAAGCCAATAACAATCGAAAGGGCAGGGACTGATTATTCTTAGACGCCTGCTTGATTTGATAAAGGGCTTATTTGCAAGCTAAGGGCGAGACAGATGCCGATTCTACCTCTTGATTTTCTATTTTTATCACTCTTTTTTCCATCAACGATTGCCACGTGTATATATATATATAACCTTCAACTAATGACTAAATATTCTATAAAAAGGCAACATAATTACACAAAATTATTTTGGAAAGAAAAGAGAGTGTAAGTTCAACTCAAGAACACTCATTTTAAGTTGTAAATTAGAGGTTGACTATAAAATTGGGTAGTTCGACCCATTTAATCCATTTTCTTACTTAACCTACACCAGTTTGACCTAGTTATAAAAAAAACATAACTCGAATCTTGCCACTCAAAATTAAATGAGTCAAATTACTAAGATAGAACCTGAAGTTGGAGGGTCTCTGATGTAGAGCAAATCTGCTTTCTAGCAGGACGACCACTTTCAAAATCCATCAAAATCATGGATCATGCGGGTTAGGTTCCGGCTCTAACTGGTATTTTGGTACAGCCAGTGTGGGTTGACCCAAAGTAGTTTTTCTCTATAAACATTACAATAAAACTATAAATTAGTGTCATATAGAATCACCGGAATTAGCCAAACAAAGATTTTGAAGTAATAGTTTGGGTTTATTAGAAATTATAAATATAGTCCTGGCTATTAACCCTATTATATATTTAATATACTATATAGCTTTCGAAACTACATTTAGCATATTGTTAATTACAAAATTAACATACAAATAACGGGGTATCGGGTCTTTCAAACCAACATTAGAAAAAGTACTTATTTTCGCATACTAACCCAACCACCCGATATGGTCACTTTGACCCATTTACTCTGCATTTCTAGAGTAACTTCCCTACTCCTAAAGGAGTATGTACGTATCATTAGATGGTAGCACAACAGAATTTACTATATTTGATACAAAATATGGATGAGTAAAGTTACCTTGAATACTAAAGGCACGTGATGTAGCTTTTGATGAGGCTGCATTAAAATTGTATGTCACATCTCTAAATTATAATTACCATCTTTACAAATCAATAGCATAGTCATAAGCAACAATGCAAATTCATCATAAAGGTTACCCGTTTCTCTGCACACTTGCGATACTATTTGATTTCCTCTTAACAAACTGGCTCAATATCATTAGTTAACTGGCCTATAACAAATTCTCGAACAAAATCGACCAATGGGGTTTACATTGATAATACCTCCCAAAAAAACAGTTTTTTGTTAATAAAAGATCCTTGCCTACCTGGCGGAAAATTTGGAGAACATCATAACTCCTTGCATTGTCCAACAGTGTCAATCCAAATGGACCGAAAACAGTAGGTACACCTCACGTGTCCATTTACATTCTGGTGTGCCCTGATTAACATAAGAAATTTTGCAATTTAGACTCTGGTGTCCACATATGATCATGTTCATATGTAATAACATCAATATAACATCAGATCTAGAATGTGATAAGCGTTTATATTTGTCAATAAAAATAAACTTGAACGTGAAATATTGACATCCATTCATCTTCACACGTAGTTAAGTGAATCAAAATATAAAAAAAAAGGTAAATGCCAGGGAACCCCTTAGTCCCTTAGAGATTATATCTCTCAAGCTAGCGACCCTGCAACGCTGCCTGGCGGTGAATACCTGAAGACTTGCTGGGCCGAGATTCGAACACGCGCCATACAAACTGGCAAGCCCCCATATGTGGTGCAGGTGGCCACTGCGCCATTAAGCGAGTGGTTAAGTGAATCAAAATATAGAAATACAATCAAGAAGATAATTCTGCTTTAATCAGAAAACTATTGACTCATCATTATTATTCTGATAAATGGATTGCAAAATTATACTCGTACTAAAGTTGTTTAAAACTGTCACATATAAAATCACAATAATATGAGATAAACAGTAGGCTAAAGCAAAAAAAAATTCAATTAAGTGCACATCCAAATAGTTCCTAAAATCCATAAATATTATTTTAACTTTTTTTTTTCTTCAAATACCCACTTTTTATGTTCATACCAGAATCATTCAAGTTTCTTTATAACGTTTCATCCAACATCTTGTCTACATATAAAATAGTTACAGTTATAAGTACTGAACAAAATATAGGCAAATGATACAACAAAGAACAGTCTACGTCTAATTTCGATGGGATTAATAAAAAAGAAGAGAATAAAATACCTCAAGAAATGCAATAGAATGACAAAATGAAATTGACCAGTGAGAGATTTGAGATAATGAGTGATCAACAAATCTTTTCTTCTTGAACCTGGCACAAATTGTAACAACATCCAATCAAAAGTAAAGAATCAGTTATTAGAACATATATTCATGATTGGCATATAAAATAAAAGCCTAATTTAATCAAATTAAAAAAACCCGAATTCCAAAAACCTAGTTTCTGATAGCAATTGGGTGTAAAGAATACATTCCCCAATTGTTAATATGAAGGGACGGTAATGGATTAAAAAAATTTATGTTATCTCATGTGTTTAATACGAAAATTACTAATAATTGTACCTATTTAATGCAAAACTGATGGGGAGCCAAAAGGATAGGAATGAAGAACGATATTGAATTCATTTAAGTCATTAAGAAGAAAGATGATGTTGATTTAGTATTTGATTACATGAACTAGATTTTTATATAGATATATATATAGATTCATATTGTTTAAAGGTTTAAAATATACAGGGGAGTGTTTAACATAATTAAGTTATTTTAAAATACAGATAGTTATTTCGGATAATGTTAAAATACATGTTTCAATATTAACTTGATATCTTATTGGACTTCTTTTGTTATTTCATGTATTTATGAGGGACCAAAGCTACTTGTTTAGAAGATTAAAGGATAGCAAGATGAAGTAATGAAAGATGAGGACTAGAAGTGCTAATAAAAGGAAGCTGGAGGTGCTTTATGGAAATGGCTTTAACCCTCATATAAATACCATCTTATGATGGATTAGGGTTTCAGTTTTTGAACAACCCTATTTTATATCTTTTTCTCTCTCGATTTATAATAACCTGTATATATATCATATCGATATATATACATATTTATTTATAATAACCTGTATATATATCATATCGATATATATACATCTTTTTCTGTAAAAATCATCCTTTGGATGATTATTGTTTAAAGTGGTGTAATAATAAGTTCATATAATTTGTTTAATAATAATCATCTTCTTCAATCTGGTTGTAATAATCTCTTAATTCAAGTTGTTTCTGGTGAGTTTTGTGATTTCTTACATGGTATCAAAGCCAGTTCAATCGATTAATCGGTGATATTTGGTTCGATTCTTGAGATTAATCAATTAGATCTAGGGCGTATTCCATCTGGAACCCTAGATTTGATTTCTTTGGTATTTTGTTCGATTGGGTTAGGGTTTGTTAGATCAAACCTGTTCTGGTCATTCCGCTGCAATTTCTGGTGTTTAACCCTAAAAAATTAGGGTTTTTTTTCTTCTTCAGATCCTGATTTATCTCTTGACTAAGTGAATCAAGAGTGAATTAGGGTTCCTTCTTCTGCCTATTGCACTGTATTGTTGTTCCTATCTCTTATCTCTTTTATCTGTCTTTTATTTTTAAATACAAATTTTATCTATCTTATTCTCGAAAAAACAACTGTGTTAAACTTGACCTGCCTCTGTGAGAGGTTAGAAATCCTGTCCCTGACACTTTTGTGAGGATTAAGAGTATTTTTCAACAATTTTATATATATATATATAAATTTTCAATTTCTGGTGATTATTGCTTTGTTATCTGTTATTACTTGTGTTCTTTCTGATATTGATTGATTGATTATTGTTATTATCTGAGTTTAAGTGTGGTTGGTTATATCTTTTGTTTGGTATCTGCTGATTCTGTTTGTTATTTGTTATTTCTGGTAATTGTTTTTGTTTAATTGCAATGGATGCTAATGATGATAATAATGATAATAATAATGATAATAATGATAATAATAATAATAATAATAATAATAATAATAATAATAATAATAATAATAATGAAGATTCTCATTCTGAACATTCTGATTTCTTTAATGAACCTGAAACTAAAATTAGCAAATTGGATTTTGGTGATCCTCTGTATTTGCATGCTAGTGATACAGTTAGTACTCCTCTGATTGGTTTTAAGTTGCTTGGTACTGATAATTACAAGGTGTGGTCTTGTGCTATGGAACTTGCTTTACAAACTAAGAATAAAACAGGTTTTATTGATGGTACTTGCTTGAAATCTGTGGATAATCCTGTGCTTGCTAGTCAATGGGATAGATGTAATGCTGTTGTTCTTAACTGGATTTTAGGTTGTATTTCACAAGAACTTTATCTTGGTCAAATTTGTTCTAAAAATGCTGCTACTGTTTGGCAAGAACTCAAAGATACTTATGATAAGATAGATGGTTCTGTAATTTTTAACATTCATCATAAAATCAATTCATTAACTCAAAATGGTACTTCTCTGTCTGAATATTATCACAATCTTACTTCTCTTTGGAAACAGTATGACTCTATGGTTACTTTGCCTATTTGTACATGTGCTGCTGCTACTACTGTGAAAAGTCATAATGATTTGCTTAGATTGATGCAATTTCTGATGGGTCTAGATGATGTTTATATGAGTGTCAGGTCTAATATATTAACAAGAGAACCTCTGCCTAATGTAAGAACTGCATATGCTATAATTTCTAAAGATGAGTCACATAGGGTTGGGTTATCTGATAAGCCCAGTTCTGCTGGTATTTTTTCTGCTAAAAGTAATTTTCAGAGGAATAATACTTCCTCATCTAAACCTGCTTCTTACAAACCTCCTTTTGACACTAAAAGAACTTTTGACAATAATTTTGAATCAAAGAGAACTTTTGATACTAATGCTAGAACTTTTAGACCTCCTAATCCTAATCTTCAATGTACTAATTGTCATAGAATTGGACATACCATAGAAAGATGTTTTCAATTAGGATATAAAAGGCCTAATTTTCAAATTGGTTCTAAATTTGCTAATAATCATGTGAATGTTGATCAAAAGGTTTCTGCATCTTCATCTGCTAAGTCATCTTCTGTGAATGATTCTGTTCTTGCTTCTTTAACTGCTGATCAAGTTTCTAGGTTGTTAAGCTTGATAGATACAAAAACTTCTTCTTCTCCTTCTCCATCTTCTTCTTCAGGCTTGCATGCTAATATGGCAGGTATGCCTTTATTTAGTAATTCTTGGTTCTTTAGTTGTAATGCTTATCTTGTGAAAGCTTTAATTGCTTGGATTATGGATTCTGGTGCAAATCAACATATGACTAATTCTGATAAAGGTCTTTCTCAAGTAGTTGATATTTCTGATTTAAATTTGAAAATTGGTCACCCTAATGGCACTTGTGCTACTGTCACTAAAATTGGTAACTTACATTTAAAAAATGGAATAGTGTTGTTTGATGTTCTAGTTGTGCCTGAATATTCTGTCAGCTTGATGTCTGTTCATAAATTGGCTAGAGATAATAAACTGTTTATAGGATTTGATGAGGATAAATGTTATCTTCAGGATTTACCTCAAAAGAATCTTCTGGGGACTGGTAGTCAACAAGGTGGATTATATGTTTATGATGATGTGCCAATGTGTTCAAATCTGGTGTGTAATTCTGCTAGTCTTCCTTCTGATTCTAAATTTCTTTGGCATTTAAGACTTGGTCATCCTACAGACCAAGCTTCTTTATCTGTCTTTCATGATACTTTAAATTTAACAAATTCTGGTTCTTTAGGACCTTGTGATATTTGTCACAAGGCTAAACAAGCAAGAGAACCATTTCCTTTGAGTGATCATAAAACTATTTTACTTGGTGAATTGTTACATTTAGATGTCTGGGGACCTTATAAGGTTACCAGTAAAGAAGGCTTTAAATATTTCTTAACAATTGTGGATGATTTTACTAGAGCTGTTTGGACTTTTATGATGAAATCAAAAACTGAAGTCTTTCATCATGTAGATTTCTTTGTAAACATGCTTTTAACTCAGTTTTCTGTTAAAGTTAAGATTATTAGGAGTGATAATGGTACAGAACTTGTTAATAAATTGTTTCAAAAATTATGTCACTCAAAGGGAATCATACATCAAACTACTATTGCTTATACACCTCAACAGAATGGGGTGGCTGAAAGGAAACATAGACACCTTCTTAATGTGGCTAGGTCTCTTATGTTTCAGGGGGAACTCCTTTATATCTTTGGAATGATTGTGTGTTAACTGCTACCTATTTAATCAATAGAACTCCTTCCTCTGTTCTAAAAGGCAAAACTCCTTTTGAAATGATTTATGGTTTTAAACCTAATTTAAAACATCTAAGAGTTTTTGGTTGTTTGTGCTTTGCTACTAAGTTGAATGTTTCTGATAAGTTTGAATCAAAAGCTGATAAATGTGTGCTTGTTGGATATGCTAATTCTAAGAAAGGTTATAAGTTGTTTTGTCTTGATTCTAAAACTTATATTTTCTCTAGAGATGTCAAGTTTTATGAAAATATTTTTCCTTTTACTATGAATCAAGAAGAAGTTTTAAAATCTGTTCAAGGTTCTGTTAATCATTTAAATTTCTTTGACAAATTTGATGATATCATTTCAAATAAGGAAACTGTTTTTTATAAAAGTCCCAATGATGAAGAGGAAGGCTATAGATGTGATCCTTCATTTGGCAGTGAGCTCCAACCTTCACTTGGCAGTATATCTAAGTCTACCAGTGATCTTTCACTTGGAAGTCCTAGCTCTACCAGTGATAATGTTGTTGAGCATGCTACCAATGAAGAAGAAATGATTAATAATCCTCCTGAGGGCAGTAGTAGTACTTACTTTGATGTTAATGAAGATCTTAATAGGTCTGACAGAAATAGAAATCTTCCTAAAAGATTACATGATTATGAATTAACTGGCAAAGTAAAGTATCCTTTGAATAAAGTGATTAATTATGCTAATTTGAGTATGAATGCTTATGCTTTTGTTTCTAGTCTTAATAAAAGTGTTGAACCAACTTCATATTTTGAAGCTGTTAAGGATCAAAACTGGGTAAATGCAATGAATTTAGAAATGGAAGCTTTAAATAGGAATGGTACTTGGGTCTTAACTGATCTACCTCCTGGTAGAGAACCTATTGGTTGTAAATGGATTTACAAAATCAAATATAAAGCTTCTGGAGAAATAGAAAGGTATAAAGCTAGATTAGTGGCTAAAGGCTTTAGTCAGAAAGCTGGTATAGATTTTGAGGAGACTTTATCTCCTGTTGTAAAAATGGTCACTATTAGAACTTTACTTACTGTTGCAGTTTCCATGAACTGGCCTTTGTTTCAATTAGATGTTAACAATGCATTTCTTTATGGTGATCTTCATGAAGATGTTTATATGAAGTTACCTCAAGGGTATTTTGATAAAAATGATGGTAAAGTGTGTAAATTAGTTAAGTCTTTGTATGGTTTAAAGCAGGCCCCCAGACAATGGAATGCTAAGTTGTCTAGTGCCTTGCTTGAATATGGGTTCATTCAAAGCAAATGTGATTACTCTTTATATGTTAAAACTGATAATGGTTCTTTTACTGCTCTTTTAGTGTATGTTGATGATATTGTGGTGACTGGTGATAATATTGATGAGATTAACAAGGTTAAACAGTTTCTAAATACAAAGTTTATGATAAAAGACTTGGGTAAACTCAAGTATTTTCTTGGTATTGAAGTTCTTGAAACTAAGCAGGGTTTGTGTTTGTCTCAAAGAAAGTATTGTTTAGAGTTACTTAATGATTTTGGTTTACTTGGTTGCAAGCCTATTGCAACACCTTTAGAGATCAATATGACTATTAAACCTAATGGTTCTAAGAGTAAACCTCTTGAGAACATTTCTGTTTATCAAAAACTTATTGGGAAGTTAATTTATCTTACATTAACCAGACCTGATATAAGCTATGCAGTCCAATGTCTTGGTCAATTCATGCATGCTCCTTTGATTGAACATTTCCAACTTGGACTTAGAATTCTAAGATATCTCAAGAATTCTCCTGGAAAAGGTTTGCATATTCAATCAAGTAAGTCTCTTTCTCTTAAAGCTTTTGTTGATTCAGATTGGGCCAGATGTTTATATACTAGAAGGTCTGTCACTGGTTATACAGTCTTTCTGGGTAATAATCTCATTTCTTGGAAAAGTAAAAAACAACCAACAGTTGCTAAATCCTCTGCAGAAGCAGAATATAGGGCCTTAGCAACTGTTACTTGTGAGATCATTTGGCTTTTGAACTCTTTAAAAGATTTAGGCTTAAATCATAGTTTGATTCCTGTTTCTGTTCATAGTGATAGCAAATCTGCTATTCAAATTGCAGCAAATCCAGTTTTTCATGAAAGAACTAAGCACTTTGACATAGATTTGCATTTTACAAGAGAAAAAATTGCTGCAGGTGCTATTAAAACTGTTAAGGTTAAGTCTGAATTGAATATTGCAGATTTGTTCACTAAAAGCCTAAGTTCAAAGCAACATTTATTCTTATGCAATCAACTTGGTCTTATAGATTTATTCAAGGCTAATATTGAGGGGGGATGTTAAAATACATGTTTCAATATTACCTTGATATCTTATTGGACTTCTTTTGTTATTTCATGTATTTATGAGGGACCAAAGCTACTTGTTTAGAAGATTAAAGGATAGCAAGATGAAGTAATGAAAGATGAGGACTAGAAGTGCTAATAAAAGGAAGCTGGAGGTGCTTTATGGAAATTGGCTTTAACCCTCATATAAATACCATCTTTTGATGGATTAGGGTTTCAGTTTTTACAACCCTATTTTATATCTTTTTCTCTCTCGATTTATAATAACCTGTATATATATCATATCGATATATATACATATTATATATTTTATAAAATTTTTTCTGTAAAAATCATCCTTTGGATGATTATTGTTTAAAGTGGTGTAATAATAGTTCATATAATTTGTTTAATAATAATCATCTTCTTCAATCTGGTTGTAATAATCTCTTAATTGAAGTTGTTTCTGGTGAGTTTTGTGATTTCTTACAGATAAACCAAAATGTGCTTAAACAAAATCTTGCACGTGATGTCCATGATTCCACACTACAATTTGTTCAGCTCTTACTTTCATAGCAATAGCTACTCGTACTAAGCATCACACAAGTCAAATGTCAATATGAAGTTTTAAAAGATAAACCGAAGAATCAAGCATGTTTAACTGAATGCTACAACCAAATTATTAATTTACCGTTTAAAACTACTAAAACTATAAACTAAGAGAAGTACATTCGACCAACTCTTCAAATAAATAAACAGCAAAGTTCATTCATCCAATATTTAGTAAAGATTAAAAACCAAAACCGACCCGAGAAACCGAACCGATCAAAAACCGAATCCAATGGTTTCTAATTTTCAAAAACCGAAAGGTTCGTTCAGGTTTTAGCAAAAATCGACCAAAACCGAACCGTGCTCACCCCTAATTTCAGGTTTGAAATAAGCTCTTTGTATATCTTTATATACAGTTTTTTAATAAACGGAAAACTTCACCAGAGTAAGTCGAAAAATATAACAAGGATATTCAAATTATAGAAAGCAACATACCTAAGATACGCAAGTAACAACAGCCAAACACATCATTACAAAAGCATTGAACATTTGGAGCATCATTGAAAAACATAACAAACTTTGACCGTACCAGACTTCCAGTTGGACAAGTGCTTTTAAAAACAAGGTTCACACGTACATAGCCGTAGTCTTATTACAAAAGGGTCGTCTGTTAAGTTTCAATTCCCACCAGGTTGACCAGCAGCTGCAGCAGAAGCTGCTACTAGTGGATTTGCATCCGCTGGAATCCACAGGACTTGCGTAAGCCTTGGTGGGGGAGTTCTTCTTGATTTAATTTCCTCATATAGCCTGTCTTTTTTCCTGTTTTTCATATAGCTTGCGTTGTGTTTCAGCCAATTCTCTAACTACTGCCAAATGCTCAGCTTCCTCTTTCTTTCGCCTTTCAGCCTCTGCATTTGATCAAAACAAAGCAGAAAATACGTCAGAAAATGGTTAACCTAAACACCAAAGTGGCAACTTGGACAAATTTACTCATGGAGGGTAACAGATACAGTCACAAAAACGACTAACTATCAAAGCAAAATGAAGTTGCTTAATTTAGTGTATACAGACACTGCTCACTTTTTATTTTGTAAAGAGAAGAAATGAGATAAAGAATTTGACCTTCACGCTCCCTGTCCGCTTTCATTCTGGTGTGCTCGGCCTGACAACGCTTTTCAACCATCTGTTGGGACTCCATCTGGAATCCAACCATTTACATAGCAGGAGTATACGATTATTATAAATAATTGAACTCATATAAGATAAAGGAAATCAGTAAAATCATCCCAGCTAGCTGTTAATTTCATTTACCAGTGCCCTATTTCACCCGTAGTAATTACACAAATTCGTTGTGGCTATGTGCTAGTTATGCCATGTCTGAGGTAGATATTTTTACTTGTGACATATACATTAAAAAAAATCACCAAAACAAATTAAAGAAAAGAAAGACGGTTTTAAAGACAAGAGAAACAGAAATAAAAACCTGTATTCTTAGAAAACGAAACACACTATACGCTCCATAACATGAACAAGTCCACACCTCTCCAACACTTATCAATTCTGCACTTACAGAATTGTTTGCACTATATACGCTCCATAACACTATATGTTTAAATTTGAAAGTTTTATATACAGTTTTATAAATTATTATTTTGAACGAATTGCATTTTTGGTCCCTGTGTTATCACACATTTTGCAAGTTTGATACAAAAATGTGAAAAGTCGCGAAACTCATCCCTGTCATATCACACCTGTTGCAATTTTGGTCCAAAACTAACGTGCCGTTAGAATTCAGTCGTTAATGTCCCATGTGCTTGTCACATGGGGTAGTTTCGTCCATTTATTGCTCATAGGACCATTTCTGCAAAAAAAAATATTTTGTATAAATCTAAAAAAAATTATTTTGTATAAATCTAAAAAATTATTTTTATATAAATCTAAAAAATTATTTTGTATAAATCTAAAAAATTATTTTTATATAAATCTAAAAAAATTATTTTGTATAAATCTAAAAAATTATTTTTATATAAATCTAAAAAAATTATTTTGTATAAACACAATCGAAATAAACAATCTGATCTCATTCTCTTGTTCCTTTTAGGCATGGTTTGGATCGGAGTTGAAAAAGGAACAAGAGAATGAGATCAGATTGTTTATTTCGATTGTGTTTATACAAAATAATTTTTTAGATTTATATAAAAATAATTTTTTAGATTTATACAAAATAATTTTTTAGATTTATATAAAAATAATTTTTTAGATTTATACAAAATAATTTTTTTAGATTTATATAAAAATAATTTTTTAGATTTATACAAAATAATTTTTTTAGATTTATATAAAAATAATTTTTTAGATTTATACAAAATAATTTTTTTAGATTTATATAAAAATAATTTTTTAGATTTATACAAAATAATTTTTTTTAGATTTATACAAAATATTTTTTTTTTGCAGAAATGGTCCTATGAGCAACAAATGGACGAAACTACCCCCCATGTGACAAGCACATTAACGACTGAATTCTAACGGCACGTTAGTTTTGGACCAAAATTGCAACAGGTGTGATATGACAGGGATGGGTTTCGCGACTTTTCACACTTTTGTATCAAACTTGTAAAATGTGTGATAACACAGGGACCAAAAATGCAATTCGTTCTATTATTTTTATATAAATTACCTATATGATTTCTCCCCAATTAGAAAAATCGGCCCTGAGCTCTACAACCTTGTCTACATGTAGTAATAATTTATCCATATAGATAATACATATATATAAATAATGAATAATTAATGTTAAAATAAAAGATGTAAATCGATTGACGAGTATACAAGAACAGAGATCTACATGTACTAATAATTTATCCATATATATGCTGCGAGTATTAAAAGGAAAAAAAAAAACAAAAACGGAAAGAAAGAAGTGAAATTGATTACCGTAAGAGAGGATGGAAAGGAAAATTAACGGCTGCTGCGCACAAAATCGGATATAAGAAGGAGTCAGAGAGAAACTACGGTTTTGGTTGGCTACAAATTGACGGGGTTATCATATCTAATTAGGATTAGAATGAGAAGATATATATATAAGAGATCGGCTAGGGTAAATAACTTACGTAAACAGGCCACCTTAATTTATTTTTTTTGAAAGTTAACTTTTATTCACACGGCCATCACCACCAAGTAGTGGATCGGCAAACTATACAAACGTATTAATACAAAACAAAACTACACCAACTTTCCCAACTAATCGTACAGTGTTTCTTCCTATTTCTATACCAAAGAAAGCCCATCGATCTTATGTCTTGAAAAATCTTTTCCGTACTAACATCTCCATTGTTGAAACTCTTCTCGTTCCGCGCCTTCCATAAACACCAACAAGCAACGAAAACAATGCATTTGATTGTTTCTTTCTCCACCTTTCCCATGCTCCCTAGTTGATAAAATCCGAACAAGTCCTTGACCGAAAAAAGAAAAATAGGAGGAATTTTGCACCAAGTACTTATTCTTTGCCAAATATCCAACGAAACCATACAGGAGCAGAACAAATGCTTCGACAGTTTCCTCATACTGGTCACATAACCCGCACATGTCTGAATCAAAATAACACTTCCTCTTTTTAAGAGCCATAAGCGTCGGCAAGCGATCCAAAGCCAATCTCCACATAAAGATATTGCATTTGATCGGCACCCACTTGGACCAAGTAAACATGATTATGTCCCTGTTCTCTCTATCTCTTCTCAACAGCTCCTTTACAGCCTTAACACTAAATCCGTTCTTAGAGCCACCAGTCCACCCCCACCTGTCCCTGTTATGGTTCAGCCTACAACCCTCAAGTAGGCTGACCAAATTGCTTCGTTCCTCTCTTTCACCATTCAGTGTCCCTACTCTATCATCATTCTCCCCTAACACAAAATTGCCTTCCTCAAAACAGAATTTATCTCTAACTAGACATTTCTTCTCTCTCTTTTTTAAACAATATCGGGAATTCCTCCTTAAAAGGAGCGTTACATATCCATGGATCAAGCCAAAACCTGATCTGTGAGCCATCGCCACATACACCTTTGAACAGATTACCAAGACTCGCATTCGCCACTTTCGCTTTCACGACAGCCCTAACAATGTTATACCAAACCCCAGTTACCGTTTTGTTAAAAGGAATGGCTGCCCAACATCTTTTGGATTCATGGATAGCCTTGACAACACGTCTCCAAAGACCGTCAGGTTCGTTTTGGAATCGCCAGAACCACTTGGAAAGTAATGCGATGTTTGATTCATAAAGATTACACAGCCCTAAACCACCCTTATTAGTAGGCAACGTGACCCTATCCCACGCTACCCAATGAACTTTTTTAGAGTCCCCGCTCCCACCCCATAGAAAACGCCTTATAATTCCTTCCAAATCTTCAATTACTTTCAATGGAGCCTTAAAAAGAGATAAATAATAAGTGGGAAGGCTTTCAAGAACCGATTTGATAAGAGTGACCCGACCCCCCAAGGAAAGACAAGACGCCTTCCAGTTAGACAGACGCCTCTTGAAGATATCGAATAAAAATTCCCAGTTCGCGACTCTGTTCATGTTGCTACCAATTCGAATACCGAGGTGAATGAAAGGGATAGTACCTGGTTTACAACAAACGATCTCTGCAGCCCTTCTGACCTCGTCATCACTTACCCCGATCCCAAACATCAACGACTTCCCCATGTTAATCTTTAAACCAGAACATAAGTGAAACACCCGGAGAATCCTTGCCACCTGTTTCAGATTGTCAACTGACCACTCTCCTAAGAAAGCACAGTCGTCGGCATAGAGAAGATGTGAGATAACGGGCCCATTATTGGGAAGAGAAGTCCCTTTAAAAGACCCCTCGTTGATCGCCTTTCTCATCATGGCAGATAAAGCCTCCATCACAATAATAAAAAGGAATGGTGAAATTGCATCCCCTTGCCTCATTCCTTTGGAACACTGGAATTCGAACGTGGGGGAACCATTCACCAATACAGCCGACCTAGCTGAGTTCAGCACACCATGTATCCAGTCACACCATTTGCGAGGGAAGCCCATTTGAGACATAATCTCGATTAAAAAGCTCCAGTTGACATTGTCATACGCTTTATTAAAATCAATTTTGAAAATAAAGGCTTTCCTGTTACTCTTTTTAATCCATGAAATCACCTCGTTTAAAATGAGAGGCCCATCAGTGATAAGCCTATCCTCCAGGAACGCCGTCTGGTTACGGCTAATAAGTGAGCCCAACACGATCCTGATTCTGTTTGCAAGCACCTTAGATATGACCTTACTTATGACCCCAATAAGCGTGATGGGCCTGTAGTCGTTTAATTGGCCCGGGTCTCTAACCTTGGGGATCAAAGTGATAAATGCCGACCCGCATCCTCTACTAATTGTGCCCCTATCATGAAAATTTTGAAAGATATGTAAAAAATCGTCTTCAAACATGGACCAGAATTTCTTAACGAATTTGAATGTAAGGCCGTCTGGGCTGGGTGCCCTGTCTTCACCACAAGAAAAAACAGCATTCTTTATCTCTTCTTTCGTGAAAGGAGAAATCAATTCAGCAGCCACTTGCCCAGAAAGTATATTATCGAATTGGCATTCAAGAGCAGGTCTCACTTTCTAATCTTCACGAAATCTCTCCCTGTAGAATTCAAAAATATGTTTCTTCACGAGTTTTGGCTTCGTTACCCACTTGTTTCCAATCATCAAACCTGGTATTGAGTTACTTTTCTTTCTGTTATTAATAAGTCCATGGAAGAAACGAGAATTTTCGTCCCCTTCCAATGCCCACTTGCACCTCGATCTTTGCCTCAAATCTTTGTTTTTACTTTCATCCATCTCAGAAAGTTTTCTCTTGCATTCGGTTCTGATCCATGCTTCTTCTTCATTTAATTCCGAGATTTCCATTTGGAGGTCGAGTTCCTCCAGCTCCTTTTTGCATAAGTCGTAATCTTCTCCTTCTCTGCTTCCCAATTCATCCCTCCACTTTTTAAGCCCCTGTATAATCCACTTAAACTTCCTCATCAGTTTGATATCGGGAGGCCCATCAAAACCAAAATAATCAAGTGCTTCGTGGACAATCTTCTCACAGTCGGGCTTATCCAACCAGGAGTTAAAAAGCCTGAATGGTTTTGGCCCAAAATTGAGTTCCTTAATAGTCAACATAATAGGATTGTGATCCAAATAACTTCTGGGCAAAGCTCTGAAAATTGCATCAGGCCACTCATCGATAACTTCCCTGTTCACCAGACATCTGTCGATTTTGCTCAACTTCACCCCGTTCTCATCTTCTTTCAGGTAAGTAAGCTTGTTTCCCCTCATGTTGAATTCGTGAAGGCCGGCAGCCTCAATGAATAGATTGAAATCCTTGGCACAATGCTGTTTAAATCTCGACCCCTTCCTTTCTTCCGCCGACCTTACCATGTTAAAATCCCCCATTACCAACCAGAATCCATTCGAAGACATGACCAAATCTTTTAAAGCATTCCATAAAACTTTTTTGTCATTGTTATTTTGAGGAGCATAAACGTTGATGATATGCACAATTCCGTTACATCCTTTTACCTCCCCTTTAATCATTATATAGTTATTATTCTTTACGCAATCAATATTTTTGAAAACTCCCGGATCCCACACACTAACTAAACCCCCAGACCTGCCCACCGGATCGACCACCTCAAATTCCAAATTCGAATTACCCCAATACCTTTTGATCAAGTTTTCATTAACACCCCCACTTTGAGATTCTTGCATTAATAAACACGATATCTTTTCTTTAGTTATAATCCCTTTAATCCAGTTAGCTTTGTTCCCCCCCCCCCAATCCCTCTAATATTAATGGAGAGACAATTCATTGGAGAGAAGCATTGTTACCTTCATTCTCAATTGCCCTTCTGACTTGCTTCTTGGCCTTGGATAGATCTGCCCAAATTGTTTCCCCACTTCAATCGTAACATCAACCTCCATTTCGATTTCTTTATCAAGTAATCATGGTTCACCAGTGTCTTCTTTTTGGCTATTATTGAGATGCCCTAGAATTTCGCCATCTTCTATTTCTTTTTCAGATTGGGGAGTTTTGTTGACTAAATCCTGACTCTTTTCTGTTTCCTTATCATCGTCCAAGTCCAAAAATTCCTTTGGACCCTCTTCAAACTCACTTTGGGTTACAGTACCCTTATTAGGCCCAAGGTTGTTATTCACATAAGAGGAATTTTTGTTGCGTCACCTGGGCCTGCCTGGTCTTCAAAGTCAATGTGGAAAGTGTCTCTGGGCCTTTTTTTGGGCCTAGGGGAAGCTTCTATTAAATTATTAAACCATTTCACTTCTAATTTATTTTTTGAAAATTCCTTTCTTCTATCACGTGCCTTGACATTAGACACAAAATTACTTTTTTGTCTCCTCCCATAATTATTGTTGTTAGGTCCAGATTTACTGGACTCGCTCCAGACTCGACTACTGGAGACTTACTGAAGATCTGTCCAGAAACGTGTTCTACTGGACCTACTCCAGACTTGGAATCTGGAGTCCCTCTGAAGATTTGTCCAGAAATAATGGAAGACCAGTGAGCAAATACTTGTATAGGAAATCTGGAGTATTCTCCAGATTAGCTCACTGGACTTCACCCAGTCCAGATCTACTCTACTGAAGACGTTCTCACTGAAGTCAAAGACTGAAGTCAGAATAAAGAAGACTGACAAATGGCGGAGTCCACTGGAAGTCTTACCAGATCTGTACACTGGAGGATTGTCAGTGTTCTAGACCTTACAAGTCTGAACACTGATATCGAGGAATTGACTTTTGCCTTTACACACTTTCCAAAGAACAATCCACTTGTTCTTTACCAAAGTTTATGCGTGTAAAAGTGGTTGGTTAAAAGAATAAAATCATATCGATATGACTTTATCCTTGTACCATTAACCAATGCATTTAATGTTCTTGTCGGATCATTAAATGCATGCAACCATATTTGTACGGCACAAAATTCACTGGTGAATTTTGTTGCCTATAAATACAAAGTCATTTCTTTTAGAAAACACTTTTAAGCATACATTTTGCATTAGAGTGAATTTGTTTAAATACTCTCGATCTTAAACTGGGATACTTCACAACTTTAAGTATCTCGATCCAAAAGAGTTATTTGACAAATATAGATCATTTGTAATTCATAGGTTGTTAGGATACATACTTATTTGTATTATCTTGATTCCGCACAACCTTGTATTTTATTTAACATCATAAATAAAATACACCATTGAAAAATACATAATGTTCCACTTTACTTGTTTATTGCTTTAAGTCTTGTATTACTTTGTTTATATATTCTTGCATTTATTTACAAGTAATACTAGTCCATTCTAGTGATTATTAGACTTGTTGTATTTTACACTTCTAGGTTAACCATCGTATTTCAGGGACTCACATTTGGTATCAGAGCAGAAGGCTAAACATTTCCTAGATCTGTTTCTTTGATGGCCAACCTAGAAAATACACAAGGAAGCTTTAATTTTGGTCCTGATCATAATGTTAATGTTAATGATCAAAATAATGAACCACCTATTGTTAATAACACTAATCCACCACCTCCTCCTCCTACTCCTGCTTCTCCACACGTGCATGTGCACTATTCAAATAATCATGTTCCTAAATTCAGTGGGAACAGTGATGAGTTTGGTACGTGGAAGGCTAGGATGATATTGCATATCACTGGTATTGAGAGGAACATGATGAAAATCTTAAATGAAGGTCCTTATGTCCCTATATCACCTCTCAATCCCCTTCTTGATCCTTCTGGATCTAGAAGAGGAAGGGAAAAGAGGGAGGAACATTGGTCTGAAGAGGAGAGGAGACTGGTGAATCTAGACACCCTTCTCAAGAACATGATCCTCGGGCCATTCCAGAAACCCTAATTCCCACACTAGTTCTTTTTCCTAGTGCTAAAACCATGTGGGATGAACTTTTAAACCAGCATGAAGGAGGAGATGACATCATTGTCACCAGAAAGGTCTCCTTAAACAAGAGGTATGAGTCATTTTTTTGCTCAGCCTAATGAGTCTCTCACTGGTACTTACACCAGATTTATGAGTATCATAAACCAGTTGAGAGGTCTCGGGGTTGAGAAGGACAAGGATATACTTCTAGAGAAATTTTGTGATATTCTGCCCACCAAATGGTCTCACATGATCCTGGTCTTACGACAAGGTGAAACTCTGCACACACACACTCTCTCAACTCTTTATGGAGCTTTCAGGTACACTGAAGAAAATCAAGCTCAGAGAGTGGTGGCAGAACAAAATGCTTATAACCATGCCTCCAGTAGTCCTAATGTGGTTAGTCATACTGAACCACAAAGTACAGCACTGATATCTTCTGAGAATGTATTTTCTATGAAGAAGATGGTGTCTGAACTCATGGATTCTGGAGAGTCCAGTCAAATCTCTCCAGACTGTTGTGATGAAACTGATGATGATGACCTTATTGCAATGATTGCTAAAACGTTTAACCGTTTCAAAGCAAGAGCAAATAGGCCATCTGGACAATTTGCATCCAGTTCTTCAACTGATAAGACCACTTTGACATGCTTTAAGTGTGGCAAAAAGGGTCATTTCATGAAAGATTACAGGTCCAGCCAGTTTATATCCAAGCCTGGTCCATTTTCTTCAAATAATAAGCCTGATGATAGCTATAAATTGAAATATAAAAAGCTTCAGGCCCAGATTGCTCTCATGGCACAACGAATGGAAAACAATAATAAGTGCATGATCGCAACAACTGAAGAGAAATGGGTTCCTTCTGATGAATCATCTGCTGATGAAGAAGAAGAAAGAGATTGCTGTTACATGGCTCTGGCAGACGAAGAGCACCTGGTGAAGGAAGATGTCACATCTGGACGATGGGTGGACATAGTTATTAAAAAGGTTAGTGATTATGATACTGCAACTGACCAAGAATTAAAATTGGACATTGCTGAAGCTCTTAATTCTGATTTGATATTTGTAGAACTGTTAGATCTGATTGTGTAAATGGTCTAGAAACATATTTTTCTGAAATAACTGTCTTAAAATCAAAATTAAAAGAACTTCAAGACATTGAACTGGCATTTCAAGCCCAGGTTCTGGTAACTGAACAATTGATTCAAGAAAAACAAGATCTTGAAGTCATTTTAGAGAAAGAAAAACTGGTGATTAAATCATGGCTAGAAACCAGAAAGCCATATGATGCTGGAGTAAATCAATTTCCTGCTCAAAAAAAGTGCATATTTAGATGGAAATACTCATGTAGCATCATTAATACCAGTAATCGATCGATTACCAGAGGGGTTCAGGCCCACCACTGTTTATGATGAGCCTGTAACTCCCAAGGCCAATATTTTCCTAGTTCAATCCCCAGAGGTTAAGACTGAAGCATTCCAGATGACTGCTCCAGTTAAAGAGGTTTATCGAAATAAACCTTTGCCTCAGACCAATCCCCTACCTAAGCCTAGGACTGGAAAGGCTAAGGTATCATCTGATGAAAATATTTTGTCCAGGTTAGAGAGCCAGATTCAAATACTGACTCATCAATTTCAAAGTTTTAATGCAAGATTAAACTTTATTGAGGGTACTTCATCTGGCCCTAGACAAAATACAAAACCTTTTGCAAAGAAAGTTAAATCTATTTCTCCAGTTGAGAAAAAGAAAAAGGTTTCAAAACTATCAACCCCAATGGTCTTTTCAACTAAGACCACTGTTGAAGAAAGTGAACTAAACCAGATTGCCCCAGGGACCTATAAGGGAGGGTCCAGCGAACCCATCAGTCGATGGGTTCCCAAATCTAACTGATAATATCTGGTGTGTGTGCAGGGCAATCGAAAGAAATATATCTGGTATCTTGACAGTGCTGCTGGCAGGATGATGACCGGATGTAAGACCCTGCTGGAGGAGTTCACCATTTCTGATGGACCCTCCATTACTTTTGGAAATGATGGTTGTGGAAAGACTGAGGGATACGATGTTCTGAACAATGGACAAGTCAAGTTCAGACGTGTTGCATTTGTGAATGGTTTGAAATATAACCTGATCAGTGTAAGCCAACTGTGTGATGATGGCTATCAAGTTCTATTCAATATTGCTCAGGGTATCGTATTCAACAAGGACTGGAAGGTAGTGTTGATTGCTCCCAGAAAAGGGAATGTGTACGTGATGGATATGGAAAGCTCTCCTTCAGAGCAGTATTTCTATACTCAAGCTGATGAAGACACAAACTGGTTATGGCACAAAAGGTTATCCCATTTAAATTTCAAGAATATTAATAAGTTGTCCAGAAAACAACTTGCAGATGGGATACCTTCAGTTTCTTTCAAAAAGGAAAGGCCATGTCCAGGATGTGAGATGGGTAAGCAGAAATGTACCAGTTTCAAGACCAGACAGAATTTCAGCATATCTGAACCTCTTCATATGCTTCATATGGAGCTCTTTGGTCCAGTGAACGTTCAGACTCGTGCTGGTAAAAGATACACCCTGGTGATCGTAGATGAATTCTCCAGATATTGTTGGGTGATCTTTCTGAGGTCTAAAAGTGAAGCTGCTGCTGAAATCATCAGTCTTATCAAGCAAATTGAGCTCAAGTACAGTTGAAACGTGTGTCAGTTAAGAAGTGACAATGGAACAGAATTCCAGAATGCAACTCTAGAGTCATTCTGTACTGACACTGGCATCTCCCAGAACTTCTCATCAGCCCGTTCTCCAGAACAGAATAGAGTGGTGGAAAGGAAGAATCGAACGCTGATAGAAGCTGCCAGGAGTATGCTTGCTGAATCTGGTCTGTCTACCAGTTTCTGGGCTGAAGCAATTGCTACTGCTTGCCACACCCAGAACCGGTCAGTGTATGTGAAACGACACAAAAAGACAGCCTATGAAGTCTTAAGAAATAGAAAACCAAATATTGGTTATTTTCATGTTTTTGGATGTCCAGTTTACATCCTGAACGACTCCAGTCAGTTAGGCAAATTTGATGCCAAAGCTGATGAAGGGTATTTCTTAGGCTATTCAGCCATTCGCAAGGCCTTCAGAGTCTACAACAAGAGACTGGAGAAGGTCCATGAGTCAATTCATGTCACATTTGATGAATCAAATGCTGCAATCAACAAGAAGCCAGCCCTTGACACTCCCCCAGTAACTCCAATTGTCTTCGGTGAATCTGATCCTATCAACTACAATAAAGAAGATTCAGAAGACACAGTTTCTAGTCATCCTGATCTGGAACCTGTTCAGAAAAATAAACGCTACAGTAGTACTCCTTTCTATCCCTCTATTATTTTCAAACTACCCTCTGAAATTAATATTGGATCAGATGTTCGTACTACTCCCCCAGTATCAGTGTCAGTTGAGAATATACCAGAAATGTCTTCTTATGAAAAATTCCAAACTGAACCAGTACTTCAAGAAATGCCTTCAAATGAAGAATTTCATGATGCAAATCGTGATTTAAATGACTCAGATGAAGATGCTGAAGTAGTGTGGCAAGATCCTCCTCCTGAAGCAACTCCAGAGGAGACTCAACTGAATTCTTGCACTGATATTGTTGTCAGTAACAATCCTGGTCAGTACTCCAGATGGACAAAAACTCATCCTATTGATCAGATCATAGGTGACTCCAGTAGAGGAGTTCAGACCAGAAGAGCCTCTAGTAATCAATGCTTATATGTCAGTTTTCTATCATTGATGGAACCTAAGAAGATTGACGAGGCTATGGAAGATCCAAGCTGGGTGACTGCTATGCAAGAAGAGCTTCACCAGTTTGAAAGGAACAAGGTCTAGTATCTGGTTCCTTTCCCAGTTGGAAAGAAAGAACCAATTGGAACAAGATGGGTCTTCAGAAACAAGGTAGATGAAGATGGCCACGTAATCAGAAACAAGGCCAGACTGGTAGCACAAGGCTACTGCCAGTCAGATGTTGACTTTGATGAATCATTTGCTCCAGTGGCTAGACTTGAAGCGATCAGAATATTCTTAGCATTCGCTGCTTATCATCAGTTCAAGGTCTACCAGATGGATGTAAAGAGTGCTTTCTTGAATGGAAAGCTTGAAGAAGAAGTTTATGTCAGACAACCACCAGGTTTCGTTGATGAAAAGCATCCACATTAGGTATATCGTCTGGACAAAGCGCTGTATGGCCTCAGACAAGCCCCACGTGCCTAGTATGACACTCTGACTAAACATTTATTGAAAAATGGTTTCAAAAGAGGTGCAATTGACAATACCTTATTTATTCTTCATGAAAAAGGTAATCTGTTAATGATACAAATTTATGTTGATGATATTATTTTTGGGTCTACTGATGAAAACATATGCAAGAAATTTTCGAAAATAATGTCAACTGAATATGAAATGAGTTTGATGGGTGAATTAACATATTTTCTCGGACTCCAGATTAAACAAAACAAAGATGGCATTTTTATTAATCAGGAAAAATATGTTAGAGATCTTTTAAAGAAATATGATATGAACTCTTCACCATCTAAACCAACTCCAATTTCTGCACCACTGACACTAGACTCCGATCCAGATGGTAAACCAGTGAACACCACTGTCTACAGAGGCATGGTTGGTTCACTGATGTATTTAACTGCCAGTAGACCAGATATTATGTTTTCAACATGTTTATGTGCCAGATATCAGTCTAATCCAAAGGAATCTCATATGCTTGCTGTAAAGCGCATACTGAAGTACCTTAAAGGTGTCCCCAGTCTAGGTCTTTGGTATCCCAAAGGCTCAGGCATGGATCTAATGGGTTATTCAGATTCAGATCATGCAGGTTGTAAGATAGACAGGAAATCCACTACTGGTGGATGTCATTTCCTTGGTGGCAAACTGGTCAGCTGGACCAGTAAGAAGCAAACTTCAGTTTCATTGTCCACTGCTGAAGCTGAATACGTGTCTGCAGCCAGTTGTTGTGCTCAGATACTCTAGATGAAGAACCAGTTGGTTGATTATGGTATTAAGTACTCAAAGACCCCAATCTTTTGTGATAATACCATTGCCATTGCTATCTCTAACAATCCAGTCATGCACTCCAAAACGAAGCACATTGATCTCAGGTATCACTTCATTCGTGATCATATTATGAAAAACAACATGGAACTCCATTTTATTCCCACTGACAAACAACTCGCTGACATTTTTACTAAACCTCTGGATGTCAAAACTTTTGAATATCTTGTTGGTGAGTTGGGAATGTTAAACCCTTAAATCTGGGACTACTCAGATATTGAACGCCTTTGTGTACTATCTTTGCATAAATAGATTTCTGGATCAACATTACAGGGGAAGACTTGAAAGATATTTTTGTTCTTAAAAATGTCTTAAGTTCAAGGGGAATTTATTAATTTATTTTCTCACTGGACAAATTCTTCAGAAAATATTACTAGTGCTTTGTAAATATGTCCCTCTCACTGGTAATTGGACAGATTGAAGTGCGTGTTTGAGGTGATTTTTGTCTCCTTGTAAATGTGTCCCTCTCATTTGTCTGTATTAGTTGACGTGCACGTTTGAGGTTACCAGTCTTTCAAAATGGTTTTCACTGGTACTTTACTGGAGTGTCCCTCCAGTGTACCATCAGTGCATACTTCACTGGACTAATCCACCAGTGATACTGGAGTGTCCAGTCAACCTCCAGATGCACTGAAATAAGTCATAATATTTTTTTTAATACTTGGTCATTGTGCGTGCCACGTAAGCAAACTTTTTAAAGATATTTATCTTATAATCCTACGTGGCATGTAAATTTTTCAACGTAATGATGGTATTTTTACCTTGGGAAGTCAAAAAGAGCAACTTGATACTGTTTGTGGGCTGTAAACCGTCACACATTTATGTGTGATGTGATATAATTAATGCGGATCTCAGAACCCGATCAAAATTTTATTTGATAATTTCAAATTAAACCGTTTGAGTTCCACATTCTCTCTCCTATAAATACTCACTTTCAATTTCATTTGCATTTACTTCGAACATATTTACTCCCAAATCTTTCAAATTCCTTCATTTACTTCTTCATTCATTTTCCAATCATCATCATCTCTCATATTTACTCCATTTCCATTCATTCCTTCATCATATCTTCATCTAAACCCTAAATACTCAATTTCATCTTCATCTAAATCTCTTAAAAATCTGCTCGCTGCTGAATATGATCCAACTGAAAATGTTGACAAGGCACCCCATATCACTCTAGAGGCAAAAGCTATAAGAATAAACATGAACAACTGGATGGCCAGACTTTCACTTTCCAGTGTTCATGATGCCCAATCTGTTATTGGGAGATTAAACACATTTTTTCTCTCATGCCCACTATATGGTGCGTTGACATTAAATCCAGGGAGGATGTACCACGATTACCTCTGTGAATTCTGGTACACTACACAATATGATGATGAAACTTCATCAATTACTTACTCTCTGAAGCAAGGTACCAGATCCTTGGGTTTCACTGCTAGTCTACTCAGGTCTGTTCTTCAATTGAATTATTTTGAACAGAATGAGTTGCCCATCGAACTTCCTTCTGGTATCAATACAAGGGAAGTGTGCAGACTGATGGGGCACACAGATATAATGGATGAGCATGGCCAGCTATCCAGGAAGGGAACTATCTACATGAGCAAACTATCAGACTCATGGAGATACTTCTTCACCCACATTGATGAATGTCTGGGAGGCAGTTCTGGAGGGTTAGACCAGATAAATCAAACCCATCTCCAGATTGCCTACTGCCTCTGGTTTGGACTTAGAGTGGATTTTGCTCAGATTCTTTTTGATGATCTGGTAGAGCGTCTTATAGTGAAAGGTAGAAAAGCCTTTGTTCCTTATATCCGTTTTCTTTCACTCATATTTAAAAGAGCTCTTGGAGACCAGTATGATTTTGAAACTACTCACTTTTCTGTGAGTGAGTATATAAGGGATCTGACCAACCTCAGATCTCCACTGAATGAGGTAGATATTCCTCAGTCCATGCTCTCCTTTCAAAGAGAAGAAGCTGAAGTGGCTCCAGGTAGAGGTCAAGCTGTTGAAGGACCCTCTGGAGACCAAGATGTACAGATCATAGAAGCTGTACAACCTATTAGACAAGTGGCTCCTGAAGGTCAAGGACCAGAAAATGTTGAACCTTCCAGACGACCTAGAACAAACAGGCGTCTGATGAGAGCTGGAGTTCAGGTGAATCCAGAAAGGCATCCTGGTGATGTAATGAATTTGGATGGGTCTCCAATTTTTGAACCTGAAGAGAATGTTGGACAAGTTATTGAGCAAGAGAATGTACAGGTTATTGGGTAGGTGACTGATGAACAGATAGAGAATGTGGCTCAGATTATTGAGCAGGTTGTTGATCAGGTCGAACAAGATGTTCAGACTGATGAACAAGCATCTGGTGAGCAAGAGGCTCAGATCGATTTAAATGTTGAAGCCAGTGAACTGGTTGGTGCTCAGGCTGGTGAAACAAATGTTGGTGAAATGTTTTGGGATGAGGCTGATTCTCCCATGTCAGAAGATCAAAATTTTGATGTTAATATGAACTTTCTGGGTGAAGATGTTGTACAAGAAGAAGAAAGTCTACCAGAAATGCCACCTCCTCCACCAGAATCAAATGAACCAACTCCACCAGAATCAAACATGCCACCACCACCACTACCTTCAATTCCAGAAAACACTCAATACTTCACTCCTGCAACCATTCAAACTTCACAAACTCAACCTCCACCAATTGAAACTCCAGTCGAGATATCTGAACAAGGTGCGCTGGACTCAACAGTTGTAACATCTGAAGCTGCAACTGAAGAGGACTAGGCACAAGTACCTCTTATGACCAGATTGCCTTCCAATCTTGAACCTCCCAGTGGTCTCTCCACTTCATCTTCTGCCGAGGTCCAAGGCCTTCTTAGTAAGGTGGCGGACCTGGAGAGATCACTCCAGACTTCATCGCAGGTTATTTCAGACTTTAAATCCTTATTATCAAATAACCTTGCATCTGAGATGAATGTGTTTTCTGGGAATGAGAAGCTTGTTTATGAGAAGCTTGATGAACTGGTACTGGCCACAAACAACAATACTGAAAATTTCAAAGTGGCAGTCCAGGGATTGGAGACAAGGCTGGTGAACTCTGTTCAGACTGCAGTGAAAGGTGAACTTGTTCAACCACTGGCAGGTCTGAATGAAGAGGTTCAGAAGTTGGTTACCAGGATAAGTTCTCTGGAGAGTAGATCCATACTTGATCAGGATGCTGTTGTTAGCACGATAAGTGATGAATGCACAAAGAAGTTCAAAATCAGTATGCTGAAAGAATTATCTGAAGAAATTTCTGAGACTGTTCTTCGAACTCTTCAAGATGGGCTGTTACCCCAAGTGGAGAGGTTGATGGAAGAAAAATTTCCAAAGCACTTGCCTAAAGAAGTTGAAACTGTTAAAAAGGAAGTGCAGGCACTTAAGAAAGTTGTGACTGATACAACTCCAGTGGCTGGAAGAACCTTTGGTGCACTGGACAGACACATGCTAGAACAATTATGGAATGATCTCAAGTCCAGAACTGGTGATCATTCCAAGGGGGAAAAGTTGTCTGGTGACCAAGAAGGTTTGATAAGGAAGAAGAAGGATGTTGTTGCAAGTGCTGTTGAAAGGGCCTTTGCTACTGAAAGCATTATGCAAGAAAAACAAGTGACTGGTACTGATGCCAGTGCACGATTAGAAAGAAGAGCATTTGGCACTGAAGCCACTATGCTGACTGAAGAGGCTGCTGGTATTGAAGCCAGTGAGCCCCAGTTTGAGTCTTTCCCAGATATACCAACTACACTGAAGTCTGTTAAAGGAAAAGCACAATTGGTATCTGGTGAAGAAGAACAAACTGCTGAAGAATCATCAGAGTATCCTACTGCTGATGATGAAACTTCTAAAAAGCTGGAACAAGAATGCATAATGATTGAAATCTTCAAGAGAAACCAAAAAGATGAACTGCTGGCCCATCAAAGGGAGATGGCAACTATGGGGACTTTGGACTCTTACAATGCTGGCAGGTTAGGCATAAATATTGATGTGTACAAAAAGATGAAGGAAGACCCTAGAGTTCATCAATGTCTGAATGCATTGAATGATGTTCATGTACGCTCCTTTTACGCCGAAGAAGAACAGGTTTATGATTCTATAATTTATGGCGTTAGTGTACCAGAACTCATCAGGCAGAGGAAGGAGGAACTGGTGATGCTCCAGAGGAAGATAAGGAAGAATGCTAGTGCTCTAGAGTTAGAGTACAGAAAGAAACTGACTGGCTTACCAAAGCTGACTGCCAAACAGATCAAAGCTATTAAAGATGCTGATGTAAGCAGATTCATTCCCCTGGACACTTCTCTGAAAATTAATCGTCAACAACTCCAGTCTGCTGTTGAGCAAAAGAGAGTGTCAAAGGAAACTGAAGCATTGATCCAGACAACCAAATTGAAAGACAAGTATAATGAAATGTTAAATTTCAGGGCTGATGCTAGACGGATCACTGGTGCAGAAATCAAGCTTGCTGGTAATCATGAAGGTATGTCCAAGTTTGAAGTAAAGTTGATCAGGGAGGTAACTTTACTGATGAAAGAAAGAGTACTTCAGTCCAAACGTTTGGATGGAGTGAACTGAAAGAGATTGCTTTAACGTCCAGGGGGAAGACAAATGTGTCGACTGATGTTAAAGCATTTCTGAAGAGAATTGAGAAGGTATGGAGAAGAAAGCAACAGATGGAAGTTGTAATGGGCATGAAATCGCCAGAATCAGTACCATCTTCTCCATCACCAAAGAGAAAGGCTTCTGAAGATGCTCCAGGACAGACATCGAAGAGAAGGGCCTGACTCTTATCATTTACTTATTGTAATTTATTGTTTAAAGAAAATTGTAACTATTTATCAGTTGATGTATGTAATATTAGTTGCAATTTTTGATTCATAAAACTAAATGATCAGATTTATTTTAAGTTAGACCTTAAAAGATGAAACTGAAAACACTCATGATCTATAAAGTGTTTTCCAGTAACTTAGATTTTTTAGACTAAAATCAAAACTTGTGTTTTTCAAGCATACAAAATTGTATAGATTTAAGCTTGAAAACACTTGCATTATTTCTAAACAAATAGGGGGAACTTGTTAGGTCCAGATTTACTGGACTCGCTCCAGACTCGACTACTGGAGACTTACTGAAGATCTGTCCAGAAACGTGTTCTACTGGACCTACTCCAGACTTGGAATCTGGAGTCCCTCTGAAGATTTTTCCAGAAATAATGGAAGACCAGTGAGCAAATACTTGTATAGGAAATCTGGAGTATTCTCCAGATTAGCTCACTGGACTTCACCCCAGTCCAGATCTACTCTACTGAAGACGTTCTCACTGAAGTCAAAGACTGAAGTCAGAATAAAGAAGACTGACAAATGGCGGAGTCCACTGGAAGTCTTACCAGATCTGTACACTGGAGGATTGTCAGTGTTCTAGACCTTACAAGTCTGAACACTGATATCGAGGAATTGACTTTTGCCTTTACACACTTTCCAAAGAACAATCCACTTGTTCTTTACCAAAGTTTATGCGTGTAAAAGTGGTTGGTTAAAAGAATAAAATCATATCGATATGACTTTATCCTTGTACCATTAACCAATGCATTTAATGTTCTTGTCGGATCATTAAATGCATGCAACCATATTTGTACGGCACAAAATTCACTGGTGAATTTTGTTGCCTATAAATACAAAGTCATTTCTTTGAGAAAACACTTTTAAGCATACATTTTGCATTAGAGTGAATTTGTTTAAATACTCTCGATCTTAAACTGGGATACTTCACAACTTTAAGTATCTCGATCCAAAAGAGTTATTTGACAAATATAGATCATTTGTAATTCATAGGTTGTTAGGATACATACTTATTTGTATTATCTTGATTCCGCACAACCTTGTATTTTATTTAACATCATAAATAAAATACACCATTGAAAAATACATAATGTTCCACTTTACTTGTTTATTGCTTTAAGTCTTGTATTACTTTGTTTATATATTCTTGCATTTATTTACAAGTAATACTAGTCCATTCTAGTGATTATTAGACTTGTTGTATTTTACACTTCTAGGTTAACCATCGTATTTCAGGGACTCACAATTGTTTTGAGTATCCCCATGCCCCATTTTCTCATGCTTATCTCTCTCCACATTCCCATGCAAAGACGGTTCATTCGCCACCTTTGTAACATCTACCTCCATGACTCTTGGGTTTCCGACTACCTATTCCGATGACCCGCCGGAGTGCCAGTTTTCCGATCCCGTAGGGTGTGGTCGACCTCTGCTGATAACGTCACAGTTAGGACACCAATTCGTCGGTTTCTCAACAACCCAAACTCTGAATTTCTTTTCCCGCCACTTCAATGAAACAACTTCCCTTACTTCTTTCCCGTCGCCCACCAGAATAGCAACTCCTTTTCCTGTTTTATTGGAATCATCATCGCGAGCCGACGATGGCAAGACAACCTTGCCAAACCTTCCCCCTATCTTGTTAAACATCTCAGCAGAGGCTAGATGTAAAGGAACCCCGAAAATGTAAACCCAAGTAATTCTTTCATAGTGAAAGGATTGGCCAGACCACTCTTCCACCATGGAGAACCATGGCCTCCATAAATCTTCCAAATACATGAAGTTTGTGGCAGCCTCTTTATCTGGAAAAGTGATAAGCATAGACAACCCGCCAAGGTACTGCAGCTTCACCCCTTCTTCAACAATCCCACCAAGGAGTGAGCATAACGTTGACAAGATCTCGAAGTTGCAGCACTTGACAACCACCGCTCTCCCCTGTACTGCCGCCATCTCGCTCACTTCAGCATCAACAATCAACTCTTTCTCTATGGACGACACCCCACTACTGCTTCCTTTGACAATATCACTGTATGACCTTCTACCAAGGAACGAACCTCCAGTTTTGCCAGCCATGTGAAGAGGATGGAAAACTATAGGGCGTTCGCGAGGATGAGAAGTATTCTTCACACTAATACCAGCCTCTTCGTTTTCAATGGCGTGCCTAGCAATGTTGATAACCAGATTATGACCCCCCAACTTGACATGTTTCAGCTGGCGCTCCAGTTCTTTCCAATTTTTAACTCCTTTGAAACTGACAAAACCAAATTTTAGATCCATCTTGCTTCTCTTCCTTGCGATGTAGACCCCTGCTATCTCACCGTAACACATCAGTGTAGATGCCAGGTCCCATGGCCTGCATCCATCAGGGATGTTAGTCACAAAGAACTTGACTATTTTGGCTCCCGGTCCACTCCCAGTTCGCTTGTGATCTCCCTCTCTTTGGTGTTTTTTTCTGTATGAAACTTCCTCCCAGCCATTCTCTCTCTCTGTTTTTTCTCTCTCACACATATTAAAAAATAAATGTGTTGTTTATATGGTAACTAAACGGGCCACCTTAATAGATCTTCAAAAAAATTGTAACACCCGTCATTTAAAAATATGGGTTTTCAAAAACTTTCACCTAACGGTGTCAAATTGCGGAAGAAAAGACTTTAAAAGTCAAAACCGATAAAAACTGTTCGGTTTCTTCGTGTAGTTGGTGTTACATGCAATACCATCAAATAGTTTAAAATGAAAACCCAACGGTTGCCCAACACAAAACAACCGTTCAACAATACTACATAAATTCGACATCAAGTACGAAATGTAAATAAATGTCTAAAGAGATAATCGTCTATGGGTAGCTAAGTTCTCCTGCATGCATCTACCCAACTCTCACTCTTCCTGCATCAACTAGTCCTTCAAGCTAAACCTGAGGGAACAACCACATTTAAGAAACAAGTGTTAGCTAACGAATTAGCTAAGTAAGATATCACTATGTCATTAATACATTTGTCCAATTAAAACAATCTTCATTATTAGACAAATTTATTTAGGCACAACACACATCACACGTTCACACATAACTGCATATCAACTTCATATCAATTAGGATGAATCCCCCTAATTGTGCCTATCCTTCATTTTATTCACACATTATCACACGTATCTTCGTTAACTGCATATAAGTGTAACATAAGTCACACCCGAATAGATGCTTCACCAAAAGGCAAGTCACCCTTCGTCGTTAAGGAATGGCAAGCCAATCCAAGAGTAATCCGTATGTGGAGGTTGGTCAAACCCCTCATATTACTCGCCCTGCATTATAATGACCATGTTGCAAGGAGCCACCCAAGCAACAACTACGTTAGCGCACTTAGCCGGGCTAGGGCAAGTACGGGTTAAGCTTAACACTTTCCCTGCATTATATTTATGAGCTCGGTTTCACACATATGGTTTAGGTAACACACATTCCTAAACCGTCACACACATATAGTCTAGGTAACACACATTCCTAAACCGTCACACACATATAGTCTAGGTAACACACATTCCTAGACATTCACACACTTTATCTTCATTACGTTTGGATCCTTAAACGTGCAAGTGACATGGCAACCTAATAAGTCTAGTGAGCTAGGTGTACCAGCCATGTAAGCATGCATATATCACACATCAACTTCATTTCTACATTTCATGCATAATGAGATACTTCGTAATACTACATAAACTACATAACAATACACTACATTAAGCAATACTTCATTTCACTACATTAGGGACTGCATTTCAGGTCTCATGGTCAACTGCATAACCCAAAATACCTCCCGTGTAACCCCATATGCCCACATGCAATATAAAGATACCAAATGGAAGTATTTATGATTTGAAACCAGCTTTTCGTTGAATCCCCCAGCGTGTCAAAGTAGTGTATCTTACCTCCGTGAAGTCCACAAATATCAATCAACTAGTTACAATGCAAGTAACTATGCTCGTCTACCTATAATTAGTGAACAAGCATTAGACAACTACATACTCACGTCATTAAGGTCAATAACTAGACCCACACACTTTAAAGACTCACTTTAGTTTCAGGTCTAATCTACGTGTCAAACGACGTTAAGGTTCAAATATAACATTTTCTGAAAATAGATGAGTTGCGCCGCAGCTCAAGCCTTTTGTTGCGCCGCAACTTATCCTTCTGGAATTGAGTTGCACCGCAACTCGTTGCGATCCTGCACCACTTCGATCAGTTGGATCCCAAACCAACACCAAACGATCCCAAATCAAATAGCAGACCTTTATGCATCAAAATCCTTCATTTTATGACCAATCAAAAGCAATAAACTTCCTCATTAAACAACATATGATTTACATCACAAAAACAAACGTTTATATGACATCGATTGATCCTCCAATGACTTAAATCACTTCTTAATAATCCATACAATTGAAAAGATAATAAATCTACATTATAATACCTTTTCTACCTGTAGATCACAATAAGGATGCAATACTCTTGACAAATCACACCCGAATCACACACAAATGGACTTTTCGGCTTGAAATTGATAGAAGAACTTGGTGGGGTGATTAGGGCTTGCTTAGGGAATGTAATGGCTGCCAAGAATGACCTAATGACCCACTCTAAGACCCTAATCCCGTTTTTTACTTTGCACATATGTCAAAACTAGCCCCCAAGCTTCCTAATGCTTCATTATTGGTCACAAACTACTTTAATGACCATATACATCATTAATCCTTCATTAAATGTCACTACATAGACATTAATCTTCATATTACACACATTTATATTACATTAACATTTAGGCTTTCAAGCCTCACACATAACACACATTAACTACACATACTGCATAAAATCTAAAATAGACTTAACGACACACATAATGTTGACTTAACGGCATTAGTCAACTGTTAAATAAAAAGTTGAGGATGTTACATAAATAACTTACCTAAACGGGCCACCTTAATAGATCTTCAAACCCAACAAACTTTTGGACAAAATTTCTTAAATAATCTTTATTATTTAGAATAAAAAACAGGATGACATAAAAATATCCAATTTCAGGTTTCCTACCTCTTTGGACTTCATGGGTAGTGTTGCCATGTCGTTTGACAACTAGACAGTATTGGGAATTTAAACAATTTAGAGATATATGTTACACATTCAAGACATACTGTATGCACCCATCAAGTCTCGTTATCTTTTTTTTTTCTTTTTGTTAATTATCTATGTTTATTCTTTATAAAGCATCATAATATTTGATTAGATTCAATATTAATTTTGAAAGATAGAAAATATAAAGAACTAGTCAAAAAATAAAATAAAAATGAAAGATAAAGATTTTTTAGGGTTTGAAACGGATTTTTAGAATAGTTTTTTCTCTCAATACAAATATTTATTAATGTAAACAGATATCGAATATAAAATAAAATTGAGGACGTTACTCTAGGTTATTACTTAAATTTTGATACAAATATATTTTGATTATGTGAAAATGAGTTGAAGATAACCATAACATTATACTACTACTTTTATGAATATATTTTCGTTAGTTGGAGGGTGAGTTAGAAGAGAAGCACATGAAAACTTGTCACATGATTAAAATTTTAGTTGTCAAATTTTTAAGATTCCACACATATATATATATAACTTGATAGTTCATATGTGAACGAATATGTCCACATATACCATTCACATATGAACATCAAGTAATATAAAAAAAGTTCTCATCACAAGGTATCCCAACGGTAAGGTCTAGCTAATTAAACTATGTCACAACCCCCAAAGGTACATTAGAAGTGATTTCGGAACGTTTGGATAACAAAGGAAGAGTTTTGGTGAAACACGTTTCAATAACTTAGAACCAAAATTTGACATGAAATTCAAAGTGTTCAAATGTGTGTTTTAATAACTTATTTGACCTTCATTTGATGATATAAGATTAGTATATAAGTATCGGACCTTGAAAAAGTCAACCTATGACCAAACGAAGTGCACGAAAAAGACAGTGGAGCGCGGTCGATGCAGAAACACAGCGACCACGCTTCCCTCCACAGCAACCGCACTCCAATCACAGAGGTTGCACTCCCAGATTCGGACATAAACCTATTTTTGCTCAAAATTGGCCAAGCTAGACACAAAATCGAAGCTTCCCACTTTTTCCACAACTCAATACAAGTAAAATCAAAGCTAGAAAAGAAGTTGTTTCACTAACCCACGTCCAAAATCATTAGATTTAATTCAAAACCCGTTTTCAACCAAAAACGCACACTTTACAACAAAATCGACCACGAAACGTTTAGAGTTAGCTCAAGGAAGTATTCTACAATGTAAATTGACCATTTTGAGCTAGAATTTACTTACCAATTTCGATTTTTGAGCTATAAAATGGATGAACACTTGCGAAAAGGAAGAAATCTTGAATTCTTTGGAGGGGGTTATTATTGTTGTTATGAAATCTTGTAAATTTAACAACAAACACTTACATATTCGGATTCTAGAAGGAGAATTTAAATGATGGTGAACAATTTTTTATTTTATTTTTTGCTAGTTAGAACAAAAAGGAAGAAAGAAAATCTAAAGGAGGAAAAGAAAAAGGAAAGGAAAAATGTGTGGGTGTGTGTTGGGGTTGAGGGGGGGGCGATCTAGAGGGGTTCCCAAAGGGGCTCCCGCTCCGCTAATATCAACCATAGCTAATCGTTAGCAATCTAAACACTAAAACGAAGTCATAAACACATATGAACTTTAAATACGCTAAGGTTTTTTAAAAATACTTGGGGATTTATCATTAATATATATCAAAGTCAAACTTATTTAATTACAACGTTGACGGGGTTAAAACCACAAATGTTACAATTAGCCATTGGGTTATCCCAGATAAAAGTCCCGGTTTCATATTTGTTGGCCATTTGAAAGTCACGTTTGGCGATTGTAAATCGAGATCTATATGGCATTTAAGTTTGTAGAATCCACCCAGGTTCATCTTGGAAGTTCCCGTTTAATCACGAAAATACATAGACAAATACATAAGAATAGGAGATAAACTCAGATGCAAAACTGATAGACTATCATTAATCGGCAAGATTACAAACACCAAATATGTATAAATTATGTTGGACACGGGGTATAGATCTTTTGTAACACCCTTCATTTAAAAATACGGGTTTCCAAAATTTTTCGCCTAACGGCGTTATAACAAAGCGGAAGTAAACTTTGAAAGTCCAAACCAATTAAAATCTGTTTGGTTTCTTTAATCATTGGTGTTACTCGGTCGTATCGTCAAAATAAGTTTAAATAGAAACCCGTCGGCTGCCCAACACAAAACAACCGACTACATAACATGCAAACTACATAAATGCCAAAACATAAGCAAGAGTCTAAAAATGTGCAACAACTATGGGTAGCTAAGGTCATCAGCAAGCTATCTACCCATTCCTCGCTCTTCTTCATCAACTACCTCAGCTACGCTAAACCTGAAGGAGCAACACATTTCAAAAGACAAGTGTTAGCTAACGAATTAGCTAAGTAAGATAACACTCAAGTTATAAAACATTTATCCATTTCAAACATTGTGGATTTAATCAACGTCATTAAGGCACAACACACATCAAGCATATCACATCATCAAAACTACATAATAGGATGAAACACCCTAAATGTGCCTATCCTTCATTCTGCATTACACACATATAACCACATAACTGCATTACTACTTTTAACTGCGTAACTACATTTTAAACTTGGGGATTTATCATTAATATATATCAAAGTCAAACTTATTTAATTACAACGTTGACGGGGTTAAAACCACAAATGTTACAATTAGCCATTGGGTTATCCCAGATAAAAGTCCCGGTTTCATATTTGTTGGCCATTTGAAAGTCACGTTTGGCGATTGTAAATCGAGATCTATATGGCATTTAAGTTTGTAGAATCCACCCAGGTTCATCTTGGAAGTTCCCGTTTAATCACGAAAATACATAGACAAATACATAAGAATAGGAGATAAACTCAGATGCAAAACTGATAGACTATCATTAATCGGCAAGATTACAAACACCAAATATGTATAAATTATGTTGGACACGGGGTATAGATCTTTTGTAACACCCTTCATTTAAAAATACGGGTTTCCAAAATTTTTCGCCTAACGGCGTTATAACAAAGCGGAAGTAAACTTTGAAAGTCCAAACCAATTAAAATCTGTTTGGTTTCTTTAATCATTGGTGTTACTCGGTCGTATCGTCAAAATAAGTTTAAATAGAAACCCGTCGGCTGCCCAACACAAAACAACCGACTACATAACATGCAAACTACATAAATGCCAAAACATAAGCAAGAGTCTAAAAATGTGCAACAACTATGGGTAGCTAAGGTCATCAGCAAGCTATCTACCCATTCCTCGCTCTTCTTCATCAACTACCTCAGCTACGCTAAACCTGAAGGAGCAACACATTTCAAAAGACAAGTGTTAGCTAACGAATTAGCTAAGTAAGATAACACTCAAGTTATAAAACATTTATCCATTTCAAACATTGTGGATTTAATCAACGTCATTAAGGCACAACACACATCAAGCATATCACATCATCAAAACTACATAATAGGATGAAACACCCTAAATGTGCCTATCCTTCATTCTGCATTACACACATATAACCACATAACTGCATTACTACTTTTAACTGCGTAACTACATTTTAACTGCATTACTACTTTTAACTGCGTAACTACATTTTAACTGCATTACTACGTTTTAACTGCTTTACTACATTTTAAAAATACTTGGGGATTTATCATTAATATATATCAAAGTCAAACTTATTTAATTACAACGTTGACGGGGTTAAAACCACAAATGTTACAATTAGCCATTGGGTTATCCCAGATAAAAGTCCCGGTTTCATATTTGTTGGCCATTTGAAAGTCACGTTTGGCGATTGTAAATCGAGATCTATATGGCATTTAAGTTTGTAGAATCCACCCAGGTTCATCTTGGAAGTTCCCGTTTAATCACGAAAATACATAGACAAATACATAAGAATAGGAGATAAACTCAGATGCAAAACTGATAGACTATCATTAATCGGCAAGATTACAAACACCAAATATGTATAAATTATGTTGGACACGGGGTATAGATCTTTTGTAACACCCTTCATTTGCAGGCGACTTTTCGACCTCAAGATGACCAAACCAGTCAAAACTTAGTTCTTAAGGAATGTAGGGAATTCAAAGACCTTTCCAGAAATATAAAGTTTGACTCTTGAAGATCTCTAATGAATTAGTTATGGCATCTGCAAAACAGACCTACAGAATTCGTCTTAAATCCGACCACTTCTGGAAATTGACATTTTTCACCCATATCTGGGCAAAATCAAAAGAAACATTGTTCATATCGAATCAAGAGGACACATAGATCTTTTCAAAATTATAAGATTCATCTTATAACTCTTCTAATTGAAAGAGATATGATTTTTGCAATATTACTAACTTTTCAGATCTAGTAAACCCTTAGTTTTGCAAGCAATTTTCGACCATCAGATGACCATAGCAACCACCACGACATATGAACCTCATATGCACCCAAAATATGACTCATATAATGATTTCACATGATCAATTGTTCCAGGAACAAGAGGATACAATTACAATACATTAAATTACCCGAAAACCCCAATAATCGACAATGAAACATAATCAAATCAATCTCAACCCTAGAGACCAGAAGTAAGATCCATATGATCGACTCTTATGATCACAAATCAAAAGGAAATCGTCTATATTACCTGTAGATGAAAGCAAGGATGAGAGATCTTGATCAAACTTCACTTGAATCACACGTTTTGAAGGATTTTCGGCTTAGGAATTTGATAGGGGATCAAAGGGGTGGCTAGGGCTTGGGAGAAAAGTTATTAGATCTGATTTGATAAACTAATGACTCCCCCATTGACCCTAATCCCGTTTTTGACTTTCACACGATGTCAAAACTGGTCCCTAAACTTCGTAAAGTCATATTATTAGCCCAAAACACCTCTATGGACTATATACAACTTGATTAACACTTTGAACACCTCTAAAAGGCACATAACTTCTTTTTTAAACATATTTCTACATCAATTAATAAGACATTCAAGTCTCACACATAAAACACTTTAACTACATATAAGCGTTAATCCACCCTAAACTTAACGAACACTTTACGTTGCCTTAACGACTCAAGTCAACCGTTAATTAAAAAGTTTGGGATGTTACATCTTTACCCCGATTCGTGAATGACTCTATGTCTAAACCAAAATCATTAACCTAAACCAATAACCTAAGATTCATATATATAGGTTGATAATGGGCTGGATCTTGAAGAAATTCGTGGGTTTGAAGAACCTCACTAGAATTTATACTTCATGATGACATCATCATGAACTTATACTTCGTGATGACGTCATCGTCTCTATAAAACACTATTTTTCAATTTATGTTACTCGATTAAAAACCCATGTCACTAAAGGAAAAACTCTCAAAGGCTCATTATAAGTTTCGTAGCCCCTACGTTTATACGAATTGGGGTGGAAAGTGTACTCGGTTGTAGACGAGTGTCGGTTGATTTGAAGTGTTACGATATAGGATGAGACGTAGGTTAATTGTATGTAATGCAGCTAGTGGCATCGTTATGTAACATGTTTATGTATGTATTAGTGCACGTGGTTGCGTTCGTTATGTGCTTTTATGCGCACGTCTTGTGTATGTCTATACTCACGTTCTAGGTATGTTTATACCTACATTGGGGTTGTTGAATTCACGTTTCGGGTATATACTCACGTTTTAGGTATGGTTATACCTACGTTAGGAAATGTTAAACCCACGTTTCGGGTATGACTTACCCTCGTTTACGTGTACGTCTAAACGCGCGTTATATATGTTTATATGAATGTTTATGCATACGTCATATATATGTGCATATATATATATATATATATATATATATATATATATAAACACATAATATATATATATATATCGTTGTAATTACTCGTTGAACGTGTTGTTAAGATGTTAGAATACAAGATATTATATGTGATAATGTGTGCCATTAGCAAGGGTTCGTTGTGAGTAAGTATTCCTAACTCTCGTATATTGTACAATAGTTGATATCCCAACACTAATGATTTTATTGCTAAAACCTACAAACTCACCAACCATTTGTTTACTCGATTTAGTACACTTTTCAGGTAATCAAGTGAACCAAGGACGCGTTGGATGATATGATTGCTAGGAGTGGGCTTGACCATTCATGGGTCCTTTGACCAATATGATCCCCACCTTTTGGGATTATTCGCTTATGATCATGATCCATATTTTTGTAATAGATGCATTTGGATACATTTTGATGGTTGTATGCTCATTATGATTTTGTAACTCGAATTGTGGTTCTTTTGACAGGATTGTCTAATCCTTTTGATGCATATAGTTGTTGCTCTACGTAATTTCCATGTCACGCTGTTCGTTTCTCGACACCTCATATTTTTCGCCATTGTTGGGGTGTTACACTAATGGCTACCACTAATGTGGGCCGAAACTCACAACTGGCCCATATTATAGCGAATGGAAGCCCAGGCCCACTAAGATACACATTTTTTTAAAAAAAAACCCCTTTAAAGGCCAAAACAATGATTATACTTATGCCTTATGAGTAAAACTTAAGTGTCTCACCACTTAAACTTTGGGTCGTATAGTATAAAAGTAAGTTTGAAACTTCTTCAAGCTAGGCAAAATATTTGGATAACAATAACAATAGAAAATGAAATGTCTATTGAAATTATAATAATAATTATACTCCAAAAGGTAGGGACCTGAATAATAATAATATATAATAATAAAAAAAATAAGTTGAAGAAAAAACGGTTCTTTGTGACTTTCCTGACTATAAATGACAGGCAATCGCTGCTCAAGCTTTATTATCTTTAACCCCTTATAGAGCATATTACCCTTCCCCAAATTTTAAGCACAAATAATTGAAATATCTATATTACCCCTTAATTATTGTTTTTTAAAACAATTTATATCATTTAAAGGCTTAAAATATTTTGTAGGCAAGGGGAATCAAACCCAAGACCTACTGCTTAAAAGGGAGCACCATAACCAACTCTTCCAATAGGGAGTTGTTGCTTCTTTTTCTTCTATAATCTTTATATGCGCTAATTTACTACTTAATAAAAAAGATAAAAAAAAGATTTTTTTCTTAGAAGACTTGCGTGCATACTGCATACCTCTTTTCCTAAAGTATTTTTGTTCTCTTATTATTTGTCAAATACTGCTATCTATCAGTTTACGTTGTACGAGTACTTTGTTATCATTTTTTCACACCAGTATTTGGTCTGAAATTAACGTTGTCACGACACTTCACACATATTGTTTTGATGTCGCCGCATTGCGTTGGTACCACTTCAGATAGATCGTGTAAATGTTTTTTGTATAATATAACATGCAAAATAAGTAATAGTCCAATTCACAAACAAACAGAAAATATGATAACATCAATATGAATATATATTATATGGGAAAAAGTAAATATGAGGTTGATGGGGAACCCCTCACATTTAAATAATTTAATAATTTTTTGAATTTTAAATAAATACATGACCCCCATGAATTTTATGATTAAAAAAACCAAATGTGAGGTGTTCCCCATCTAAGTTTAGATGAGGGACAACCCCATATTCACTTCCCTATTTTATATATATATATATATAGGGGTTGGATATTGTAAAACAAGTATTAAAGTAAAACAAATAGGACAAGATTTTGACCTCTTAGATCATGGTTAAATTGATGCACGAAGATTCACGAAGTAATTGATGCACGATAATTTTCATGATGCACGGTGATTTTCAGTGAAGAAAAAACCTATTGTTTTATTTGTTTTTGTAACATCTGTGAGTTTTGACCGGTTGACTTTACATGTAATTTGACTAACAATCTTGTTTAATGAAATAATTGGGTTCATTTTGGTGATTATATGACTATGTGGTATGTTTGTAGGGTTGTTGTTATGACTTATTTGATGATTAAATGTAAAACGGTGTGTAAACTAGCTTGAAAATGGAAACGGGTCGACCCATACCCGTACCCGACCCATCAGCCCTATAGGATCCACCCTTCTTCCCCCTTATCCCATTCTTCATCACAAAATATCTCTTAACTAAATATCAAAGAAAGATCAAACTTCTTCATCTTCTTTTCTCTCTAAAATTCTGCCAAATTAGTGTTATTGAAACTGATACAAATCTAGAATCATCATATTTACCATCTCTTAATCCTCATTGAATCATAAGCTTGAAGTTCTAGTGCAAGATTTCTATCTATTTGGGTCAAATTCGGGTTTTGACTTTTGAAGCTAGATTAGTAAGTCAAATTCATCCCAAATTCATCTATTTATGTTTACTTATATGCTTTTAGTCATTACAAAGTAATTTCAGGTTTTAAATTGGTCAAAAGCGGATTTCTAGCCAATTAGGGTTTTGATTAGGGTTAGAATGATTTGGAAGTAATTTTGATGTTGTTGGTCGAATTTGTGAATTGGGTTATGTGTATTTATGTTTATTGGTGCTTAGTTAAGCTTCAAAATGAGTTTCAAACTTCTGCAAATCATTTTGGTATGGTTTGGGTCGAGTTTGGGGGTAATTGGCTCGTTTTCTGCACTTAAGAACTGCTGTTGCAGGTGCTGGAATTTGTCCCACTGCGGCGCAGTGGCAAGACTTTGCCTCACTGCGGCACAATGGCTATATTCTGACCTCTTTCATTGTTTAGCCTCACTGCGGCGCAGTGGCAAGGCAATGCCTTGACTGCGGCGCAGTGAGATACTTCTGGGAGATACGCGCGTCAGTTTTCAAACGTTAATAACTTTTGATCCGTAAGTCCAAATCAGTCATATGACCTATCGTTGGAATCGTGAGAGAGTATAGTTTCTTGTAGTAACCTTCATTTTGTATAAATCTTCCTCCATTTCTAAAAATGTCGAGTCAAAGTGTTATGTTTCACACTCGGTAATGTTAAAGAAGTAATTGTGGGTTCGTGACTCGACTTAAACTTAAGGAACCAACTTATTTATGATTATAGAGTTGACATTATGTTATATGATATGCTTTGATAGGTTGTGGACGCGTGGGGCCCAATACTCGCTATTAATCTTTCATTTACTCGACTTAAACTTCTTTGCCGATCAAGGTGGGTTTCGTAGCTCCCTACTCAATAGAGATTCGGGCTGAAAAGTGTACATATACGTGTTGTTTGTTTGTTTGGTTGACTTGATTTCCTGTCTAGTTAATTTCTGATTGATTGTCGTTTGGTAGACAGTTTTTGATTGATCGTGTGATGGTTTACGAATGTGTTTGTGATATTGTAACTCTTTAGGATAGAAGTACATACATGGAGGTCGGCTTTACTTTCAAAGGGTTTTAGATGTGGTGGGAAGGCTGCGGGTGACCCTATACATAAGCATCTAGAACTTGATGAAAGTAAAATCCTCCGAAGTGTATGTACGCGTTGTTTAGAGTAAATGATGGACTTTGGGATTACGTTTGAGATAGACATGAATGCCTTGATATACTTGACTTGTGAGATACGTACTTATTCATACTTTTATCGTTGTATTGGTGAACTTACGGATTAATGGTCGTTGATTAAATGGTTGAGTGAGTGATTGATTGATTGGTTTAGTTGTTGGATTGATGAGACGGTTTATTACGTTTGATTGACTTAGTTAAGTTGTGAAGTATATTATTATTATTAGGATAGACATATAGACATGGAAGTCGGTTCTACCTTCAATGGGCCTTAGATGTGGTGGGAAGGCTGCGGGTGACCCTATATATAAGCATTTGGGACTCGAAGAAAGTAGAATCCTCCTAAGTGTATATACGTATAGTTTAGTTGGTTGAACAATTGGGTATTGGACTTGTGTTTGAGATCGACATTTGCGCATTGGTACGGGTACTATATGTAGTTGACGACATTGATACGGGTACTATATGTACTTGACGACATTGATACGGGTACTATATGTACTTGACGACATTGATACGGGTACTATATGTACTTGACGACATTGATACGGGTACTATATGTACTTGATGACATTTAAACGGGTACGTTATGTACTTGATGACATTTATACGTACATGACTCTGATTATATAGATGACTTGAAGACCACACATATGATTTGCATTATGACTTACATGTACATGTGATATTTGTATTAATATTTACATCTTTGTGCACATTTATTACACATTTACTTATATCTGTGTAATCTTGTTGTTGATGATATTGTGTTGCTGAGAGGCTTACTGTAAGTTATACTTTGCCTCTATTCGTGCATTGTGATTATTGACGATGGTTCATTGTGGACCATTACTACGGACTCACCAACCTTGTGTTGACTATGCTTAGTACACTTTTCAGGTAATCAGGTTAATCCAGGGCTTGGAGTTTGATTGTTTGCTTGCTGTTGAACCCGGGCTTTGGACTTTATGGATCAAGGATTCATTGACCTTCTCTTTTGCATTATACTTAGGATCGATTTGCCATCTTTTGAATGTTCTTTTGTAAACTTTGATGGTTAATTGCTCCTTATGTATTTTGGTACTTGTTCGTATTGTAATGGATTCACTGAATCTTTATTTGCATTTAGCTCTTGTTCTATTGTAATTCCACCTTGTGCTATATGATTTCCGTGATATTTCGAGCCTCGGCTTGGGGTGTTACAATTTTACTTTAATACTTGTTTTATTTTACCTAAAACCTATATATATATATAGGTAAATGTTCATTTGAATCCTTAATTTTTCATGAAACCCAAGGACCAAATCCTAGCCATTTGATCATCTCAATCAATGGCTAGGATTTAAACTTATGCCTTAATTTAAAAAAAAAACACGGAGGGGCATTTATGTAAATTTGCTTAATAAAAAAAAAACTCTCTTTCCCCTTTCCTCCTCCTGATGGAAACACAGACAAACACACACACACACACACTCTCTCTCCCTCTCTCTCTCTCTCATCAACTCCGGCGACGGTAACCACCACCACCACCACTGCCACCATCATCTCGCGCTCCCCCTCCTGTCTGGATCTCCACCTCAAATCACTAACAACAACAAATGGATGATGATGTTTTAGATATTATTATAGTGAGATTTTATGTAGTTAATGTTTTTTATATAAAAAGTAGATAATCAAACCATTTTTATCCATGATTTGTAGTTATTTTCAATTATTTTTGTTTTTTCATATGATAAGAAGTTGTATCCTTGGTTGTTGTTGTTTAAAGAATTTTGTCCACAAAGTGTTTGATGAAATGTCTAAACCAATGTGTATGTACTAAATCAAATTTGATTATATACGTATTTGCTAATTATACATCCAATCATACTTGATTGTGCATAGCATAACCTTTTTTGTAGTTATTTGAGTCTCGTGGAACATCAAATTTGATTTTATGCATACGGTGTCAAAAACCTATACAAAATCAAATTTGATTTTGAGACACATTGAGACAAAACAAATGAGTTCCATACAAAGAAAACCATTTAAAATCAAAAATGATTTTAAGAATAGAGTGTGAAAAAGCTATACAAAATCATATATGATTTTATTCATACATCTAGACAAAAAAAAGTGAGTTCTGTATCATTAAACCCATTCAAAATCATATATGATTTTGTATAGGCTTCCATACAAATAAACTTATTCAAAATCAAAATTGATTTTAAGAATACACTTTGAAAAATTTATTCAAAATCATATATGATTTTACGTATAAAATTGAGACAAGGCAAAATGAGTTCTATACAAATAAACCTATTTAAAATCAATTTTGATTTTACGCATACAGTGTGAAAAACTTATAGAAAATCATATATGATTTTACGCATACATTGTCAAGAAAATGTACAAAATCATTTATGATTTTGTGTAGCACATTAAGTCAAACCAAATGTCTTCCATAAAAAGAAATTTATTCAAAATCATTTTTTATTTTACTCATAAAGTATGAAACCTATTCAAAATCACATTTAAAATCAAAAATGATTTTACGCATACATTGGGGAAAAGCTATACAAAATCATATATGATTTTGTATAGCACATTGAGACAAAACAAAATGAGTTACATACCAAGAAATCCATTTAAAATCAAAAATGATTTTAAGCATACATTGTGAAATACCCATACGAAATCATATTTGATTTTACCCATATTTGATACGTACTGTGTCAAAAAGCTATACAAAATCAAATTTGATTTTATGCATACATTTAGAAAACCAAATGGAGTCCATATCAAAAAACCTATACACACGGCTAACCCTACGACTTCAAACCCTAAACTAAAGCTTTATCACGGGGGCCGAAGGCCCCCGTAATCACACTTCCCTATCGGATTAGCTTTTAGCCCCAAGGGTTTAGATTTTAGGGTTTTAGAATGCAACTTTTCTAAAATGTATGCATAAAATCAAAAATGATTTTGCATTGATTTTTATCATTATACATGTGAAATCAATTTTGATTAGCAATTAAGCTTTAGTTTAGGGTTTGAAGTCGTAGGGTTAGCCGTACACTTCCCCCTCGGATTAGCTTTTAGCCCCAAGGGTTTAGATTTTAGGGTTTTAGAATGCAACTTTTCTAAAATGTATGCATAAAATCAAAAATGATTTTGCATTGATTTTTAACATTATACATGTGAAATCAATTTTGATTAGCAATTAAGCTTTAGTTTAGGGTTTGAAGTCGTAGGGTTAGCCTGCTAACCCTACGACTTCAAACCCTAAACTAAAGCGCGGGCCGCAGGCCCCCGTAATCACACTTCCCCCTCGGATTAGCTTTTAGCCCCAAGGGTTTAGATTTTAGGGTTTTAGAATGCAACTTTTCTAAAATGTATGCATAAAATCAAAAATGATTTTGCATTGATTTTTAACATTATACATGTGAAATCAATTTTGATTAGCAATTAAGCTTTAGTTTAGGGTTTGAAGTCGTAGGGTTAGCCGTTAGGCTAACCCTACGACTTCAAACCCTAAACTAAAGCGCGGGCCGCAGGCCCCCGTAATCACACTTCCCCCTCGGATTAGCTTTTAGCCCCAAGGGTTTAGATTTTAGGGTTTTAGAATGCAACTTTTCTAAAATGTATGCATAAAATCAAAAATGATTTTGCATTGATTTTTAACATTATACATGTGAAATCAATTTTGATTAGTAATTAAGCTTTAGTTTAGGGTTTGAAGTCGTAGGGTTAGCCGTTAGGTAACCCTACGACTTCAAACCCTAAACTAAAGCGCGGGCCGCAGGCCCCCGTGATAAAGCTTTGGCTAACCCTACGACTTCAAACCCGAAACTAAAGCGCGGGCCGCAGGCCCCTGTAATCACACTTCCCCCTCGGATTAGCTTTTAGCCCCAAGGGTTTAGATTTTAGGGTTTTAGAATGCAAATTTTCTAAAATGTATGCATAAAATCAAAAATGATTTTGCATTGATTTTTAACATTATACATGTGAAATCAATTTTGATTAGCAATTAAGCTTTAGTTTAGGGTTTGAAGGCTCCCGTGATAAAGCTTTAGTTTAGGGTTTGAAGTTGTAGGGTTAGCAGTGAAATACCCATACTTTTATGTTCATAATCATATTTGATTATGTATAGAGATTATAGAGATTTCTGTTTTTGTAACTGTATGTGTAAAATCATATTTGATTTTGTATATAGATTCTATAGATTTGTGTTTTGTAACTTTGTTTTGTACAATCAAATTTGATTTTGTATTGAGGTTTTAGTTACCTGTGTTCTTATGCCTAGAATCATATTTGATTTTACTCATACAGTGTGAAAATCCTATACATAATGAACTATTCAAAATCAAAAATGATTTTACGCATACATTGTGAAAAACATATACAAAATCAACTATTCAAAATCAAAAATGATTTTACGCATACATTGGGAAAAACTTATAGAAAATCATATATGATTTTACGCATACATTGAAAAACCTATACAAAATCATATATGATTTTTTATAGCACATTGAGACAAAACCAAATGAGTTCCATACAAAGAAAACCATTTAAAATCAAAAATGATTAAGAATAGAGTGTGAAAAAGCTATACAAATCATATTTGATTTTACTCATACAGTGTGAAAATCCTATACATAATGAACTATTCAAAATCAAAAATGATTTTACGCATACATTGTGAAAAACATATAAAAATCATATATGATTTTGTATAGGCTTCCATACAAATAAACTTATTCAAAATCAAATTGATTTTAAGAATACACTGTGAAAAATTTATTCAAAATCATATATGATTTTACGTATAAAATTGAGACAAGGCAAATGAGTTCTATACAAATAAACCTATTTAAAATCAATTTTGATTTTACGCATACAGTGTGAAAAACTTATAGAAAATCATATATGATTTTACGCATACATTGTAAATCAAAAATGATTTTATATACTCATACAAATAAACCTATTTAAAATCATTTATGATTTTGTGTAGCACATTGAGTCAAACCAAATGGCTTCCATAAAAAGAAATTTATTAAAAATCATTTTTGATTTTACTCATAAAGTATGAAAACCTATTCAAAATCAACTATTCAAAATCAAAAATGATTTTACGCATACATTGGGGAAAAGCTATACAAAATCATATATGATTTTTTATAGCACATTGAGACAAAACCAAATGAGTTCCATACAAAGAAAACCATTTAAAATCAAAAATGATTTTAAGCATACATTGTGAAATACCCATACGAAATCATATTTGATTTTACCCATATTTGATACGTACTGTGTCAAAAAGCTATACAAAATCAAATTTGATTTTATGCATACATATAGAAAACCAAATGGAGTCCATATCAAAAAACCTATACACAATCAAATTTGATTGTATACATACATTTAGAAAAACAAATTGAGTCCATATCAAAAAAGCTATATAAAATCAAATTTGATTTTATGCATACATATAGAAAACCAAATGGAGTCCATATCAAAAAACCTATACACAATCAAATTTGATTTAGAATCATAAAAGTATTATCAAACTTTGGTTTAGACATTTCATCAAACACCTTATATGCAATACTCAATCAGATGTGATTTGATACTAAATCATATATAAGAAACTTTGGTTTAGACATTTCATCAAACACCTTGTAGGCAATATTATACCAAACAACAAAGTCAATTAAATAACTAATAAAATTTAACAAATTCAAATGTTGGAAAGATCTAATCACATGTTATCTAATTACATTTGAATATTTCGAATTTACATAACAAAAAGTCATCTTCAAGATCAATTGATGATGAATGATGGAGATGATGACGACAGAGGCAACGATGGCTGTACCATATCGATTGAAACGCGATGGTGACCTGAGCACGGTGGTGGTAGTGGTGGTGGTGGTGGTGGTGGTGGTGGTGGTTATGGTGCTGCTACTAGTGGGGAGAGAGAGAGAGAGAGAGAGAGAGAGAGAATCTGTGTGTGTTTGTGTGTGTGTGTTTTTGAAACTGGAAAGAAATAATTGGGGTGTGAGATAATGTGCAAAATTACCAAAGTACCCCTCTGCGTGTTTTTTTTGTTTTTTTAATGTAACCGTCGATCTGTTTTGATCCAAGGGCTGAGATTTAGCCCTTGAATCTCACCAAATTTGTAGATTTTGCATGAATACAACTATATATATATATATACACGGGATACGGTGACACATTTGTTTAAAATTAGGTTGCAAATTGGATAACTTTTCTAGTGAAACTTTGACTTTGACTTTTCTGTTACCTTCTTGGTATCATGTTTCTTCAAAATATATTGAAGTAGTTTTGTGTTTTTTATGGTGTTTTGCGTTTCTTTAATTCTACCTATGAACATGAATGAGTTGAAAGATTTGACTGATCAAATGATCATTGAATGTGTTGTCTTTTTCTACACAATCTTGTGACTACATCTGCTGGCCTGCAATCTTCTTTTATGTAAACATTCTGATTGACTTCTTACTATCGATCATATGATATGATTATTGTTGGTAGGTATTGTTATTGTGTTACATCTGCCATGTTAGAGCAATTTTTTTCTTTCCGGTTTAATTATACGTACTTTTCTTCATTTTGTTAGTTTTCCGATTTGGGTTTCATCCAACTTGAGGTTTAAAGAAGCAAAGTTTTTTTTGGATGTGTCAAGTGTATGAAAATTATGGAGAAGAGCAAAAAAGCATCATCAGCTGAGGAGCTGTTAAGTAAGATCCAAGACCTCGAGGCACGCCATGGTCGCATCAAACAAGAGATATCCAAACTCCTTGTCTCAAGTATTAGTAACCGGACAAAACCGACTAACTCATCTTCTCACCCTAGAGTAAGTGGACCAAGAAGAGTAGGCGGTGGAGTCCTCTTGGAGGAGCCTTTGACAGAAATTCAGTACTTGAATGTAATGCATTCAATGGGCCAGGCTATACATATATTTGATCTTAAATATCGGATACACTTTTGGTGAGCCCCAATCATGCAAAATCAGTTTTTTCCTCCTTAATTTCTTGGTGTCAAGTGAGGCATATATATACTTGGTTAATTAACAGAATAACAATAATATGTCTGAATTAATTAATCATGATGCAGGAATCGAAGTGCAGAAAGAATTTATCGTCTTACAGCTGCTGAAGTCTTTGGCAAAACTCCAACAGAGATTCTTGTGGATCCAAAAGACACTGCACTTGCTAATTATCTGCTAGAACGAACTGTTAATGGAGAGAGCTGGTCAGGGGAGTTTCCCGTAACAAATAAATGGGGAGAAACTTTTGTGGTTCTCTGTACCAATACACCGTTTCGTGATGAAAATAGAAGATTAATAGGAGGTATTTGTATATCCAGTGATTCACGTCCATTTAGGAAAATGATCATGACTACTACCACTGGCCTCAACCCGAGGACAAGGATTGATTCTCAACAACCTCGTCCGCAGACTTCAATCGCCTCAAAGATATCTAATTTGGTTAGTGAGTATTTCTTATACATGCATTTTATAAAACAAAAAAAATCAAATATATAAAAACCCATGATGCGCGTGTAAGAATATATATTACAGATCAGTCATTTTCCGTCCGCCAGTACTTAGAATCAAACCAACATCAAGTTATGTCTTGAATGAATTACGTACCTCAACTTGATTGGCCGGCCTGGTATCGATATATTTCTTAAAATTAGCCACTTTGCACTTATTAACAAAAAGGTTTATATTATTTATTTGCGATACTATCATATTTGGTTTGTATTTACTGATCGATTGTGTTTTGGTAACTACTGCAGGCTTCAAAGGTCAAATTGAAAATGAAGAAGATAGATTATGGAGGTGGGACCAGTAGTGAGGTTGATGATGATGATGCACTTCAAATCAGCACCCCGAGGGGGCATCTTGGCCTGTCGTCTCCATATGGGGTATTCATTTCCACGGGTACTACTACAGATGATGATCAGAGTACTGAAAGCAGCAACAAGAAGAAGCCTCCTGCTGCTGCTGGTCTCTGCAAGATCTTGTCTTCAAAAGCAGAAGAATGGATGGCTAAAAAGTAGTAGTAGTGTGTGGCCATGGAACGATACAATTAATAATGAACGAGAAGAAGTAGTGTCTCTTGATGCTAAACTTGGTTATTTTGGTTGGCAATGTTTAAGTAGTTCGTGTGTCAATAATCATCAATTAGCTGATGATGAGCAGCCACAAATAATTAATAGTTGTGCATCAGAAACAACCACAAATAATTATATAGGTCATGAGGAGGAGGCTTCTTCTTCTTCGGGGTTGTGGCTTTCTTCTACGGTACATAATGTTAAAGTTGAAAAGGAGACAGTCGACCCTGGCATGGCGGATTATGAAATATTGTGGCAAGACTTGATTATCAAAGGACAGATAGGGCAAGGTACGTACGGATCAAAATTAAAGGGTTAAGTTATTACGGTTCCAGTATACTAATTAAGGTTATATAAGGCTGGTAGGTACCTAAACTTAGGTGTGGAACACTCATATACTAATTTTTCAATCCATAAAATTCATGGAGCCCAAACATTTATTCATTAAACAAAAAATATTAAAAATTTAGTATGTGAGGGGTTACACACCTAAGCTTAGGTACAACGTCTTATATTCAGTTTTTTAATCTCTCTATATAACTAAGAGAGGATAGTTTTTTGATTAGTTGGCAATTATGAGAGAATGTCATGTAGGATTTTTCATTATGTGTCATACTTACATTAATTTTCTAATTTTAAGCATTCTTTTAAAAATTATTCTTTATCCTAATCATCATTAACTAATAATAAAAAAATTAAAAAGTAAAAAAAAAACTATATATGTAGTAAATCTCTTAATGATCGGCTGGTGGATATGTAGTATATTTTAATTATTTAATTTAATTCTAACATATATATCTCTTAATGAGTTGTCATTTTTTTATTTAAATTGTTATATTTATGTTGTCATGTATGATCTTAATCATCAATTCTAATCATATCTTAATTATTAATATTTATTTTTCTATTTTCTATATGAGTACAAAGATGTTTATATACATTATACTATGTTTTTTTTTAATTTAACAATAATTTTTTTTTTTACAATGAAATTGTTTATTATATTATGTTTATCTTTTTGAAAGTATTTATTATATTATATTTAATGAATATATATTATACATTTTTTATGATTTATAAATATTTATACTTATTAGTCATGCTTTAACATATTTGACGTATATCATATATTCATAAACTATAATTTTATTGTTTGAATCAGTCGTAATCTGACAGATTTTAATATTATCATAAATTATGAATAATAATGTAACTATCTGTTATTGTATTTTTTTATTTATGTTCTCTGTTATCCCGCACAACATGCGGGTTTAATCTAGTATATATATATATATATATATATATAGAATGAAAAGATTCATGTGAGAATCATTTAAATTAGAAGAACTATGAGAACTTCTATATTATAACATGATGTTCATATGTGAATGATATATGTGAAAATGTTCATTTACATATAAACTATCAAGTTATACTTATAATTACCTATATTCATATGTGAATATTTCTCCCATGAACCTTACCCTATATAGCAAACTATATATGTACATACGTACGTGACTTTATCTTTTAATATAGTTTAACATTTTCCGTGGCAGGTTCGTGTGGCACTGTATATCACGGACTGTGGCATGGATCAGTAAGTTCTCCATCCATTTCCTTTCCGTTAATATTCTGGATAGATTTTGCTTATGTATGAAGAAAGGGCCATATATATATATATATAATATATATTGAATTGTTGTAAACAAACTTTCAGCCTTAGGAAACACTCAATTTATGCAGAATGTTGTCATCAAACTATTTATGTATCAAGAGTTTTCAGATGATGTGATGATGCCGTTTAAACCAGAAGTAACTTTCTTTGTTTAATCAACAATGTTATCAACATATATTTCAACAGCTAATTAATAGCTGGTCGTATGAATGATTTGGGTTACATTATTTTGATCGATGGATGACGTACTCTCGTATTTTGTTTATTACATTTACAGTACATGTATTATTTAATTGATTTTGAAGGTATCTTTGATGAAAAGGCTTCGACATCCAAATATATTGCTCTTCATGGGGGCTGTAACTTCACGTCAGCATCTGTGCATTGTCACCGAGTTCCTTCCTAGGTTGGTTCAACTTCTATAGAATTATTTGCTCCTACCTTTTTATTGAGATCTTTTAAATTTATAGAAAATTTTATTGATAAAGTTGAAAATTCTGACTTTTAGATTAAACTCAAAGATTAAGATCAAAAAGTCATCTTTTAAATCGTGACCTTTATTTTAATCTAAAGGTCAAAATCTCTCCAACTTTATTAGTAAAGTTATTTTCAACTTTAGAAAATCTTAATCCAAATTACTATCTCTAAATATATATAAAAGAGAAATTAATTCATAATTGGAGAAGTATGGACCCTTAGATAAAGTTCAACTTTTAATTAGATTCATTAGATCAAATGATGATGTCATATACCTTATTTAACTTTTTTAGAATTAATTTTATTTTAATAAATTTAAATTGTTATTATTTCCTTATTTAAGTTTGTAGACATTAATAATTAATGTTTTTAATTATATAATTATGGAAACTAATATTTTTATATTTTACATCATTTTTTATCTTTAAAATTAATTTTTAATTTTTTTACAATAAAATTTCTTTTTTAATGTAATACGTTTTTATTAAATTATATTTTTGTATAGGATTTTTATCATATAACGAATAAAATTTGGTTATAAGGATTTTTGTATAGGATTTTTATCATATAACGCTTTTATTAAATCAATGTTTTAAAAACCGGACCGGATGTCAAACGGCCTTCTTAATAAAGAACTAAAAAACAAATATAGAGTCTATAGTAAATTATCACAATTATATATCAGAAAAATAATTGTATGAAAATTGCAATGATATTATGCATAATTTTAAGTTAGATTAACACAACATGCGATATATAGATTGATAATTAAATTGCTTAGTAATTTTAGTGTATAACTAAGTTATTCGAGCAAAACGTTAGAGCACAAGTACAATGACAATGCAGACATATCCGGATGAATGAAAGACATCCAAAGAAACGAAAACCTTACTTAGCGAGACCTCTAATAGATGATGTATCCATTTTTCAACTGTCTGGTCACTATTAACCGGAATCTAAACGACCACTAATGTAACTTCATGTTTTTTAGTGGTTTAATTCTTACCTGGTTAAATATTTGTCAACTTATGATATTATAAAAATTTAACATGTCATTAATTATATATGTTTCCCGCGTATTACGCGGGTAATAATCTAGTTATATATATAAATCTTATGATGGTATTGTAAAATACATATATATATATATATATATATATATATATATATATAAAGAATAGATATATCTAAGAAAACAAATTACAAGAACCCTTAGGGGGACGGAGTCAAGACGGGCTCCCAGCGGCTTGGCCTAGCCCGTTGGAAAACACCGCCGCCACCACTGCGGTTTGAGGGCGGGTTGGGGTTGGGCAGGTTACGAAGCCGGCGAGAATAGGAGATGGGTTGAAGGATGTATTCGTTTGCAACGGTCATTTGACCTTTAAATAGTGTTGACGGACCCATTTCTTTAAAAAGAAGAAACTTTTTTTAAGTTGGAGGATGTATTCGTTGTAGGTCTTGAGGTTGAGGACGACCAAAAGTTTTTTTATTTAAACTTTTCATTCTAGCCCTCTGAACTTTTATTTGTTTACAAAAAAATTATAGTTTTGAAGTTTTTTAATTTTACACCTTAACTTTCAATATAAAAAAAATATATTTTGTATAGGATTGAAATGTGTTTGCTGTTATTATAATTAATGTTTTTTTGTATAATTGTTATTATTATTTAAAACTGTAAATAATTTGAAATAATGTTTAATATAATTTATAAATAAAAAGAAAGTAAATTGGGAGAGTTAAAAAATCATGGGTGCCACAAAAAAAAGATTGAGAGATTTGGTTGGGAGAGTTAAAAGGGTAAAATGAGTTGCCAAAATATTATTAGTGAGATTTGAGAGGGTTAGTTTTTGGAAGTCGTGACTCCTCCCCTCCTTGTAAACCTTCATTATTTCAAATAAGATCCCGGGCTCGATCTGGTTTAAGTATGCACGTCCGCGAAGTCACTTCCGCTTCCAACAATCATTCTTGACCGTACTTTCGTAAAAGCACCATTGGGCGGTGGTTTCTCTTCTCTTCCAAGGAACTATGGAAGTCGGGGCTAGCTCGTCCCCATGGGCAACGCAACAGTTAGCTCTTCATATTTCCTAGGCCATCTATCCCCACAATCTACGAATTCTGTAAGAAAGCTCAATCTCTCCCCTACGACACAAAAAAAAAGGTCGAACTTCTAATATATAATTGCTTACACATATTTATATGATCATTTGTGCTCATAGAATCCATGTCTCTACGTAATTGCATATAACGAATCAATATTCATGTCTCTCTATAATTGTAAAATCCAAAATTACACTTAAAAACTTAAAAAACAATTACCATGTAAAAAATTATCAATGATAAAGATTGATTTAAAAGTTTCTGTAATTTTTGATGTTTTTAACCTAACTTTTCACTGTATATCTACTTCAAACAAGTCAACAACCTTTCTGCAATATGTAAAAATATAAAAGTAATAAAATAATAATAAAAAATAAAAATAAAAAAGTGATGGGGCCTTTCTGTAAAATATATTTCAAGGAGTAGATGTAGAAAGCAAGCGGTAAGGTTGGCACTTGGCACTTTGGCAGTACTAGTCAACATGGGTGGGTAATATTTTTTTTGTTCATTTCGAAAACTTTTTTTAGAAAATAAAAGTGATCTTCTGTAGTTTTATTAGACAAGTACACACTTTGGTAACCACCCTTTCGAGACAATATTCCAAATACGAGTAGTTAGTAGTATATTTAAAGTTTTAAACTATACTAAGTTGAGATAATCTCAACTTTTAAATTGAAATCAAGGGTTAAGATTCAAAAATCAAGTTTGAATATTGACCTTTGATTTTAATCCAAAGGTTAAATTTTCTCAACTTTACCTATAAAATTGACATAACTTTAGAGGATATTAATTCTAGCTAACTGTCTGGCTAGCTAGATTTAAAATAAAATTATTAATTAATTAACTAATTAAGACTTACATACATATAATATGTAATCATTGATTTAAGTGTTGTTTATACCCTTATATATCAAGGAAGTAAGGATCTGTTACTTTAAGAGATGACATAGGTAATTAAAAATACTTAATCTATCAAGTTATTAAAAATGTTTGTTTTTTTACTTAACTTTTGTTTATTTTTTACTTAATAGACTTAATAATTAATAATTTAAAATACATTAAGTTAAATTTCATTTTTTTACTTAATAAACAAAAATATTTGTCAATTACCTATTTTTTATTCAATACATACATTACATTATTTATATATTTAGTCATTTAATACACTCAGCAATTAATGACTAAATAAATGTTCGTTTTTGTGACTTAATAAACAAAAAACAATTGTATTGACTTAGTTCATACATACATTATTTATTCATTCAGTCATTTTATCAATTAAATCACTTAATGATAAAAAAAACAATCAGACTCTAAGTTCTGCTACTTAATTTGTTAATGCTTGCAGAGGAAGTTTGTATCATATACTTCAGCGACATTCAGCCCGATTGGATTGGAGACGACGTCTTCATATGGCCATGGATATTGTAAGTATCAATCAATATGCAAATTTCTTTACCAACTGGCTCGATATGATCCTTTCCCATAATATATATGCTCCTTTCTTAATTGATTAATTTATTTTGTTGATTTAATTAATGAAACAACATAGCATCATATTCATCATGCTTTTTAAATTTAACTGCATATATATATATATAATAAGAAAAATCTAGCATCAGTGAAACCACCACCACCACTACTGATCTTCACCACTATCATTGCCACCACATGCCTTCTTTCGTCCAGCCACCATTACCACCGTCAGAAACTGTGATTCGAAATGGGCTCCAACCTTAAAGGTATTAGAAAAGGGTAGAGGTAGAGGTAGAGGTGGTAGGTTATAAAGGTGATCAGTGATTCACCTTACGGGCTAAGCCCTTATTCGTGATGGCTCCATCACGGACTGACCGGCGGATGGTGGTGGTGGGGGTGGTGGGGGTGGTGGTGATGGCGTCGGCGGACGGACGGTAGGAAGAAGTGGAAGAAGAAGAAGATAACATGTTTGGCTAAGTTTTATCCCTTAATTATCAATTTAATTATGGTTTTTAAATAAAAATTAACCTATATAATAATAATGATAACAATAATAATAATAATAATAATAATAAAAATTTTTTAGAACGGCGTGTTAGTTGTTAGTGGTTCGAACCCTAGCAGTGACATCCAAACGGGCAGTATGCTAGCGGTTGGAACCCGAAGGCACCCCTGGAGACCAAGGGTGCGATAACACGGCCCGCACGCATCTGAAAAGGTAAATGCCCGAGACCATGAGAAATTGAGATTCGATCCAAGGTATCTCAGCCAACATCCCCTCCCCTAGAACCCTCAAAGAGGGCCTCAGGTGGCCACTTGATCTAAGACCAAGTGTTAATAATAATAATAATAATAATAACAATAATAATAATAATAATAATAATAATAATAATAATAAATAATAATAATAATAATAATAATAATATTAATAATAATAATAATAATAATGGAGATTGACCTTTTGGGTAGTTCGAGTGAGATTGCTGCCCCCAAACTCATGAAGAAACCGACAGATATATATTTCACACATGTCACCCAAACGGTTGAATCTACGTATT
>CM067171.1:38580688-38633188 GCA_034093135.1 Erigeron breviscapus | reverse complement strand
TTGGCAAACATGTTATTTAAGTTAACCTGGCAGATAAAGACAAAAAAACACTGTTCACGCGAAATCTCTTTAAATAGGTTATAATATAATATAATATATAATATAATATATAATATAATATATAATATAATATATAATATAATATATAATATAATATATAATATAATATAATATATAATATAATATATAATATAATATATAATATAATATATACATATAATATATAATATAATATATACATATAATATATACATATAATATATACATATAATATATAATATAATATATAATATAATATATAATATAATATATAATATAATATATAATATAATATAATATATAATATAATATATATATAATATATAATATAATATATAATATAATATATAATATAATGGTAAAACAATCTTCGATACCCACGAAGTCATATCTAATATGTTGTATGCGTGATCCAATTTCTCATATATTTATGATTATAAGTTTTACAACTTTTTTATTTACTTGAGAACTCAAATAGTTATAAAACTAGAACGATATCCCGGGTATGTGTTTTGTATCTGGGCCGGCAACTATTGTACTTTGTCGGAAAACTTCAGTGAGTTCTATTTTTTTCTCTTATGGGCTTTTGTTCATTAAGGCAAATATATGTATAACACATATAAATTGTATACCCACAAATAATACTAGAACAATAAAAAACCAAAAAAAAAAATTGTAAATCATGACATCAGCATGACATAAAAAAACATTGTTGACAAACTTAGTATATCGTACCGTGTCATTATACAACTATTAGAAAATGATAATAACACCCATTAGGGGTGAGGAAATGGTCACCACTTGATAAACCTTACCAATTATCAACAACTAATAAAAACCTTATAACTCAAAACTCCTCAAATCCTCGGACAAAGTTTACTAAATTGGAGGGAGTGATCACCAAATTTGGTGAACTTCCCGAAATTTTTTACATATACTATTAATACATAAAATCACGAACTAGATAAAAATAAAACATATCTATTTTTTTCTCTTATGGGATTTTGTTCATTAAGGCAAATATATGTATAACATATAAATTGTATACACACAAATAATACTAGAACAATAAAAAACCAAAATTGTTTTTTGTTAATCATGACATCAGCATGACATAAAAAAACATTGTTGACAAGCTTAGTATATCGTACCGTGTCATCATACAACTATTAGAAAATGATAATAACACCTATTAGGGTGGAGGAAATGGTCACCACTTGATAAACCTTACCAATTATCAACAACTAATAAAAACCTTATAACTCAAAACTCCTCAAATCCTCGGACAAAGTTTACTAAATTGGAGGGAGTGATCACCAAATTTGGTGAACTTCCCGAAATTTTTTACATATACTTTTAATATATAAAATCACGAACTACATAAAAATAAAACATAACATTTTATTAAAATTTACAAAAAAGCTTATATGAATATATGATAAGAATAATTAAAAGTATTTGAATAATTACTAGAACGGTATCCGCGCAATGCGGCGGTGTAATGACGGTGACGGTGATGGGAGGTGACGATATAATGGCGGTGGTCGTGGTGGCGGCGACGGGTGGTGGCAGCGCGCGCCAGTAGCGGTGGCCTTATATGTTAAAGTGGTAAGTGTGTTAAATGGTGGGAAACATTTTAGGTGCATCAAAATTCTAATTATATTATATTATATACTTTATTAAAAGAAAATACTCGTGAATAGTAAACTACAAGCTTTGAAGCTTAATGTACAATTATGATAGTTTTCAAAATTTTAATTAAAAACTTAATATACAACCATTGAGTTTTTCAAATTTCTAATCCTTATAAATAGTAAAGAACAAGTTTAATTACATAAAACGACTCGTAGGCGGAACTTATTGTGGTAATTTTTTTGAAAGGCGAGTGTTAATTATTATAACAGTGACATCTAAGGTGTGCAACCCTTAAAGAATTACGTATTTGATATGATAAATGTTTGAGCAAACTTGTCATACATAGGAGATTTAATTAGACGTTTGTAAATTCAACACAATTATACTAGCATAATGAAATCGTATCAACATAATAATGGAGGTCTCGCAACGTTTGTCATACTTGGTCCTTTTTAGCTTACAAACCATCCGATCCACAATCTTGATCGGTTTCTCAAAAAAAAAGTTAAGCCTCTCATCGATCTGGATCTCATCCATTAGTACATGATGTCCCCCCTTGACTAAGCATTTGCGATGGTTTGACACGTGAAACACGTTATGGACACCACTAAGCTTCTCTAGAAGCTTCATACGATATGCCACTCGACCAATTCTTTCTAGTATCTCGAATGGTCCAATGTATCTTGGTCCTAGGTTTCCTCGTTTAACGAACCTGACCACGCCTTTCTAAGGTGAAACCTTAAGAAGTACATGATCTCCAACACTGAACTCTAAGGGCCTTCTCCTGGCATCGGCATAACTCTTTTGTTGATCACGTGCCATCTTTAGTCGCTCCTTAATTTGTATGATCCTTTCATTCGATTCTTCAATGATATCTGGCCCATATAACTGACTTTCACCAACTTGCGCCTATCCAACTGGCTATCTACACCTTCGCCCATATAATGCCTCAAAAGCTGCCATTCGAATGCTCGTATGGTAACTGTTGTTGTAAGGGAATTCCACCAAGTGGAGATGAGTATCCCAGTTACCACCAAAGTTTATCGCGCATGTCCTCCAATGTTTGAATCGTATGTTCGCTCTGACCGTCTGTCTGAGGATGATATGTCGTACTCATATCTAGTCTAGTACCAAATGCCTTCTAGAATCCTCGCCAAAAACTGGAAGTAAAACGAGTATCTCGGTCTGATATGATCGACATTGGTACACCATGCTTCGACACGACTTGCTTTATGCACTTCTAAAACAACGATTCGGTTGACTCGTTCTCGTGAATTGCCAAGAAGTGTGCGAACTTCGTCAATTTATCAACTATCACCCAGATCATGTCATGACCGTCTCATTTCCTTGGCAACTTTGTGATGAAATCCATGGTAACTTGCTCCCATTTCCATTCAGGAATCTCTGGTTGTTCAAGCAGTCTTGGAGGCTTTCGATGTTCAGCCTTTACTTGTAGACACGTCAGACATTGGCTCACAAACACCCCAATGTCTTTCTTCATCTCTGGCCACCAATAAATCTCTAGCAGATCGTAGTACCTCTAATATGTACCTGGGTGTATGGAGTATCTCGTATTATGTGCCTAGTTCATGATCAGTGTCCGTAACTCACCCATTGAAGGAACCCAAATCTTTCCACGAAGTACAATCCACCATCCGGTCTGTTAAACTCATGGTGCGTACTCTTCTCGGCTTAACCCTTTCCTTGCGGCTTAAGGCATCAGCCACAACATTGGCTTTCCCCGGATGATAACGAATATCACAATCGTAATCACTAAGTAACTCAAGCCACCTAAGCTGCCTCATGTTCAAATCTTGCTGAGTAAAAATGTGTTGCAGACTCTTGTGATCTGTGTAGATAACGCTTTTCGTCCAGTACAAGTAATGCCTCCAACTCTTCAAAGCAAACACTACCGCTCCTAACTCCAGGTCGTGAGTAGTGTAATTCCTTTCGTGAACCTTCAGTTGGCGAGAGGCATACGCAATCACCTTGCCTCGCTGCATCAGTACACAACCCAGTCCTTGTCCACAGGCATCACAGTACACTACAAAATTCTCTGATCCTTCAGGCAGACTCAGGATTGGTGCGTTACTTAACTTGTCCTTCAATATCTGGAACGCCTCCTCTTGCTTCTCACCCCAAACGTATGGTCGGTCCTTTTGAGTCAACTGGGTGAGAGGTAAGGCAACCTTAAAAAAAATTATTTATGAATCGCCTATAATAGCCCGCTAGACCAAGGAACTGTCGAACTTCAGTCGAGGTCTGAGGGGTTCTCCAGATCTTCACCGAATCGATCTTGCTGGGATCTACTTGAATGCCATTCCTATTCACTATGTGTCTAAGGAAGTGAACCTCCTCCAGCCAAAACTCACACTTGGAGAACTTCCCATACAACTTCTCTTTTGACTTCTAGTAAATCAGGATGTCATCGATGGAAACAATCACGAACTTGTCCAAGTACGACTGACATACCCTATTCATCAAACCCATAAACACTGCCGGCGCATTTGTGAGTCCGAAGGGCATAACAGTAAACTCAAAGTGCCTGTAGCGTGTCTGGAAAGCAGTCTTTGGTATGTCGTCTTCGTGCACTCGCAACTGATGGTTACCTGATCGCAAATCAATCTTAGAAAAGTACTTTGCACCCTGAAGCTGATCGAACAGGTCGTCAATCCTAGGAAGTGGATAATGATTCTTCACCGTTAACTTGTTCAGCTCACGATAATCTATACACATTCGAAACGAACCATCTTTCTTCTTAACGAACAATATAGGAGCTCCTCACGACAAATGGCTAGGTCTGATGAAACCTTTCCCTTGAAGTTCCTTTAATTGAGTTGCCAACTCCTGCATCTCAGACGGTGCTAATCTATAAGGAGACTTCGCTACAGGAGCCACATTAGGAACAAGATCGCTACGAAAATCTAGTTCTCGCGACGGGGGTAGACCAGGTAAATCATCTGGGAAAACATTTTGAAAATTACGAACGACGGTTACGCTCCCCAAGCTAACCTCCTTAGCTGATGCACTCATGAAATGTCTGTCATCTGAATCAGACCTCTCATCTTGAACTTCTAGTACTTCACCGCTAGGCAAAGGAATCCTAATGATCTTAGCACTACATAGGATTGAAGCATCTACTAATAACATCTAATTCATCCCAACTATGACGTCATAACTTCCTATGTCAAAAGGTACTAAATTAATAAGGAATGGGTAGTCATTAAGAACTAATGTGCATGAATGAATGACCTTGTCTAATCTAACTGATGATATACCGTATACGGAGCTTTACCTCCGTATAAAAGACTGGATACGAAGGACCCTTCATAAACAACGAAGGTACTAATACATTGTATCAAGCAGGCGTATCTGTAGCCGAAGCTACGATGTATACCTCCGTAATTCCGGAGCTCCTAAAGATGATCACAAACAATAAACGGATACACGTGAACTCTTTCCATGATTATCCGATCTCCCAAAAAGGGAATGAAATCAAACACTCCTATAAACTAGGACACGGTCTAAGAGTCCTAGATATATCTTCCATACTTAGAAGATATCACGAAAAGAGGAAGGTATTTACCTTAAATTCCTACCTTCCTCTCGATGGCTTTACCCTCTATATAAATAGAGGAGGTGCCATACGGCACAGGATCATATTCAACACATTGAAACCCTAATCATTGACACATTCGACCTCCGAATCCTTAACTCTCACAAATAAACCCTAAGCCTTACAGATCGGCGAAGGGTTAACAATCATAGGCGTAAAGCGGCCTACGGCCCTCTGACCGGAAGGGAATCGCCAATAAACCACCCAAGATCTCTCACACCTTCGGTTGAGCCATAGTGCGATTATTTGATCAAACACTAACTAACTCACCATATAACACCATGCTTTATAAAAGTGTGATTTCAAAAATTTTTGAATATTAAATCAAACTCCGTTAATAAAATGCGGAAGCGACTTTTAAAAATCCCAAATGATTCCTAACGGAATCTTAAAACATCATAAATGTCTCATAAAGGTGTTACCGACAAAGTATCATCACAATAATTCTAATGAAATCCACAATCCACCTAATAAATGCCAAACGACTAAATAACGAGTGTACTTAAATAAAAAACACTAAGGGTAACTAAAGCCGTCATCCACTAGCTCCATTATTAGCTACCTCGCTCACGATCAAGCCATCAAATGATCAATCAACGTCTAACCTGAGGCACAACACAATTTGCACAAAATGAGTGTCAGCTTATAAAGCCGAGTAAGATAACAGGTTAGTACAACAAATGATTGCCAATTAAAATCATTTCAACAAGAGCATCTCAGGCATATATATAGGCACAACAATGATAAACAACAATATCTGCTCAAATAGGATTATCAAATCCTACAATGTGCCTAGCAATCCTCAATTTCTACTTTAGCTCCTTAACAACATAGCTACTTAACTCTTTAGCTCCTTAACTACTTATCTACTTAATTCTTTAGCTCCTTAACTACTTAGGTTATGCCATTTAAAATCAACAATAAAGGTTTTGTGTGTAGGCGGTCATAAGACCTCATAGGGAACCTCACACCCGACATGATGGGTAAACCTTTCGGGGGTCCATCAGCGTCGTTATGGAAAGGCATAACCAATCCATGAGTAGTCCGCATTCTCCTTAGGGTCAATCACTCCCAACGGTGCTACTCTGCTCCTTAAGATTGCACCTCACCAGGGACGGTATACGTTGCCCCCGAATGAGCTCCTTAAACACACTTGATCTAAATAGACCAAAATGCGGGTTAAGCTTAACACTTTCTCCTTAATTAATGCTCGAGACTTTATCACATTATATTTCTACTCAATTCTACTTATCACATTAGCTACTTTAAAAATATTCTCCATTAAGGTTACTACCCATTTTCACTCAATACATTAAGGCCCTTAACGTGCACGTGACATGGCAACTTAATAATGTCTAGTGTCCTACGTGTACAGGTATTCAACGAGTAAAACAACTCAACAACAAGCTCCAGTAAACAACAATACAACAATAAGCTCGTATCTACTAAAGCATGCATAAACAATGCCCCAATAAACCCCCCGTATACAACCCATACCCTATATAAGCATGAGATAGTTTAACTTCATAAATGAGGAGTAATTAATAAAACTATGTTTTGTTGTCTCCTCATGTGTCAAAAGTAAGTTATCTTACCAAAAACCAAAAACAAAAACAAAAACAAAAACAAAAAAAAAACCAAAAACCAAAAACCAAAAACCAAAAACCAAAAACCAAAAACCAAAAACCAAAAACCAAAAACCAAAAACCAAAAACCAAAAACCAAAAACCAAAAACCAAAAACCAAAAACCAAAAACCAAAAACCAAAAACCAAAAACCAAAAACCAAAAACCAAAAACCAAAAACCAAAAACCAAAAACCAAAAACCAAAAACCAAAAACCAAAAACCAAAAACCAAAAACCAAAAACCAAAAACCAAAAACCAAAAACCAAAAACCAAAAACCAAAAACCAAAAACCAAAAACCAAAAACCAAAAACCAAAAACCAAAAACCAAAAACCAAAAACCAAAAACCAAAAACCAAAAACCAAAAACCAAAAACCAAAAACCAAAAACCAAAAACCAAAAACCAAAAACCAAAAACCAAAAACCAAAAACCAAAAACCAAAAACCAAAAACCAAAAACCAAAAACCAAAAACCAAAAACCAAAAACCAAAAACCAAAAACCAAAAACCAAAAACCAAAAACCAAAAACCAAAAACCAAAAACCAAAAACCAAAAACCAAAAACCAAAAACCAAAAACCAAAAACCAAAAACCAAAAACCAAAAACCAAAAACCAAAAACCAAAAACCAAAAACCAAAAACCAAAAACCAAAAACCAAAAACCAAAAACCAAAAACCAAAAACCAAAAACCAAAAACCAAAAACCAAAAACCAAAAACCAAAAACCAAAAACCAAAAACCAAAAACCAAAAACCAAAAACCAAAAACCAAAAACCAAAAACCAAAAACCAAAAACCAAAAACCAAAAACCAAAAACCAAAAACCAAAAACCAAAAACCAAAAACCAAAAACCAAAAACCAAAAACCAAAAACCAAAAACCAAAAACCAAAAACCAAAAACCAAAAACCAAAAACCAAAAACCAAAAACCAAAAACCAAAAACCAAAAACCAAAAACCAAAAACCAAAAACCAAAAACCAAAAACCAAAAACCAAAAACCAAAAACCAAAAACCAAAAACCAAAAACCAAAAACCAAAAACCAAAAACCAAAAACCAAAAACCAAAAACCAAAAACCAAAAACCAAAAACCAAAAACCAAAAACCAAAAACCAAAAACCAAAAACCAAAAACCAAAAACCAAAAACCAAAAACCAAAAACCAAAAACCAAAAACCAAAAACCAAAAACCAAAAACCAAAAACCAAAAACCAAAAACCAAAAACCAAAAACCAAAAACCAAAAACCAAAAACCAAAAACCAAAAACCAAAAACCAAAAACCAAAAACCAAAAACCAAAAACCAAAAACCAAAAACCAAAAACCAAAAACCAAAAACCAAAAACCAAAAACCAAAAACCAAAAACCAAAAACCAAAAACCAAAAACCAAAAACCAAAAACCAAAAACCAAAAACCAAAAACCAAAAACCAAAAACCAAAAACCAAAAACCAAAAACCAAAAACCAAAAACCAAAAACCAAAAACCAAAAACCAAAAACCAAAAACCAAAAACCAAAAACCAAAAACCAAAAACCAAAAACCAAAAACCAAAAACCAAAAACCAAAAACCAAAAACCAAAAACCAAAAACCAAAAACCAAAAACCAAAAACCAAAAACCAAAAACCAAAAACCAAAAACCAAAAACCAAAAACCAAAAACCAAAAACCAAAAACCAAAAACCAAAAACCAAAAACCAAAAACCAAAAACCAAAAACCAAAAACCAAAAACCAAAAACCAAAAACCAAAAACCAAAAACCAAAAACCAAAAACCAAAAACCAAAAACCAAAAACCAAAAACCAAAAACCAAAAACCAAAAACCAAAAACCAAAAACCAAAAACCAAAAACCAAAAACCAAAAACCAAAAACCAAAAACCAAAAACCAAAAACCAAAAACCAAAAACCAAAAACCAAAAACCAAAAACCAAAAACCAAAAACCAAAAACCAAAAACCAAAAACCAAAAACCAAAAACCAAAAACCAAAAACCAAAAACCAAAAACCAAAAACCAAAAACCAAAAACCAAAAACCAAAAACCAAAAACCAAAAACCAAAAACCAAAAACCAAAAACCAAAAACCAAAAACAAAAACCAAAAACCAAAAACCAAAACAAAAACCAAAACCAAAAACCAAAAACCAAAAACCAAAAACCAAACACCATAACTACAATAATTGAACCAATCCTTGACGTCGAATAGTCTGGTTACTTATACACGCTCGTTTGGTTTCTCCCGTGTGCCGGCCGTAGGGTTTGGTTTTGTGAATTAAGTTTTCTTTTTCTTTTTTGTAAGCAACAATTTTTGCTATGGAAAGACATATTAAAACTATCACCGCCGATCGGTTATAACCTTTAATTTAATTTAATTCATGCTTCCAACCCTTCATGTTTTTACTTTTATCTTATACAACCTTAACTTTATTAATAGGAAGGCACACTGATACGAGCCGGGACAATCGAGTCGCGCGTAGTTCAGTCATGTAGTTCATGAATTAGTGTTAGTTCGGTTAATAGGAGTCATGTAGTCATGTATTAAGCTTTGCATGAAAGTAGGGCCACTAAGTATTATTAACTTACTTCTAGTACCCCACGTAGTGTTAACTGCATATGTTGTTTTCCTTTATATATCTATGTACTCTTTGCATTTTGAAGGCAGAAAAGTAATATTGAAGTTAAGTCTCGTTTCCTTGTTCTATATTCTTGGGAGTTTTGTAGGTTTTTCTCCGTAAAACCTATCATTTTGTGCTTTCATTGAGAGTTTTGCCTCCATGGCTAGGGAAGAACTTGAGCCCTCCGTGGCTTCTAATTTCATGTTGGCGCTTGACAAATTGTGGGAAGTTCTCGAGAAGAACCATCAACAACACATTGAGTTGAACGCTAGCCTTGGTCTACCGCCACCACCGCCACTGGCAGCCCGTCCACCACTAAAACTACAGCCCCCATCACCAACAAATCCGCCATGCCATTCCCTACCACCTTCACCACGTCACTACAAAAAGAACACACACCGCCACAAACACACAGCCCCTAAACCTCGACCTAAGCAACCATCTTCTACCACCTCGTCAAAGCCAAAAATCTCAACCAAATCAAGCACTCCGCGAGCCTTCCCCAAGAAACATTGGTTGAGACTGAAAACCTCAACCACCCAAGCAACTATCTATGTTCGTGACCCGAACAAACAACCTGTCCACTATGAACCAGACACCCCTCCCGCCTTGCCATTGACGAATGGAGACACCCCTACCAATGGAAGACGAGAATGGCGACCACCATGGTGAAATTGACCCGTCCTTGAGGACAAGGACGTTTTTCAGGGTGGGAGTATTGATACGAGCCGGGACAATCGAGTCGCGCGTAGTTCAGTCATGTAGTTCATGAATTAGTGTTAGTTCGGTTAATAGGAGTCATGTAGTCATGTATTAAGCTTTGCATGAAAGTAGGGCCACTAAGTATTATTAACTTACTTCTAGTACCCCACGTAGTGTTAACTGCATATGTTGTTTTCCTTTATATATCTATGTACTCTTTGCATTTTGAAGGCAGAAAAGTAATATTGAAGTTAAGTCTCGTTTCCTTGTTCTATATATATATATATATATATATATATATATATATATATATATATATATATATATATATATATATATATATATATATATATATATATATATATATATATATATATATATATATATATATATATATATATATATATATATATATATATATATATATATATATATATATATATATATATATGTAACCAAATACGAGTGTTTATATTCACGCAAAATACATTAAAGTAGTACATATTAATTAAAAACACACATATATATATATAACGGCTTGACGGAAAGTTAAGGTTGACTAACGGAAAAGTCAACATTATAAGTAAAAAAATTTAGGATGTTACACACCATTAGCTATCTTAATCTCAAGGTACCTATACCAAGGACTCGGCTTAGCACATAATTAAGGAACAAAACTAGTAGCAACAAAACTATAATCGGATCCCGAGTCAAAAGGAACAATCGCATAATGATCATTCAAGATATATATACTCGTGACAGCATTAGGATCGCCACGAGCTTCAGCAGCATCAGCACAAAAGCACGACCCATAGCAGCTTGAACCTGATTGCCTCTATATGATTTGGCCCTGCAATTTGGAACTAGTTCTGATGAATGACCACTCGAACTTGTTGTCCAACCCACTTTAACAAGTGGTCTGTAATGATCAATGGTCACACACTCATAACTTACCCTGCGGTTCCTTGTGGCCTTATCTGATTACTAGTCCCACATACACTGAAGCCATTGGCTTCTGCCGTTCTAAAAAAAACTGAAGCCATTGGCGCTCTTGCTTCCCTAGTCACTGTCCTTATGTACAACTTTCCTACAGATGTAACATGTCACACTTTGCTGATTGGCGGGATGGCAGAGGTTACACTTTCTGCATTGGGGTAAAGACCCACATAATCAGCAACCACAATTGCCTTACCAATGTTCTGATTCCTTCCATCTTGCCTCCACACTTCATTACCTCCACTAACCTCTCCAATGTCCATTCTTTTACTCCCTATCACCGTAAGATTTCCACCAACTCATCCGTCATTGCTTTTGATCTCAACACAGCTCCTTCAGGAGTAGGTTGGTGAATCGCAACCATGTTGGCTCAAACTTAAGCAACTAACCCACAAAGCATACTTCTCAATACACTTGGAACTAGCCTGGTAGCTCATGGAAACGGGTAATGTAAGCAACATGATTAGCACCCACCATATCTCTAGAGTTCACTTGACGTACAAAACTTCTTCAACATCAATTCCTTAAAGTTATACCAAGACATTTTCCTTAGTTGCCTCCCTATCCTTGAATTGCAACTGAGTGTTCCACCATGTCAAGGCATCTACAGTAAATGAATTCGCCACATATCTGACCCTCTAATCCAGAGTAAACTCGCTAATGCCAATCACAACTTCCACCTTTTCATGCCACAGAACAAACTTTAGCGCTCCACCTCTGCCATGATAATCTTGAGCACCGCACCCCTTAAAGTCCTTATAAGTGCAGCGATTCTTTGCACCATCTATTAGCCTCCTAAGCATATTCCCTACACGGATTCTTGCATCGATATTCTCATAGTAATCACCACTTTGACCCTCTTCAGTCTCAACTTAAACGTCATTAGCATTCACCTCTAGTGGTAACGGTTTGGTTGGATTTCTTTCCACGTCTCTTGGTTTTTCCCGGATTAGATTGAGGGCTCACTAGTGGTAAACCAGAAGACCTCCTGTTCATCAACTAAGGAAGAAAACCTGAAAACACAAACAAAGAAAATACCCGTCAAACGCACCAGGTTACACAAATCAAATAAAAACTGAAATATTAAAAACTGAAATCAAAATTAATCTAAGAAAGCAATTAACTCTCTTGTACGTGAATACAAGAGAGGATCAAACTACAGAATCTCAAACTAAACTGTTAAAATCAGTCCCCGACAGCGGCGCCAAAAACTTGATGTGTAAAAATCGAGTTAAACTAAAAACAAGAAATACTTCAGAACTGACTACTACACACTATCGGGCAGTGATCCCGATCGTATGCAATACAGCTTTAAAGTAAGTCCAGGTCGAACCACAGAGACCGATTAAAAGCAAGCGAGTTTAATGTAGTTTATAAAAGTTTGGAATTTAAAGACTCCCGTCATATTGGATTTGAAAGTAGTTAGTTGAATTATAAAAATTAGTAATTCCGGAGAATTAAAAGAAAAGAGATTGATTTAATATCAAGATTAATTAAAGATCATCTACCTTGACTCCATGACACATTTCACTTTGGTTGCATTAAAGTAAACACCAATTCAATTATGTTGATTTTAATAACTAAGTCTAGACAAAGAACTCACTAGTTGTACACCTAGCTTATTACCCTATCCGAACCCATTAACCAATTGATTCAATCCTAAAGATCCGGTTACCACCTTCTCTATCAAGATCTATCTAATCGACTAATTTGTTTTGTTATTGTTAAACAATTTCATCTATCGACTTTACCAAATCGTTAACACGTTGAATCCTATTACCTATTATTGTTTATCAACTCGTTACCACGAATTAACACCTATCGATTGTACCCAATCAACTAGAACAATGCACTCCTAAACTTAGATACCTCTAAATCATTCATGCATTATCAACAAAACAATAGAATAAATAACAAGAACTCAATATATTAAGATCACAATGAAACGTTTAACTATCAACTTGAATTCAAAATAATATGCAACCAATATTCATTGTGTCACTTCATCTCAGTAGATGATGAAGGGTTTAGCTAGACATAATCATAAATAAATCACAAATAGCAAAAGTATGAGTAAACATAATGTACCAATGTGTGAAAGACAATGAAAAGCTAAAGAAATCGATGTTTGAATGCCTTGAAACTCTTGAGCAACCCTTAGATCTATGAGAACGAATAAGCTGCTGAAAAAGCCCTCAAAGAACCCTAAAATCGACTGGAAGTGAAAGTGTGAGTCCCAAATATAGATGATTAACTAAACCCGACTGGCAAGTACAACTAATCTTGATGGACAAGTTAAGTTTACGATCCAGATATGGATAACAAGAAGCAATTGACTTAAAGTAAATAACAAGAACTAAATGGCTGAAACTATATAAGATATATATATGTATAATCAAGTATGTAGCATTGAGACACGTTGTTTTCTTTCTAATGTATTTGATTTATTGATATATAAACAAATACAAGGATTGTTGCGGAACAAAGATAAACACCCAAGTGTAAGTATCTAAACAATCCTGAAAAACAAGTGATCTAAATAACTTGGAAATACTCGTAAGTTTACTTAGAGTATATCTCACAAGTTGCAATGCTAAAGTTTCAAGCTGTTTGCAAGTTGTGAGAAGACTTTGTATTTATAGACCAAGTCCATGATGATGTGGACAAGATCGTACAAATGTGGTTGTGAGCATTTAAGGAATTAAACCTAATTCCTTGCATGCTCATACTAGGAAGAGTATATAAGTCAGTTGATGTGACTTATAGTACTATGTTCCAAACCCATACTTTTACCTTGTACCTTTTATTAATAGATAAATCTATTAACTGGGTAAAGGTATGTAAAGTAAAAAGTCTTCCTCGTAATCAGTGTAAAGTGTTGTTAATACTTTATACTGAGATGCTTCAGTCTTCGATCTGGTAGAATCACTCTTTGCTCGCTTCTGAGATGATTCTCTTCTTCATACTTCAGTCTTTGACTTCAGAGTGAATGCTTCAGATTTGCCTTGATCTGAACTGAAGTGAAGCTTCAGTGAAGGAATTCTGAGATACCTCAGAATTTTACTTGTGGTTTTCTAACTTAAACTTACCATCTACTTATTGGTTTCAATTTGCAACATATATATACAAACTGAAATGTTTGTTACAAATGTAAATATATTACAAGTACATGATAAACTGAAAAGAAACTACTTCTTGGCAGGCCTTGAACCAGAAGGTGCCTCAGTAGGTTTTCTCTTCAGTGGAGAATGATCCTTCTTTGCAAACAATCTTCCTTCAATTTCTACCTTGGCCTGCATCTTTTGTTGTATTCTTGCTAACCATGCACCAATCAGGGTAGATTTAGGCTTCCCTTTCAGAATTTGGATCATCTCCCTATGCTCAGAAATCCCAAACTCGTGCACTGAAACCTGATGGTATTCTTCAGCTGCCCTTCCTTCTCTTTTAACAACCAAGTCAAAAAGCTTCAATCCATCAACTTTTGTTACTTCCATATCAATTATTTTGGCTGAATGAGATCGATGCTTCATATAATGCTCATATTGGTTTCTTTCATGTTTTCTTTCAATTTCAGAAGCATCATCAGACATTGGTTTGAAGGTAGAAAGATCAGCATCACGAACACTCTTTCTTGATGATCTTGGTCCAGTCACTTTGGGCTTAATGGTTGATCTGAGCAACTCTTTCTCAACTTTCAGAACTTCGGCCAGAATTTCCTTCCTTTTGATCGCCATTTCTTTTTCTCTATTTTTCTTTAAGTCTTCAATGGACAACTTAAAGGTCAGACTTTCTAACTTTTGTTCCAGAGGAGAGTAGTTCATCCCACACTCATATTCAAGCATATCAACAATGGCCTTTTGTACTCTTGGATCATTTTTGATTTTTAAATACCTTTCCAATGATAAACCAAGAGCTGCAGCATCTATATGATCCAGGGTCCCCATCTTCAGATGTTGTTCCCTTTCTCTTTCTTTGTTTTCCCTCCACATAATAAATTGATTGGAAACCTGCTTTTGCAATGCTTCCAATTTCTTACTATCAGCCTCAAGATCGTGCAAGGGATAACCATGTTCGTCCACATTCTCACCTACAATGATTCCAGAACCCTTAGAGCTTTTCTTTGGTTCTTCTACTTCTTGAGCCTTGCCTTTGCCCTTGTCTTTCTTCTGAGCTTGTTCCTCAGTTTGCTTCTTGGTTGCTTCGATCATTTCTTGAGTACTAGCCAGCAAACCAATAGGCACACCACTTCCCCCTTTGGGAATCTCTGAAGGCATCTTAGCATAAAGGTCAATTGAAGTTTTAATTGCCTTCAGTGGTTCCCAACTTTGTTGTTCTAGGCAATCACAAATACCCTTTGCCATTGTAGCAAACTGAGCCCTTAATCTGAATGAAGAATTAAGGTTCAGTGCTTCTTGATCTTTTAAGTCTTTCAACATCCTTCTATCTTCTTCAGTGAAAGAAGCAGGGGGAGGAGGAGCAATAACAGTTTCTTTCTTCAGAAAAGTTAGAATTTCATCTAACTGTTTAGACTGATTCTGAACTGAACCTTCAAGCTTGGACACTGAATCTCTTACTTCATTTACAGCCTTGTCCACTTTGTCATTGGTGTCTTTGGTCAGTTCAGCAATCATCATTCTAACTTCTGCACCAACCTTTTCAGAAATGGAGTCTGAAAATCTGAGCAGTTAAATTCTGAGTTAGCTCAGACTTCAGATTATCCAAAATACCAACACTTATAGAAGCCCCAAGTTCTTTCTCATTTATACTGGGCTTCTGAACCAACTCATTCACTTCTCTTCCAACAGCCATAAAGTCTTGCTTCAACAATTGAACACAAGAGGTCAAATTTGCAACGACCGAAGCTTGCACATCTCTCTTTGTTAATCTGAAGGCTTCTCTGATTGCAGAGCTCACCTTGTTGCAAGTCATCACTAGCTCATTTAGCTTCCCAACTACTAGTCCTTCATTTCCAGCGACCTTGGTTAACTCAGTTCCAAGAAACAACTGAGCACCTTTCATATCAGCCACAGAACTAGTATTGGCAGTTAGAGACTTGGTTAAATCCTCCACCCTAAGAATAAGGCTTTGGACTTCGGTTTGTGTTTTCTCTAACTGTGCTTCCACATTCAAAGGTGGTGGCGGTTGTGCAGAAGCAGGAGCAACAAATGATAGTTTACCAAGCCCTTTCAGTACTTTATTCATTTGTAAATCAGTTGGACTCTCAGATTCTGTCTCAGAATCCAAGTCCTTCTCTATTGGGGCATCATAATTGATAGGCGGTGGGATGTTGTGAATTTGGGGGTGAAGAAATTGAAGTGATGGAGTGAAAGTGGGATCGGTGACATAAGCAGGAGTGGTGCCTGGTGGAAAAAATGGATGTTGATGAGATGGAGGTGGTGGAACATAAGGATCATTTTCTTGAATTTGGATTTCTGGGGGAGGAGGAGGGGCGTTTGCGAGGATGGTGGCTGGCTCAGAATCGGATTGATTCGCCTCCAATATCCCTCGTCAAACTCAAAATCAGCAAGAGAATCAAGATTGTCCGGAGGTCTTCAAATTACCATCAGCATCCTCCATATCGCCATGACCGGTGGCGACTAGAACCTCCCTGAAATTGACTCCTTTGAGTCTTTTAGCAAACACCTGGGAAGGTTCGAGGTAGTTCAGATGAAGGGAATTTCTGAACCCCTCAAGAGTGATAACACACTGCTTGGTGCCTTCATTGAGAGTGAAGGAGATGGATTGTTCATCTTTGCTCACCACAGCAGTATACCAGAATTCAAGCAAGTATCGATGATACAATGCCTGAGGATTTGCGGTCAGAGCATAATGGAAAGGGGATTTCTCCCAAAAATTATTGATTCTTCCCATTAACGTTTTAGATTTCACATTTAATTGAGCCAAAAAATTGCTCATGTTAAATCGGATTTGAGACGGAGTGAAATTCTTTGGCCAAGTGGCAGATGTTTTCACATCATTTGATGGAGTGTATACAAAATTTATGAGCGATTTATGTTGCGAAGAAGATGATGATTTAGACATTTTAAGAATCGAAAGATGAAAGTGAAAGGAATATGAGGAGTTAAGGAACTTGAGAGTGAATAAGAGAGAGATTGATGATTGGAAAGTAAATGAAAAACGAAGTAAATGAAAGAATAAATGAAAAACGAAGTAAATGAAAGAATGAGAAAGGAATTTGAATTTAAGATGGAATATAAAATGATTTTCCAATTAAAAACAATTTCTGGGGTCAAGTCAGCATTTAATGCAGAGACGTTTGAGTGGCCCCACCCTGCAACACTTTTTCAGAAAAAGTACTCATTTCTTTCTCTTTTACGGCGCAACTTGTGTGATACATAGGCATGACCAACGTAAGTTGAAAACATAGTATGTAGTTGGTCACGTGTACACACAATTGACCAAGTATCATAAAAATATCTTGAAAAGATTGTTGTATTTCAGTGATGACTAAACAAATTCTGAGCATGGTCAGTTCCAAAGAGATCTGAGCCATCTCAATTAATAAAATTTAACTGAAATATTTTTGATTTTCTGAAGTGCTTCAGTTAAATACATTTTTCTGAGCAAAAAGGTTCCCCCTCAAAAATGAAGGTTTATTTTAACGTTTGAAAAATATTTAACATTCCCCCTGAAGTGATGATCCATGAATTAATAAGTGCCAAGATAGTATCACAAAGGCGTTCGATAGCTAGGCGAGCAAAAATTACATGGATCGCTCAGACTGGTGAACCAGATCAGTGTCACTGAGGCGTTCATAACAAGATTACCAGTCTAAGGATTTAACATGCCCAACTCACTGACTAGATGTTTAAAGGTTTTGACATCTAAAGGTTTTGTAAAAACATCAGCGAGTTGCTTATCAGTGGGAATAAAGTGCAATTCAATATCTCCTTTCAGAATATGATCACGAATGAAATGATACCTGAGGTCGATGTGCTTGGTTTTCGAGTGCATCACAGGATTGTGAGATATGGCAATGGCACTAGTGTTATCAAAAAAGATTGGAGTCTTTGTGTAAGTAACACCATAATCAGTCAGCTGGTTTTTCATCCATAGAATCTGAGCACAACAACTTGCTGCAGAAATATACTCAGCTTCTGCAGTGGATAGTGATACTGAAGTCTGCTTCTTACTGGTCCAGCTTACTAATTTGCCACCAAGGAAATGACACCCACCAGTGGTACTTTTCCTGTCTATCTTGCAACCTGCATGATCAGAATCTGAATAACCCATTAGATCTAGACTGGAGCCTTTGGGATACCAAAGACCCAATCTGGGGACACCCTTAAGGTATCTGAAGATCCTTTTAACAGCATTTGCATGTGCTTCTCTGGGATCAGACTGAAATCTAGCACAAAGGCATGTTGCAAACATTATGTCTGGTCTACTTGCAGTTAAATACATCAGTGAACCAACCATACCACGATATTTTGTATGGTCCACTGGTTTTCCATGTGGATCAGAATCCAAAGTTAATGGAGCAGAAATAGGAGTATCTTTTGATGAGACTGAATCAAATTGATATTTCTTTAATAAATCTCTGACATATTTTTCCTGGTTTATGAAAATACCATCTTCAGTTTGTTTTACTTGAAGTCCCAGAAAATATGTCAGTTCACCCATCATACTCATTTCATACTCAGAAGACATGATTTTAGAAAATTTTTCACACATCTTCTCATTTGTAGAACCAAACACAATATCATCAACATAAATTTGTACTAAAAGGATATCACTTTTATCATGCAATATGAACAAAGTGTTATCAATTGCACCACGTTTAAAACCATTTTTAAGAAGATGTTTAGTAAGAGTATCATACCAGGCTCTGGGTGCTTGTCTCAGACCATATAAGGCTTTGTTCAGTCTGTACACCCAATGTGGTTTTTCTTCATTGATGAACCCTGGTGGTTGATACACATAAACGACTTCTTCTAGTTCTCCATTCAGGAATGCACTTTTGACATCCATTTGATAGACTTTAAACTGATGATGAGCTGCGAAAGCTAAGAATATTCTGATAGCTTCAAGTCTAGCAACTGGTGCAAAAGTTTCATCAAAATCTATTCCCTCTTCTTGTGCATATCCTTTTGCAACAAGTCTTGCTTTGTTTCTTATGATGTGACCATCTTCGTCCATCTTGTTTCTGAAGACCCATCTTGTCCCAATTGGTTCCTTCTTCAGGTTACTGGGACAAGGAACGAGTTCCCATACATCGTTTCTTTTAAACTGGTTGAGCTCATCTTGCATGGCTTTAACCCAGCTTGGGTCTTGCATAGCCTCGTCAATCTTCTTGGGTTCAATTAGAGATAAGAAGCTGACGTTTAAGCATTAATCGCTTGTGGCTCTTCTGGTCTGAACCCCTCTACTGGACTCTCCAATAATTTGCTCAATTGGATGTGCTTTTGTCCATTTAGAGTATTGACCAGGATGAATACTGATATCAGTGCAAGAACTTCTCTGAGTAACTTCAGGAGGAGCGTCAGAAAATACATTTTCAGCTTCTTCTTCTTCCTGCAGATCATGACTTGCATCATGAAATTCTTCAGAATGAGGTTGCTCAGTGGAGCCTGATATCAGAGGAGAAGCAGCATGTACATCTGATCCAATAGTCAGTTCAGAAGGTAGTTTGAAACTGACTGGAGGATAAAATGGAATGTTGCTAGGTTTGTTTAATACTGGTTCTGAACGGAGATGTTCAGAAGCATATTCAGGTGACTGTTCAGTTTCAGCAATAGGATCAGAATCACCAAAACTTCTTGGGTTCAATTTGAGATAAGAAGCTGACGTTTAAGCATTAATCGCTTGTGGCTCTTCTGGTCTGAACATTCACTGGTCCAAAAAGGTCCATGTGAAGCAAGTGAAGAGGTTCAGTTATACTAAAGCTTTGCTTTGTCTTGAATGAAGCTCTTTTCTGCTTACCCATTTCACAACCTGGACATGGCTTGTCTTTGTTGAAGGACATAGAGGGTATCCCATCAACAAGTTGTTTTCTAGACAACTTATTAATGTTTTTGAAATTCAGATGGGATAATCTCTTGTGCCACAACCAGTTTGTGTCTTCATCTGCCTTTGAGTAAAAACATTGTCCAGTGGTGGAAGGATTCATATCAATGACATAAATGTTTCCCTTCCTTGGTGCAATCAGTACCACCTTTCCATCCTTATTGAATATGGTGCCTTGTGAAATATCAAATAAAACCTTGAAGCCATCATCACACAGTTGACTGACACTGATCAGGTTATATTTCAAACCGTTCACATATGCAACACGTGTGAATTTGACTTGACCATTATTCACCACACCATATCCCTCAGTTTTCCCATTACCATCATTTCCAAAAACTATTGAGGGCCCCTCTTGCACCCTATATTCCTCTAGCAGGGTCTGATAACCAGTCATGGTTCGGCCAGCAGCACTGTCCAGAAACCATATATTCTTCTTTCGGTCTCCCTGCACACAAACAAAGATTAGTTCTTTTTGGGAACCCATCTTTGGATGGGTTCACTAGACTCTCCCTTAGCAGTCTCATTTGCTTTGTTTCTAATGATGTGACCATCTTCGTCCATCTTGTTTCTGAAGACCCATCTTGTCCCAATTGGTTCCTTCTTCAGGTTACTGGGACAAGGAACGAGTTCCCATACATCGTTTCTTTTAAACTGGTTGAGCTCATCTTGCATGGCTTTAACCCAGCTTGGGTCTTGCATAGCCTCGTCAATCTTCTTGGGTTCAATTAGAGATAAGAAGCTGACGTTTAAGCATTAATCGCTTGTGGCTCTTCTGGTCTGAACATTCACTGGTCCAAAAAGGTCCATGTGAAGCAAGTGAAGAGGTTCAGTTATACTAAAGCTTTGCTTTGTCTTGAATGAAGCTCTTTTCTGCTTACCCATTTCACAACCTGGACATGGCTTGTCTTTGTTGAAGGACATAGAGGGTATCCCATCAACAAGTTGTTTTCTAGACAACTTATTAATGTTTTTGAAATTCAGATGGGATAATCTCTTGTGCCACAACCAGTTTGTGTCTTCATCTGCCTTTGAGTAAAAACATTGTCCAGTGGTGGAAGGATTCATATCAATGACATAAATGTTTCCCTTCCTTGGTGCAATCAGTACCACCTTTCCATCCCTGTTGAATATGGTGCCTTGTGAAATATCAAATAAAACCTTGAAGCCATCATCACACAGTTGACTGACACTGATCAGGTTATATTTCAAACCGTTCACATATGCAACACGTGTGAATTTGACTTGACCATTATTCACCACACCATATCCCTCAGTTTTCCCATTACCATCATTTCCAAAAACTATTGAGGGCCCCTCTTGCACCCTATATTCCTCTAGCAGGGTCTGATAACCAGTCATGGTTCGGCCAGCAGCACTGTCCAGAAACCATATATTCTTCTTTCGGTCTCCCTGCACACAAACAAAGATTAGTTCTTTTTGGGAACCCATCTTTGGATGGGTTCACTAGACTCTCCCTTAGCAGTCTCAGATTTCTTTGGTTCATAAGGAACAGAAGGATCAAAGGGGATTTCAGTCATTATTTCAGATGACAGAAAAATAGTTGGTTTGATGGGGTTTTCAACCTTTTTCTTTTCAGATTTCTTCTTGGTTTGCTTAGAAAAAGGTTTTGTGTTTTGTTTAGGTTGAAGAGGAGGAGTTTCAACATTTTTTAAACGTGCATTACAGCTCTGCACTTGTCTAGCCAATAGTTGAAATTGACTTTCTAACCTTAACAAAATTGATTCTTCATTAGACATCTGAGCCTTACCTGAATCTGAGGTAGATGGCTCAGTGGGGGAGAAATTTTTCTTCTTCTTTAGGTCTTTAGAAACCTTAGATGAAGTCTGAGGGAATGGCTTTTTGAATTTAGCCTTCCTTTCTGAAACAGTTGTCTGAGCTGTTTCAGATTTACCCTCAGATTGTTCCTGGGCTTTATTAGTTACAGTTTTCTGCTTGCCAACTTTAAGAAAAATGATTTCAGGTTTTATTTCATTTGGAAGAGCATCTAAATCAGTGATTATAGATGCCAAATGAAGATCACCAGACTCATATGCTGCTCTTTGTGATGCAAAAGTATTTTTAATTGTAGCATCTGGCCTTGGTGCTTTCATCCAAGATTTAATAATTGCTTGTTCTTTTTCAAGGATGGATTTTAATTCTTCCTTTTCCAATTATAAAGTTGCAACCATAGACTGATAACTTTTTAGAGCCAATTGAACATCTTTCAGTTCTTTTAGTCTGGCATGACTGGCGTTCAGTTCAGAAGCATTATTTTCAAACATTTTTAGGCTTTCTGAACGCACTGTCTCAACAAAAGAGATGTCAGCCTCCAAAAGAACCAAAAGGTCCAGTTTGTGTTCCTCATTATTTTCAAAGCCAAAATTACTGACCTTTTTCATTACAATATCCACCCAGCGACCAGATTCAACATCGGATTTGACCAAATGACCTTGATCTTCTTGTGCCATGAAACACATGTCCCTAACTTCTTCTTCATCATCAGATGATTCATCAGAATCTTCCCATTTTTCAGTTTTGGCAATCATACAACTGTTGCTAGAGTTGTCTTGTGCCAGAAGAGCCATATGTGCCTTTAACTTCTTGTATTGGGCCTTATAGCTGTCATCAGATTTCTGAAAAATAGAATGGTTAGGAGCAGATTGTGATGATGATGGTTGACTAGATCTGCATTCCTTCATGAAATGTCCTTTCTTGCCATATTTAAAGCATTCAAGATTAGACTTGTCAATAGAAGCGCTGGAAGCGAAAAGTTTGTCAGCTCGATTTGATTTGGCCTTAAAACGATTGAACGTTTTAGCCAGCATGGCAACCAGATCATCATTGTTATCCTCAGTACAGTCATGAGTAACATTAGCAGAGACACCAGTTTTTAACATTTCAGAAACCATCTTCTTCATCGAGTCAAAGATGTCACTCTCAGAAGATAGTAGAGCAGTATTATGTGGTTCAGAATACTGAACCATACCAGAACTGGTAGAAACATGGTTTTTGGCATCTTGCTCAGCCAAAGCTCTCTCAGCTTTGTTTTCTTCAGTATATCTGAAGGCTCCATAAAGGGAAGCAAGAGTGTGACTGTGCAAAGTTTTGCCTTGTCTCAAGACCAAGATTAAGTTTTCCCATTTGGAAGGTAAAATGTCACAAAAATTTTCCAACAAAATTTCTTTATCTTTGGTTACACCCAGGGCTTTCAGTTGATTTACTAAATTTGTAAATCTGATGTAAGTTTGAGTTAAGGATTCCCCAGGGATAGCAAAGAAAGACTCATATCTTTTGTTTAAAGCAACTTTTCTTGTGACAATTGTCTCATTTGTGCCTTCAAACTGTGTCATTAGTTCCTCCCACATTAATTTGGAATTTTCAAGTAAAACAAGAGTGGGCATTAGAGTTTCAGGAACTGCATATAAAATCATATTTTGTAGCTTAGTGTCAAGGTCTACAAGTCTATGATCTTCCTCAGACCAATGATCCTTCTCCTTAGGTGACAGCCTAGGAGTCCCATCGGTATTTCTGACAACAGTAGAAGCATTCATGGGGACAAAGGGTCCTTCTTTTAAGATATCGGGCAAATGTCTTTCAACACCAACAATATACTTTAGCATGCAAGCTTTCCATGTTTGAAAGTTTTCACTGTTCCCATCAAACTTGGGAACAGGATTGTTTGGAAAGTGTACGTGTACATTGTGAGATGGTATATTGTTGTTGATGACAGGGGGTGGAGTAGTGTTATTAGGGTCAGGACGTTCTTGTTGAAAGTCAGCCATCTATGTAGATCAAAGGTTAATGAATTGATATAATTCAACCTTAAGGCTCTGATACCAATTGTGAGTCCCAAATATAGATGATTAACTAAACCCGACTGGCAAGTACAACTAATCTTGATGGACAAGTTAAGTTTACGATCCAGATATGGATAACAAGAAGCAATTGACTTAAAGTAAATAACAAGAACTAAATGGCTGAAACTATATAAGATATATATATGTATAATCAAGTATGTAGCATTGAGACACGTTGTTTTCTTTCTAATGTATTTGATTTATTGATATATAAACAAATACAAGGATTGTTGCGGAACAAAGATAAACACCCAAGTGTAAGTATCTAAACAATCCTGAAAAACAAGTGATCTAAATAACTTGGAAATACTCGTAAGTTTACTTAGAGTATATCTCACAAGTTGCAATGCTAAAGTTTCAAGCTGTTTGCAAGTTGTGAGAAGACTTTGTATTTATAGACCAAGTCCATGATGATGTGGACAAGATCGTACAAATGTGGTTGTGAGCATTTAAGGAATTAAACCTAATTCCTTGCATGCTCATACTAGGAAGAGTATATAAGTCAGTTGATGTGACTTATAGTACTATGTTCCAAACCCATACTTTTACCTTGTACCTTTTATTAATAGATAAATCTATTAACTGGGTAAAGGTATGTAAAGTAAAAAGTCTTCCTCGTAATCAGTGTAAAGTGTTGTTAATACTTTATACTGAGATGCTTCAGTCTTCGATCTGGTAGAATCACTCTTTGCTCGCTTCTGAGATGATTCTCTTCTTCATACTTCAGTCTTTGACTTCAGAGTGAATGCTTCAGATTTGCCTTGATCTGAACTGAAGTGAAGCTTCAGTGAAGGAATTCTGAGATACCTCAGAATTCTGTACAAACGTCTTCACTAAACTTCAAGCTATTTCTGAACAAATTATACTTGGTCGATTTCCGACCTAACAGAAAGATATTCGAATGGAAGGGTTTTGGTCTTGTATTTATAGTGTTTGCACAAAGGGTTTTTCACCGACTCAACATATGCGACGCACATAAAATCCATGCGCCGCATATCCCTTGTCTCCAAAAGTTAAACTCCCCGTTATGCGCCACACTAAATTCTTGTGCGCCGCATATTCTTCAGCTCAAGAAATTTCTCTGCCCGATATGCGCCGCACCTTGGTTCTCTCTTTGTAAAGCTTAGAATTCTCATAAGCATTCAACCTTAACTCATCTAACTCATGTAATTGCAACATTCTTAATTCACCACTTTCAACTAAGTCCATATTGCAATTTCTAAGAGCCCAATAAGCTTTATGCTCTAATTCTAAAGGCAAATGACATGTTTTCCCATACAACAACCTATAAGGTGTAGTCCCAATTGGAGTCTTAAATGCGGTTCTAAAACCCATAATGCATCATCCAACTTCTGAGACCAATTCTTAGGATTATCACCTATGGTTTTCTCTAAAATCCTCTTCAAAGCCCTATTAGTATTCTCTACTTGGCCACTCGTTTGCGGGTGATAAGAAGTAGAGAAACGGTGATGGACACCGTACCTCTTTAACACCTTAGCAAGTTGGTGATTCGCGAAATGAGTTCCATGATCACTAATTAAGGCCTTAGGACAACCAAACCTACAAAATAACTGCTTCAAGAAATCTATGACAACCCTAGCATCATTAGTTGGCAAGGCTTTAGCCTTGGCCCATTTCGAAACATAATCAACCACCACTAAAATGTAAAGATACTTATGTGAGGGCGGAAAGGGTCCCATAAAATCTATACCCCAAACATCAAATACCTCACAAACCTGAATGAAGTTTTGTGGCATCTCATCCTTCCTTGAGATGTTCCCTTGATGTTGACAAGCTTCACACGTCTCCACCATTGTTTGAGCTTCCTTAAAAATGGTAGGCCAATAAAAACTGCATCAAATACCTTCTTACCGGTAACAGAAGGTCCATAATGAGTTTCAGCTTCCGAAACACACCTTCTAATCATTCCATCTGCACAAACACGAAACAAAAATAGTTCCTCCCAAAAGTAGTGTTTCACATCGGAAAAGAACTTTTTCCTTTGTTGATGTGTCCACCCTTTTGGAAGAATTCCTGCAACAAGATAGTTAGCTAAATCTGCATACCATGGAACATTAGAATCAACACTCATCAAATACTCATCCGGGAAGGCATATCCTCTTCCCTCAATTCCTCACGGTGAGGATCCTCTAATCTACTTAAGTGGTTGGCCGCTAAATTTTCAGCCTCTTTCTTATCCTTAATCTCAATGTCAAACTCTTGCAAAATCAAAATCCAACGAATGAGACGAGGTTTAACATCTTGTTTGGCAAACAAGTACTTAAGGGCTGAATGGTCGGTAAAAACTACGGTTTTACTAAGCACTAAGTAGGATCTAAACTTATCAAAGGCATAAACAACGGCAAGCAACTCTTTTTCAGTTGTGGTGTAATTCTGTTGAGCATTATTAAGAGTCTTAGCAAAGTAAATAGGACGAAAATGATTACCTTCTCTTTGTCCTAAAACAGCCCCTACAGCAAAATCACTTGCATCACACATCAATTCAAAAGGTTGAGACCATGATGGGTGAGTGAGTCAAACGGTCTTTGAGAAGCTCAAATGCCTTAAGACAATCCGAGTTCAACTCGAACGGCACATCCTTATCAAGCAAATGGGTCATAGGTCGGGTGATCTTAGAAAAATCCTTAATGAATCTACGGTAAAACCCAACATGCCCTAAGAAACTTCTAACGACATTTACATTGGTAGGTGGGGGTAACTTAGCAATAACATCAATCTTAGCTTTATCTACCTCAATACCCACACTAGACACCTTATGTCCTAAAACAATACCCTCTCTAACCATAAAGTGGCATTTCTCCCAATTAAGAACAAGGTGTGCCCGCTCGCATCGCTTTAACATCTTATCCAAGTTGGAAAGACATTTGTCAAAAGAATCACCAAAAACAGAAAAGTCATCCATGAAAACCTCCATGGATGTCTCTAACATGTCTTGGAATATCGCGATCATACACCTTTGAAAGGTGGCGGGTGCATTACACAATCCAAATGGCATCCTACGATAAGCATAAGTACCAAAAGGACATGTGAAGGTCGTTTTCTCTTGGTCATTGGTGTCAATGGGTATTTGAAAGTACCTGGAGAAACCGTCAAGAAAGCAAAAATACTCGTTTTTGGCTAACCGTTCGAGCATTTGGTCAATAAAGGGTACAGGGAAGTGATCCTTACGGGTCGCATCATTCAACTTCCTATAGTCAATACAAACACGCCACCCGGTAACCGTCCTAGTAGGCGCTAATTCATTACGGTCATTGGTCACAACAGTCATCCCCCCTTTCTTCAGTACACAATGGACCGGACTAACCCATGGACTGTCAGAGATAGGATAAATGATACCCGCATCTAATAGCTTAATTATATCTTTCTTGACTACATCTTTCATAATTGGATTAAGCCTCTGTTGTCTTTGAAAAAACGGTTTAAAATTCTCATTCAAGTTAATCTTATGTTTGCAAAATTCGGGGCTTATTCCGGGTATGTCCGATGTACGCCAAGAAAAGGACCTTTTATGGGACCTAAGGACAGTCATTAACTTACACTTTTCATCATCCGAAAGTGATGATGAAATAACAATAGGAAGAAGAGACTCACCTTAGAGGAATGCATATTCCAAGTGCGCGGGAAGTGGCTTGAGCTCCAAATCAGTTGGTGGGTTCTCCACCGAGGTCTCTATCTTCAAACCATCCATTTCTATCTCCTCAAAAGTTTCATCTTCCGGTGGTGTCTCATCAATGCTTAACGCCATAATCTCTCTCACCATCTCTTCGACCATCAATTGCTCTTCTCCACTACAAGCAAGCAAAGCTTCACCCTCATCCATGTCCAAAAAATTCAGCAACTCCATCTCCAAAGCATCTTTTTTTCAATCACATCAATCCTGAAACATGTATCATCATTTGAGTAAGGATGTTGCAATGCTTTATCAATAGAAAAAGTAATTCTATCATTTCCAATTCCTAATGAAATGATTTTGTCTTTAACACGGATAATGGCATCGGTCGTATACAAGAATGGACGGCCTAAAATAAGAGGCACCTTGATGTCCTCTTCCATATTAAGAATAACAAAATCGGCCAAAAAGACAATATGGCCTACTTTAACACACAAATTTTCAGCAATCCCCATGGGATACTGAAATGAATGATCGGCGAGCCTAATGCTCATCCGAGTTGGCTTCAATGCCGCTAAAGACACTACGGTAAAACCCAACATGCCCTAAGAAACTTCTAACGACATTTACATTGGTAGGTGGGGGTAACTTAGCAATAACATCAATCTTAGCTTTATCTACCTCAATACCCACACTAGACACCTTATGTCCTAAAACAATACCCTCTCTAACCATAAAGTGGCATTTCTCCCAATTAAGAACAAGGTGTGCCCGCTCGCATCGCTTTAACATCTTATCCAAGTTGGAAAGACATTTGTCAAAAGAATCACCAAAAACAGAAAAGTCATCCATGAAAACCTCCATGGATGTCTCTAACATGTCTTGGAATATCGCGATCATACACCTTTGAAAGGTGGCGGGTGCATTACACAATCCAAATGGCATCCTACGATAAGCATAAGTACCAAAAGGACATGTGAAGGTCGTTTTCTCTTGGTCATTGGTGTCAATGGGTATTTGAAAGTACCTGGAGAAACCGTCAAGAAAGCAAAAATACTCGTTTTTGGCTAACCGTTCGAGCATTTGGTCAATAAAGGGTAAGGGAAGTGATCCTTACGGGTCGCATCATTCAACTTCCTATAGTCAATACAAACACGCCACCCGGTAACCGTCCTAGTAGGCGCTAATTCATTACGGTCATTGGTCACAACAGTCATCCCCCCTTTCTTCAGTACACAATGGACCGGACTAACCCATGGACTGTCAGAGATAGGATAAATGATACCCGCATCTAATAGCTTAATTATATCTTTCTTGACTACATCTTTCATAATTGGATTAAGCCTCTGTTGTCTTTGAAAAAACGGTTTAAAATTCTCATTCAAGTTAATCTTATGTTTGCAAAATTCGGGGCTTATTCCGGGTATGTCCGATGTACGCCAAGAAAAGGACCTTTTATGGGACCTAAGGACAGTCATTAACTTACACTTTTCATCATCCGAAAGTGATGATGAAATAACAATAGGAAGAAGAGACTCACCTTAGAGGAATGCATATTCCAAGTGCGCGGGAAGTGGCTTGAGCTCCAAATCAGTTGGTGGGTTCTCCACCGAGGTCTCTATCTTCAAACCATCCCTTTCTATCTCCTCAAAAGTTTCATCTTCCGGTGGTGTCTCATCAATGCTTAACGCCATAATCTCTCTCACCATCTCTTCGACCATCAATTGCTCTTCTCCACTACAAGCAAGCAAAGCTTCACCCTCATCCATGTCCAAAAAATTCAGCAACTCCATCTCCAAAGCATCTTTTTTTCAATCACATCAATCCTGAAACATGTATCATCATTTGAGTAAGGATGTTGCAATGCTTTATCAATAGAAAAAGTAATTCTATCATTTCCAATTCCTAATGAAATGATTTTGTCTTTAACACGGATAATGGCATCGGTCGTATACAAGAATGGACGGCCTAAAATAAGAGGCACCTTGATGTCCTCTTCCATATTAAGAATAACAAAATCGGCCAAAAAGACAATATGGCCTACTTTAACACACAAATTTTCAGCAATCCCCATGGGATACTGAAATGAATGATCGGCGAGCCTAATGCTCATCCGAGTTGGCTTCAATGCCGCTAAAGATAGCTTACGGTAAACTGAATAAGGCATTAAATTAATGCTAGCCCCCAAATCGGCTAAAGCATCACAACTAAATTTAGCATCTAAAGAACAAGTAATCAGAAAACTCCCTAGATCCTCTAACTTAGGAGGAATCTGATTCTTAATGATAGCCAAGCATTCCGCGTTGAGGAAAGTAGCCTTGGCTTCCTCTAGCTTCCTCTTATCCGTCATAAGATCCTTGATGAAGTTGGCATAGTTCGACATTCCTGAAATGAGATCAACCAAAGGAACATTAATATGAACAGATTTAATCATGTCAATGAACTTACCGTATTGCTCCTTGATCTTCTCCTTCCTCAATCGTTGAGGGAATAGAATCTTCGGCTTATAAGCCTTCACCTCAGGCTCAACAACCGCCGGTTTGTCAACCGGTGTATGTGGAACGGCCGATGGCTTCACGGCTGGGTTCGGCTCCACTTCAAGCTCCTCATCAAGTTGCTCCTCCTCTTCATCACTGTCAACCTGCATAGAACCATTAGTAGCACTAGAAATAAGAGTAGGAGAATTAACTACCTTACCGGACCGAGTAGTAATGGCATTGACATGCTCATTCCTAACATTTGGTGGTTGATACTTGATGATATACCATATACGGAGCTTTACCTCCGTATGAAGGAACAAATACGAAGGACCCTTCGTAACAGCGAAAGTCTTGCACCAAGCAGGCGTATCCGTAGCCGAAGCTACGATGTATACCTCCATAATTCCGGAGCTTCCTAAGATGATCACAAATAATAAACGGATACACATGAATCCATTCCATGCTTATCTGACCTCCCAATAAAGGAATGATATCAAACATTCCTATAAACTAGGACACGGTTCTAAGAGTCCTAAACATATCTTCCATACTTAGAAGATATCACGAAAGGAGGAAGGGATTTACCCTAATTTCTATCTTCCTCTCCAAGGCTTTACCCACTATATAAATAGAGGATGTGCCATACGGCAGAAGATCATCACATTCGACATATTAAACCCTGATCATACTCAACACATCATAATCATAATAATCAATACATTCGATATCCGAATCCCTAAGCCTGACCGATCGGCTTAGAACAACAACAACAGGCGTAAAACAGCCTACGGCCCTCTGACCGGAAGGGAATCGCCAACAAAACACCTAAAACCCCACTCACACCTTCGGTTTAGTCATAGTGCGATTATTTGATCAATCAAATTGGCGCCATCCGTGGGACCTTTGCTCTCAAGTTCGAACTCAGCCACGATAAAAAAAAGCATTATGTCGAACCCCGATCCCCTTCCAGGGCAACACAGGTCAAATATTGCCTGTAGCCAAGGTAAAGACAATGATGGGATTCCCCTAGCCGAGAGGCCCAGCTCCCCAGATAAACAGGGGAACAGAGAGGATCACCAATGTCCAGACGGCCAGACAGCAGATCGACCAACCTGCCAGATAATGGCATTAAGCTGGGCGACAGACGCCAGTCCCGACATAAGGGAAAGTGGCGTCAAAAAAGATGCGGCCCCTGGACCAGAAGAAAGCACTGTGCAACACTCCAGGCATGCAACACATGATAGCCCGTCCCCAACGGCACAGGAGTGCAAGAAAGAAAACAAAAGCCGGATCCAAAATACAGAAAGCAATCCCACAACAACGGATAAAACCGGCCAGCAGCCAACTGCGAAGGATCTGGAGAAGAAGGAAGAGGCGAAAAGCAAACATAAAGGCAACTCCAGTACGCTGAAGAGCCCGATGCTAGTATGCCCACCATACCCGATCTATCAAGGGACTCCGGTAGGAATAGCCGCACCAAATGTCATACAGGCAACTTCCGGGCTAGGGACGTACCCGTCATCATATCCACCATATTATCACGGAGGATACTTTTATCCATACGGAGCCCCACAGACCCAGTACATGGGAACACCACCCTGTGGTGGGAGTTACCCGGGACACGCACAGGCGTCATGGTACTATCCATACGGAATTGTAACCCCACAGTATTTTAAGGCAAGCCCAATAACTGGAGTCGAAAAAGACAAGGTTGAGCATAAGGGGCCAGAGCCTAGATACAAGGGGTCATGCACACAATTCGCAAAAGATTTACGCCAACATGTACCTCCGGCAAAAATACTGGACCTCCAAGAATTACCCTGGTACGACGGCACCTTCGATGTTGACGAATTCTTTGGGAAAATCGACGAAGCAGCCGAAGTAGAAGGATGGGGCGGTCTGACAACCTGCCACGTCATCCTCTACCTTTTACATGGAAAGACAAGGGGATGGCTTGAAAGCTTACCTGAAGAAAGTATACATGATATCAAAGATTTCAAAATCAAGTTAAGAGAGGAATTCGGCTCCCACCTGTGGGCACACGATATAAAGCAGGAAGAAGATGAGGGAGCAGAAGATTTTCTGAAGCGATACAAAGACAGCACTCAGAACCTAATACGTATATCAGAGGAAGAAAGGATATCCGGAGCCATACATGGCCTCCGGTCAAAAGAACTGATACGATACTTATGCCTCGGTAAGCCAAAAAGCTACCTAGAATTGATGGAGAAATTCCACGAGTGGATGAGTGCAGAAGAAATAGCGGAAAAAGCCATGGTTAAATGGAAAACCATGATAAAAAAGAACGGGAAGCAAATTGAAGTAACAGAGGGCGTAGCAGCTGAGGAGTCCTCCCCTGCATACAGCAGGACCAATAGCTACAAAAGAACAATTGCTAACCTCCGAAAGACCCCATCAGAAATTCTGTCATCAGAGGAGATAGCGAAAACATTTGTCAGGCCACTGCCACTATCCGAAAGAGGAACCAGAAACCTAGACACATTCTGCTGCTTCCACAACGGATATGGGCATAGTACGGATTACTGCAGAGAGTTGCTAAGGCAGATAGACAACGCAACAAGAGAAAACAAGCTAGCACATCTGGTGAAAAGGAGCAGACCAAGCTTCGAAGAAGCGGAACCGAAAGAGCACCGGAGGAGAATACTATCAAATACCTTGATCTGAAAAGGACCACAACACCATCACTTCGGTGAGTTAGATGACAAGGCATCGATAGACCCAGTGCTAATAAAAGTAAACATAGGCAGCGTGTGCCTGAAGAATACGCAGGTATATACAGGAAGCGGGCGAGATATAATATATGAGAAAAGTTTCCTCCGATTGCCAAAGAAGGATCGTGAAACAATCACACCATTGGAAACAGAAGTAGTAGGATTCACCAGCGAGCGCATCCGTCCGTTAGGAGAAATTTGGTTGGATGCCACTATAGGAGGATACCCCTGGCGAAAAACTGCAAAGATACTGGCGATCGTGATAAAAGCAGACTCTCCTTACGACATGCTCCTGGGCAGAGAAGGAATGAGGAAATTTCATATGATAACATCAACAATACATGGTTGCGTACAGTACAAATCCCACGGAGGAATGCAAACAATACTCTCTTTATTTACTGAAGACACAAAACGAAAGAGCTTCGTACCGTCGTACAAACGCAACAGAAGAATAATCCAAAAAGGACCCAGAGGACAGATGGTAACCATGGACGAAGGATCCTTCGAAGAAGAAAGGCCAGCAGAGGATGCAGAAATCCACACACCAAAGACTCCGACAGGCATTAAGACTGGTTGGAGCATAATTTGCACCCGGGATAAGCCAAATTAACAGAGCAAACAGGGCAGCACAAAAGTAGCAGCTAGGAATAATACAAATATTGTAACTTCCTCCTGCCATGTACTTATAAGCTCCCACAAAACTATATAAAACGATCGTAATAATTTCATAAATGCGCATAAAATTTTTTCAATTTTGAATTGTTAAGGGGACGCCCATAAGACTTTTACATAATTTGCACCCGGGATAAGCCAAATTAACAGAGCAAACAGGGCAGCACAAAAGTAGCAGCTAGGAATAATACAAATATTGTAACTTCCTCCTGCCATGTACTTATAAGCTCCCACAAAACTATATAAAACGATCGTAATAATTTCATAAATGCGCATAAAATTTTTTCAATTTTGAATTGTTAAGGGGACGCCCATAAGACTTTTCAAACACAATCATGAGGTAATAACCCATGAATAAAATGCATAAGTCACTCCTTCCTTATGATTGAAGTGCAAAAGCATAAATGCATAAGACATTCTCATAAGAATGTATAAGCATAACAAAATAAATAAGTTCTGAAGGAACGGAGAAGACAACCAACAACGAAAAAAGAGAGGGATCAAGAAAGTAAAAGCAAGTCGAGAACCTATACATAGCCAAGGCTTCAAAAAATATATGTACAGAGTACAGAGGACCAACAAATTACATCCCTTGAGGCCTAATATTATAAAGATCGGCCACTGAAGCATCGGGATTTGAAGAAACTTGCCGGATGTAAGGAAAAGAAATGTTCCTTAAAGCCTCTTCAGCAGCAACAATCCTCTCCTCAGTACCAAGAAGCCTCTCCCTATTATTCAGCACAACCTGCCCACGACTCTCCATACGAAAAAGTAATAAAGCCCTCGAATCAGCCCGGTTGGCCTTCGATCAACTCATCAAGGCTCTGATCAAACTCAGGACTCGCCACCAACATACGGAAGACATGAGGAATAACACCAGAAATAACCTGGCGCATGGAGTTTCTTGAATTTTCCAATTCCAACTCCAACCTGCTGATCACTGCAGCAGGCCCGACAGAGGTAAGAGTAGAAATCCGTTCGTGGGCAGCATCCAAACTTTGCGTAGCAAGGTACAACGCCTCATGAGAATCAGCAAGCTCCCTCCGCAAAGAATCAACCAAAGAAGAATCACCACCAGTAGACGGAGCAGCCCTCAGAGAAGCCAACTCTGTCATGCGCCTCTGCAGATTCTCCTCCAGATAGCGCACTCTGGCACTACTAGCTGAACCAATCATACCAGCGGCAAACAGAGCCTGGCTAGTCATCTCAGCAAGCCTTTGATCAGGCATGGCATCCAACATGGTCCTAAGATGATCAAGAACCATCATATCTAGTCTCATTCGGCAAAGCTACGAATCAGGCAATTCACTCTGAAGAGGAATCCCTAAAAATTACAAAGAGTTTCAATAAGTAATATGAAAGGGGAGACAGTGATTAAAATATCCACATAACTTGCAGCTACTTACCAGTTGTGGTAGCTCCAGTTGTAGTAGCTCCAGTTTCATCAACTGGCTCTTTCCCAGGCCTACGTCCAGGTTGAGAGGTACCAGCTAAATGAAGAAAAAGCATACAAATCAGATTTATGCGGACACAAATAATAGAGTCAGGGAAAAAACACGTACCTTGATTAGCATTAGAAACTGGGGCAGCAGTAGTAGTAGCAGTTTTATCTCTTATTAGAGAAGAATTAAGGATAATGACAGAAGGACCTACAGCAACAGGGTCCATTTCACCAGAAGGGCCACCCATCACCCTCTGCCTCTTCGGAGGTGGCTCAGGTAGAGAAACACCCGCAAAAAGGGGACCCTCCCCATCACCAGAAGAAGACAGGGACCTTCTACCAACGACCATCCCCCGAGGATTCATGGTCACAGCCTCTCTGAGTGTTAACTCTACAAACACAATATGAAGACGTCAAGAAAAAGTACAATCAATAGTCAAAAGACGAAATAACAAAGAATGGTACCTTCACAACACCATATCAAAACCGGTTGATCAGGAAAACCCTCCCATGACATGGTGATTCCACAAAGATACAGAATCACAGAGGGATAAGCGATCAACTGAAAAGGAGACCTATGCACCAGACGGACCAACGCATTATCAAGAGTAACCCAGTCATGCACATTATCCTCAAACGACATCCCCGACACCAACCTACTCGTATCCAGCAAACCCCTAAACATCAGATGAATATATTCTTGACTGAAAAACAAAAACCCAGGCCTCTAGTTCAACATATCAGAATCGCCTACATCAAAAAATAACCTACCAGGCCTCTCTTCCACTATAACCCAACCATTACGAACACCAAACTTGAAAAAATATCTAAAAACACTTATCCTGGGCTCTATCTCATATGCACGACAAGCAATGATAAACGACATTATCATAGTAATCGCTAAAGGGTGCACCACAGATAGATACAAGTTGTGGTAATCAAGCAACCCTAATAACCAAGGGGACAAAGGAAACCTAAGATTACCACCGAAAAAAGGAGCGGTGTACATACCTATGAACCCAGGAGGCGCATCAAGAATTGATTCTGATCGGCCTGGAACCCTAATCTCAGGATCGGTAGGGCGGCAGAAGCACTGACAAAACCACGCGACATCGTCCTCGGTCATCTCGGAATACGTGGTACTAATAATGCAAAAATGATTACGATCCATAGTATGGAGAAGATCGAACAGGGGGAGTGAATGTTTTCGATAAAGAAGAAAATAGAGTAAGGAAGGAAGAGCAAAAACAAAAAGAAGAAGAGAAGATCTTCAGAGCCGTCACAGATTAAATAGGAGACAAAACTGATGGTTTGAAAAACCGGCGCATAACCGACCCAAACCGTCGATTGGTTTTCTCCTAGGGATAAGCGCGCCCGAATTAACTGTTGATGGGATATATACGCGGCACAGTGAAATGTCAATATTACCCTTAAAACGAGTTACGGAGCAAACATAACCAAAGCTCTTTCAAGCTTCGGTTATACAGGTACGCCTTTATTTATATTTATTGGATTATTTTTGAAGTCTAATGCGATACCCTACAGATAGACTCTCCCATCATACTGGGGGGATTGATGATATACCATATACAGAGCTTTACCTCCGTATAAAGGAACGAATACGAAGGACCCTTCGTAACAGCGAAAGTCTTGCACTAAGCAGGCGTATCCGTAGCCGAAGCTACGATGTATACCTCCATAATTCCGGAGCTTCCTAAGATGATCACAAATAATAAACGGATACACATGAATCCATTCCATGCTTATCCGACCTCCCAATAAGGGAATGATATCAAACACTCCTATAAACTAGGACACGGTTCTAAGAGTCCTAAACATATCTTCCATACTTAGAAGATATCACGAAAGGAGGAAGGGATTTACCCTAATTCTATCTTCCTCTCCAAGGCTTTACCCTCTATATAAATAGAGGATGTGCCATACGGCAGAAGATCATCACATTCGACATATTAAACCCTGATCATACTCAACACATCATAATCATAATAATCAATACATTCGATATCCGAATCCCTAAGCCTGACCGATCGGCTTAGAACAACAATAACAGGCGTAAAGCGGTCTACGGCCCTCTGACCGGAAGGGAATCGCCAACAAAACACCTAAAACCCCACTCACACCTTCGGTTGAGTCATAGTGCGATTATTTTATCAATCAATACTTATTAACATCATCATTTGAACCTGAAGGCTTATGATTTTGTTGAGTATTGCTAGGTAAAGAACCTTGTTGACGATTTGAATTTCCCATCCTATCAAGCCTCACTCCCAAATCCTTAATTGCCGCTTGTTGATTCATGATATTTTGATTCATCTTCTCATTCAAAGCTGTAATATCAATGCGGTAATTATCATTCTTCTTCTCTTGGTCCGCCATGAACTTCTTACAAATATCTCTAAGCTCGGCATTTGGATCAACTTGTTGAGCTTGATTTCCTCCTTGATTTCCTCCTTGCCATCTTGACCTGAAATTTCCTGCACCATTATTAGAATTAAAGTTAGGATTACCTTGGTATTGGTTCTGAAAGTTCCCATTCCTTTGAAACAACCCCCGACTTGCAATAGGAGGTTGGTATTGAGTTTGAACATAATCTACTTCCTCCTTCGTCGGTGCTTGTTCACAATCCTCCGTATAATGGCTATCTCCACAATAATCACAGCCTGCAACGACAGTCTTCAAATCTTTCTCAAGCATACCAAATCCACCATCCACCATAGCAAACCTCTTCTCCATATTGCTTGATAGTGTCTTCATTTCAGCTATGAAATCATTACTTCCACCACTATCAACCCGAGCAACAATCTTCCTTCCCGTCTTAACATGTTCCCGTTTAGTCCTACCCGCCTCTCGAGTCACACTAGTCTTAACCATGTCTTCCATAATCTTATAAGCTTCATTGTAGGTAACAATATTAATATTACCCCCACTAGCCCAATCTAATTCCCTTTGAGTACGGCGATCTAAACCTCTAAAGAAGATAAGAATGTGCTCATTCAACTGAATACCATGACCCGGACACTTCCTCATCAACTCCTTCAAACGTTTCCAAGCATCAACCAAATCCTCATCCCACTCTTGCTTAAATGCCCTTATCTCAAGCTTCAAAGTTTTAACCAATTGAGCCGGAAAGAACCACTCAATGAAAGCTTCCCTCATTTCATCCCAAGTTTCGAATATGTTCTCCTCAAGCTCATCATACCAATTCGCAGCCTCTCCCGTGAGAGACAAAGGAAACAATTCAAGCTTAACATGTGGCATTTGGGTCTCACCATACTTATACAACCGACACACCTTCTCAAACTTCTCTATGTGATCATATGGATCCCACCTATGCACCCCATCAAACTGATTTTCCTCAACCCGAGTCAAATGATTTCCCTTTACATTGAAATTTGCAGCGGTAGTTGGAGGACGAATAGCCGAACCTTGATTTGGTGCAATGATTTGAGTACTCTCCCCAATAGTCCTATCAAAAGGATGAATCATTTCGTCGGCCATGTTCCTAGGTGTAGTGGGAGGTGTTGTTTCCGGTGAAGACGGTTGTGTAGACGGTGGTGTAGACGGTGGTGATGGTTCCGGAGTTGGTTGTTCTTCGGTTTTCTTTTCGGTAATTTTAAGTTCTCCGGTTTTTGAAGTGTCTCCGGTTTCAAGGTTTAAATCTAAAGGATCTATTTTTCTATTTTGACTGGTGTAGTGGTAACGGTTTGGTTGGATTTCTTTCCACGTCTCTTGGTTTTTCCCGGATTAGATTGAGGGCTCACTAGTGGTAAACCAGAAGACCTCCTGTTCATCAACTAAGGAAGAAAACCTGAAAACACAAACAAAGAAAATACCCGTCAAACGCACCAGGTTACACAAATCAAATAAAAACAGAAATATTAAAAACTGAAATCAAAATTAATCTAAGAAAGCAATTAACTCTCTTGTACGTGAATACAAGAGAGGATCAAACTACAGAATCTCAAACTAAACTTTTAAAATCAGTCCCCGGCAGCGGCGCCAAAAACTTGATGTGTAAAAATCGAGTTAAATTAAAAACAAGAAATACTTCAGAACTGACTACTACACACTATCGGGCAGTGATCCCGATCATATGCAATATAGCTTAAAAGTAAGTCCAGGTCGAACCACAGAGACCGATTAAAAGCAAGCGAGTTTAATGTAGTTTATAAAAGTTTGGAATTTAAAGACTCCCGTCATATTGGATTTGAAAGTAGTTAGTTGAATTATAAAAATTAGTAATTCCGGAGAATTAAAAGAAAATATATTGATTTAATATCAAGATTAATTAAAGATCATCTACCTTGACTCCATGACACATTTCACTTTGGTTGCATTAAAGTTAACACCAATTCAATTATGTTGATTTTAGTAACTAAGTCTAGACAAAAAACTCACTAGTTGACAACTAGCTTATTACCCCATCCGAACCCATTAACCAATTGATTCAATCCTAAAGATCCGGTTACCACCTTCTCTATCAAGATCTATCTAATCGACTAATTTGTTTTGTTATTGTTAAACAATTTCATCTATCGACTTTACCAAATCGTTAACACGTTGAATCCTATTACCTATTGTTGTTTATCAACTCGTTACCACGAATTAACACCTATCGATTGTACCCAATCAACTAGAACAATGCACTCCTAAACTTAGATACCTCTAAATCATTCATGCATTATCAACAAAACAATAGAATAAATAACAAGAACTCAATATATTAAGATCACAATGAAACGTTTAACTATCAACTTGAATTCAAAATAATATGCAACCAATATTCATTGTGTCACTTCATCTCAGTAGATGATGAAGGGTTTAGCTAGACATAATCATAAATAAATCACAAATAGCAAAAGTATGAGTAAACATAATGTACCAATGTGTGAAAGACAATGAAAAGCTAAAGAAATCGATGTTTGAATGCCTTGAAACTCTTGAGCAACCCTTAGATCTATGAGAACGAATAAGCTGCTGAAGAGCCCTCAAAGAACCCTAAAATCGACTGGAAGTGAAAGATATCCGAATGGAAGGGTTTTGGTCTTGTATTTATAGTGTTTGCACAAAGGGTTTTTCACCGACTCAACATATGCGGCGCACATAAGATCCATGCGCCACATATCCCTTGTCTCCAAAAATTAAACTCCTCGTTATGCGCCGCACTAAATTCCCGTGCGCCGCATATTCTTCAGCTCAAGAAATTTCTCTACCCGATATGCGTCGCACCTTGATTCCATGCGCCGCATATCATAAATGGCCAAATCTTCTGACTTAATTTCACACGAAAAATGCGCCGCATATCTTCAGTCTTCAGCACAACTTTGTATTTTTCATCTCGTCTTCACACGAACTCGTCCACGAACCATCCAAATGCATCTTTTAGTCATCCAAAAGCCACATCTAACCACTTTACCTGTTCTAAGCCTGAAACCACTTACAATACCATCAAAGCATCGAATATACATGCAAATTACACATAATTAAGCATAAAACGGCTTTTAAACGATATGGGAATATATATATAAATGGACATATCATGTTTCTAGGATTATCGGCATGCCGTACTAATTATCGCCATCACTTCATCTTGCTCTAATAACAACATAATCAATAGTCCAAACACATAAAAATGCACATGAACACGACCACATGACCACATAAGCACATGAACAATGACCCTTTTAACAAAATGACATAGAACATCGCATAATGCATATGACCAATAATCAACATATGAACTTGAACTTTAACACATACCACACATATAAGTAAATGAACTTGAGCATAAGTGACGTTAGCACGTCAAGGATGCACACATAAAATCATATTATATATGCTACATGAGGTACTTAGGTTATAGTCTAGGCCAAACCACCTAATTCTCTATAACCATGGCTCTGATACCATTCTATAACACCCCAACTAAGGCGGAATAATGGGATGTCACGAAAAAGCACAGCATGACATGGAATTACATAGATACTACTATATGAACAGAAAAAGCACAATTAAATTAAATGTACGTGGTACGTTATTACATAATGTCATTCCCAAAGGAAACATACAAGGCATCCAGCCTTTTAAGCCAAAGTCTATTTGATGGAAGATGCTCTAATCTCCTTATCCAATCTCTAAGCTCTAGCAACATCAACCTTGAATAGCCTGATTACCTGGAATGTATATTAAAATATGTCAACACGAGGTTGGTGAGTTCGTAGGTTTTTGCACAAATGACTAGTAATGAACATGAAAACCTTGTCGATTCTTTATAACATTAGTTTTGTACAATATATAAGAGCAAGAGTCACCAATCGAATGTCTCAATGTCACAAATGTCTCAATGTCTCAAATGTCACAAATGTTCCAAATGGCCAATTAAACACACAATCACATAATATGCACATATACACATAAAAATGACCCTAATGCACATAACGATCAGGACTAGTACCAAGAGCGCTTCCCAAGGGAACTAATGAACAACGATCTGATGAAAACATGCTGACTTGGTACCAAGTAATGAACATGTCCACGTGTATCATAAACACAGATTGCACAAATAACTCTAACTGAACAGCTGAATGACAATATATATTGTACATAAATAAAACAACAATCGACAAACTGTTAGAAAAACATTTGTATACTTTCCACCCCAAAGCACGTAAAAGAGGGGCTACGAAACTCACCTGACAAGATGAACAAGTCTGAATGATCTAGGATAATGAACTTGCACACAACCAATAGATGCCCACCTAGAATATGCACTCGAATCGTCCAAATGTCTCACACTGTCACAAATTACACAATAAGTACTAGAACCCAAATGTACATGTCTATGCCTAACACTAGTGTCCTAAGAAATGCCATTAGTTTAGTTTAGAAAGCGTTTAAGTCTTTAACTTAGTTGACCTTAGAGTTATAAATTAATGCTGACCATCTTTACGGGTTTGACCATTTGAGTGTTTCTGACCATTTGAGTGTTTCTGACCATTTGAGTGTTCCTGACCATTTGAGTGTTTCTGACCATTTAAGTGTTTCTGACCATTTGAGTGTTTCTGACCATTTGAGTGTTCCTGGCCATTTGAGTGTTTCTGACCATTTGAGTGTTTCTGGCCATATTTGTGCGTTTTTCCCTAAGAACTCTCAAAACGTTTATCTTGTTAGTATGGAAAACAAATATTAAGCTTACGGACACTAACACAGACTAAAAGTACAAGACCCATTTGGTAAGAAAGAAAGTTTAACAAAGACTATAAAATTCTTAAAATACATGGACTTTGTTCACAAAAACTATTGTAACTCTAGATCTAATTATAACCAGTGTTTCTACAACTAATGAATATAAAAAGTTTCAAGCTTGATGACAAAAACTTATGACTTTTCCTATATAAATCGTGACATAAATAACAAGAAAAGATGTGGGTTTTGTTTATATACCTTAAACTTGGAAGAAATTTAAGTAATGCAAGTGCGATTGTAGCACTCGAATGAACATGAACTTACTTAAATTTCTACTTAATGTCTCACAATCGCACTCGTATATGAACTTAATCGACCCATGACGAACTATATGAACAAGTACATGAACGGAAAGTTGTGAGTCCCAAACTCTCTTGATGGTTAACCCAGAATGTAAAATACAGCAAGTCTAATAAGCACTAGATTGGACTAGTATTACTTCAATATAAATGCAAGTATATAAACAAAGTAATACAAGACTAAAAGCAATAAAATAAAGGTGGAACACAATGTAATATTTTCAAGTGTATTTTATTTATGATGTTAAATAAAATACAATGTTGTGCGGAATCAAGATATTACAAATATGTAAGTATCCTAACAACCTATGAATTACAAATGATCTATATTTGCCAAATAACTCTTTTAGATTGAGATACTTAAAGTTGTGAAGTATCCCTGTTTAAGATCGAGAGTATTTTAGACAAATTCACCTTTAATGCTAAAAGTAATTTTAACGAAGAAATGACTTTGTATTTATAGGCAAACAAATTCACCAGTGAATTTGTGCCGTACAAATATGGTTGCATGCATTTAATGAACCGACAAATTCATTAAATGCATTGGTTAAGTACAAGGATAAAGTCACATCAATATGACTTTATTCTTTTAACCAACCACCTTTACACATGTAGATACTTTAGTAAAGAACAAGTGGAATGTTCTTTGGAAAGTGTGTAAAGGAAAAAGTCAATTCCTTGATATTAGTGTTCAGACTTGTAAGGTCTAGAACTGGTAAGACTTCCAGTGGACTCCGCCATTTGTCAGTCTTCTTTATTCTAACTTCAGTCTTTGACTTCAGTGAGAATGTCTTCAGTAGAATAGATCTGGACTGGGGTGAAGTCCAGTGAGCTAATCTGGAGGATGTCTCCAAATTCCTATACAAGTATTTGCTCACTAGTCTTCCATTATTTCTGAACAAATCTTTAGAGGGACTCCAGTTTCCAAGTCTGGAGTAGGTCCAGTAAATATCATTTCTGGACAAATCTTCAGTAAGGCTCCAGTAGTCGAGTCTGGAGCGAGTCCAGTAAATCTGGACCTAACAAATTCCCCCTATTTGTTTAGAAATAATGCAAGGTTTTTCAAGCTTATATCTATACAACTTTGTATGCTTGAAAAACACTTGTTTTGACTTAGTCTAAAAATTTATTGTTACTGGGAAACACTTTATAGATCATCAGTGTTCTAGTTTCATCTTTTAGTTCTAACTTAGACTAAATCTGATCATTTACTTTATGAATCAAAATATGCAACTATATTTACAGCCATCAACAGAAAATAAGTTACAATTTTAGAAATTAAATACAAGTACAAGTAAATGATACAAGAGTCAGGCCCTTCTCTTCGATGTCTGTCCTGGAGCATCTTCAATAGCCTTCCTCTTTGGAGATGGAGATGATGGTACAGACTCTGGCGGTTTCATGCCAATTTCAACTTCCATCTGTTGCTTTCTCCTCCATACCTTCTCAACCCTCTTCAAAAAAGCTTTAACGTCAGTCGACAAATCTGTCTTCCCCCTGAACGTTAAGGCAATCTCCTTCAGTTCACTCCATCCAAACGCTTGGACTGAAGCACTCTTTCTTTCATCAGTAAAGTTACCTTCCCTGGTCAACTTTATTTCAAACCTGGACATACCTTCATGATTTGCAGCAAGTTTGATCTCTGCACCAATAATCCTTCTGGCATCAGCCCTAAAATTCAACATTTCTTCATACTTAGCTTTCTGCCTAGCCATCTGGATCATATATTCGGTTTCCTTGGACACTTTCTGCTGTTCGATGACAGACTGGAATGCTTCACGATTAATTCTTTGTGAAGTATCCAAAGGAATAAATGTGCTCAGATCAGCATCTTTGATTTCTTTGATCTGTTTGGCAGTCAGTTTGGGTAAACCTTTCTACTTCTTTCTGTACTCTATCTCCAGAGCACCAGCATTCTTCCTTATCTTTTTCTGGAGGTTCACCAGCTCCTCCGTCCTTTGTCTTATCAGTTCAGTTACACTAACACCATAAGTTACAGCATCATAAGTTTGTTAGTCTTCAGAGTACCTGGAGCGAATCCACACATCATCCAATGCATCCAGACATTGATGAACTCTGGGGTCTTCCTTCATTCTTGTATACACATCAATATGTATGCCTAACCTTCCAGCATTGTAAGAATCAAGGGTCCCCATAGTTGCCATCTCCCTTTTGTGGGCCAGCAATTCATCTTTTTGATTTTTCTTGAATATTTCTATCAATATGCATTCTTGCTCCAGTCTCTTCGAGGTGTCTTCATCAGTAGTTGGAATTTCTGATGACTTTCCAGCAGTTTCACTCTCTTCTCCAGATACCATATGTTCCTTTCCTTTTACAGACTTCAGAGTTGTTGGTATATCTGGGAAAGATTTAAACTGGGGCTCACTGGCATCAGTACCAGTAGTCTCTTCAACCTGCACAATGGCTCCAGTGCCAAGTGCCCTCTGTGTTTCTTGTGCACTGGCATCAGTACCAGTCACTTCTTCTTGTTGCACGATGCTTTCATTAGCAAAGGCCTTTTCAATAGAACTGGCAACAACTTCTTTCTTTTTCCTTACCAAACCTTCTTGAACAGACTCAGTGGCAACAGACGACTTTTCCCCCTTGGAATGTCCACCAGTTGGAGACTTGTGGGCACTCCATAACTGTTCAAGCATGTATCTGTCTGTAGCACCAAATGTCCTTCCTGCCACTGGAACTGTGATATTCACAGTTTTCCTTAATTGAGTCACTTCCTTCTTGACAATTTCAAGTTCTTGAGGCAAGTGCTTTGGCATTTCAGTATTAATCATGTTTACCACCTGTGGCAACAACCTATCTTGAATTGTTCTAAGAACAGACTCACAAATTTCTTCAGATATTTCTTTCAACATACCAAGTCTGAACTTCTTAGCACACTCATCACTGATAGTGCTAACAACAGCATTCTGATCAAGTGTTGGCCTACTTTCCAAACTACTTATCCTGGTTAAACAAGTTCAGCTTTCACTGCAGTCTGGACAGAATTCACCAGCCTAGTCTCCAAGCCCTGGACTGCCACTTTGATATTTTCAGTGTTTTGATTTGTGGCCAGTACCAGTTCATCCAGCTTTTCAAATACCAGCTTCTCATTCCCAGCAAAGATATTCATTTCAGATGCAAGATTGTTTGATAATAAAGATATAAAATCAGAAACAACCTGGGATGAAGACTGGAGTGATCTCTCCAGGTCCGCCACCTTACTTAAAAGGTCTTGGACCTCGGCTAAAGATGAAGTAGAGAGACCACTGGGAGGTGCCAGACCAGAAGTCAATCTGGTTACCAACGGTACTTGTGCCTGGACCCCTTCAGTGGAAGTTTCAGCAGTTACAACAGTTGAGTCCAGCACACGTTGTTCAGATAAGTCAATGGGAGTTTCAAGTGGTGGTGGTTGATTTTGTGAAATTTGAAGTGTGGGAGGATTAAAATAAGGAGTGGATTGTGGAATTGAAGGTGGTGGTGGTGGTGGCATAGTGGATTCTGGTGGTGGAACATTTGATTCTGGTGGAGGTGGTGGCATTTCTGGTAAGTGTTCTATATCTATTACATCATCACCCAGAAAACTCATGTCAGTATCAAAAATATTACCTTCTGACATGGGTGAATCAGCCTCATTCCAAATAAATGTTTCATCAACAGTTTGATCACCAGTCTGATCACCAACTTCTACATTCAAATCAAACTGAGCATCTTGCTCATCAGTCACCTGGTCAACAACTTGTACAGTTTCTACCTGCTCAACATCATGTACAACATTTTCCTGCTCAAAAATCGGAGACCCATCTAAATTCATGACATCACCAGGATGGCTTGATTCTGCTCTATCTGGATTTACCTGAACTCCGGCCCTCATAAGGCGTCTGGCCGTTCTTGGTCGTCTAGGAGGGTCAAAATTTTCTGGTTGTTGTTGGTCAGGGGCCACTTGGGTTACAGGTTGCACAAATTCAACATTTAGGTCACCAAAGGGTCCTTCACCAACTAGGTTCCCTCCAGGAGCCTCTTCTTCCTCATCCAGTGCATCATTTCTAAAATGATTCAGCATATTTACAGGAATTTCAACCTCACCAGCTCTTGATTTTAATGAGCTCAATTCCCTCAGATATTCACTCATAGAGAAATGATTTGTATCATAATCATACTCAGCACCCAGAGCTCTTAAAAACACAAGTGAAAGAAAACGAATATAAGGAATATGTGGTTTTCTACCTTTCACCTTTAGATGATCCACCAGATCATCAAAGAAGATCTGAGCAAAGTCCACTCTATATCCAAACCAAAGACAGTAGGCAATCTGGAGTTGCATTTGATTAATCTGATCCAACCCTCCAGAACTGCCACCTAAACACTCAACCAGATGAGTGAAGAAATATCTCCATGAGTCTGTCAGTTTACTCATGTAGATTGTGCCTTTCCTTGATAACTGGCCATGCTCATCTAGTATATCAGTGTGCCCATCAATCTGCACACATCTCTGAAATTAAGACCAGTCGGGAGAGTAATCGCCATCTCATTTTCAGCCAGATAATTCAAATGAAGAATATCTCTGAGAGAATCGGCAGTGAGAGTGAAGGCCCTGGTGCCTTGTTGCAATGTATAGTTGATTGATTGAGTACTTTCAACATATACAGCAGTATACCAAAATTCACACAAATAATCATGATACATTTTACCCGGATTAAGAGTAAGTGCACCATAAAGTGGACAACTGAGGAAAAAGGCGTTCAGTCGTCCGATGAGAGAGGTGGGAGCATGAGTGGTGCTAGTGAGTCTAGCCATCCAATTGTTCATGTTTATCCTTATGGCCTTTGCCTCTAAGGTGATATGGGTGCCTTAACAACATTGGCAACCGGAGCATATTCTACAGCAAACAGATTTTTCGGTGAATTGGATTGTCTTGGTGCCATTTTGTTTGATAAATTGATGATATGAAGATGAAATTGAAAAATTAGGGTTTATGAAGATTTGATGAATTTAATATGAGAGAGAGATTATGAATGGAAATTGAATGAAGAATTAAATGAAGGAATTTGAAGAATTTGGGAGTAAATATGTTCGAAGTAAATGCAAATGAAAGTGAAAGTGGGTATTATATAGGAGAGAGAATGTGGAACTCAAACGGTTAATTTTGAAATTATCAAATATAATTTTGATCGGGTTCTGAGATCCGCATTAAATACATCACATCACACATAAATGTGTGACGGTTTACAGCCCACAAACAGTACCAACTTGCACTTTTTGTCTTCCCAAAGTAAAAATACCATCATTTCTTTGAAAAAATGACATGCCACGTAGGATAATAAGATAAATATCGAGATAAATATCTTTTCAAAGATTTTGCATACGTGGCACGCTCAATGACCAAGTATAAAAAGTATTATGACTGACAGACCAGTGCATCTAGAGGTTGACTGGACACTCCAGTATCACTGGTGGATTAATCCAGTGAAGCATGTACTGATGGTACACTGGAGGGACACTCCAGTAAAGTACCAGTGAAAACCATTTGAAAGAGACTGGTAACCTCAAACATGCACGTCAACTAATACAGACAAATGAGAGGGACACATTTACAAGGAGACAAAGGTCACCTCAAACATGCATTTCAACCTATCTAATTACCAGTGAGAGGGACACATTTACAAGGTACCAGTAATATTTTCTGGAAAATTTTGTCCAGTGAGAAAATAAATTAATAAATTCCCCTTGAAATTAAAACATTTTTAAGAACAAAAATATATCTTTCAGTCTTCCCCCTGGAATGTTGATCCAGTAATCTATTAATGCACAGATAGTACACAACGGCGTTCAATATCGAAGCAGTCATAAATTTATAAATCTTTAAATCAAGGATCCCTGATAGTACACAACGGCGTTCAATATCAAGGTTCCAGATTTAAGGGTTTAACATTCCCAACTCACCAACAAGATATTCAAAAGTTTTGACATCTAGAGGTTTGGTAAAAATGTCAGCGAGTTGTTTGTCAGTGGGAATAAAATGGAGTTCAATGTTGCCTTTCACAATATTATCACGAATGAAGTGATACCTGAGATCAATGTGCTTCGTCTTAGAGTGCATGCCTGGATTGTTCGAGATAGCAATGGCACTGGTATTATCACAAAAGATTGGGGTCTTTGAATACTTAATACCATAATCAAGCAACTGGTTCTTCATCCAGAGTATCTGAGCACAACAACTGGCTGCAGACACGTATTCAGCTTCAGCAGTGGACAATGAAACTGAAGTTTGCTTTTTACTAGTCCAGCTGACCAGTTTGCCACCAAGGAAATGACATCCACCAGTAGTGGATTTCCTGTCTATCTTACAACCTGCATGATCTGAATCTGAATAACCCATTAGATCCACGCCTGAGTCTTTGGGATACCAAAGACCCAAACTGGGGACACCTTTAAGGTACTTCAGTATGCGCTTTACAGCAAGCATATGAGAGTCTTTTGGATTAGACTGATATCTGGCACATAAACATGTTGAAAACATAATATCTGGTCTACTGGCAGTTAAATACATCAGTGAACCAACCATGCCTCTATAGACAGTGGTGTTCACTGGTTTACCATCTGGATCTGAGTCCAGTGTTAATGGTGCAGAAATTGGAGTGGTTTAGATGGTGAAGAGTTCATATCATATTTCTTTAAAAGATCTCTAACATATTTTTCCTGATTAATAAAAATACCATCTCTGGTCTGTTTAATCTAGAGTCCAAGAAAATACGTTAATTCACCCATTAAACTCATTTCATATTCAGTTGACATTATTTTCGAAAATTTCTTGCACATTTTATCATCAGTAGACCCAAAAATAATATCATCAACATAAATTTGTACCATCAACAGATTACCTTTTTCATGAAGAATAAATAAGGTATTGTCAATTGCACCTCTTTTGAAACCATTTTTTAATAAATGTTTAGTCAGAGTATCATACCAGGCACGTGGGGCTTGTCTGAGGCCATAAAGCGCTTTGTCCAGACGATATACCCAATGTGGATGCTTTTCATCAACGAAACCTGGTGGTTGTCTGACATAAACTTCTTCTTCAAGTTTTCCATTCAAGAATGCACTTTTCACGTCCATCTGGTAGACCTTGAACTGATGATGAGCAACGAATGCTAAAAATATTCTGATCGCTTCAAGTCTAGCCACTGGAGCAAATGATTCATCAAAATCGACATCTGTCTGGCAGTAGCCTTGTGCTACCAGTCTGGCCTTGCTTCTGATTACGTGGCCATCTTCATCTACCTTGTTTCTGAAGACCCATCTGGTTCCAATTGGTTCTTTCTTTCCAACTGGGAAAGGGACCAGGTACCAAACCTTGTTCCTTTCAAACTGGTGAAGCTCTTCTTGCATAGCAGTCACCCAGCTTGGATCTTCCATAGCCTCGTCAATCTTCTTTGGTTCTATCAATGATAAGAAACTGACATATAAGCATTGATTACTGGAGGCTCTTCTGGTCAGGACTCATCGACTGGAGTCACCTATGATCTGATCAATAGGATGAGCTTTTGTCCATCTGGAGTATTGACCAGGATTGTTACTGACAACAATATCAGTGCAAGAATTCAGTTGAGCCTCCTCTGGTGTTGCTTCTGGAGGAGGATCTTGCCAGACTACTTCAGCATCTTCATCTGAGTCATTTAAATCACGATTTGCATCATGAAATTCTTCCATTGAAGGCATTTCTTGAAGTACTGGTTCAGTTTCAACTGGGACTGATACTGGGGGCGTAGTACGGACATCTGATCCAATAATAATTTCAGAGGGTAGTTTGAAAATAATTGAAGGATAGAATGGAGTACCACTGGAGAGTTTCTTCTTCTGAACAGGTTCCAGATCAGAATGATTGGAAACTTCTTCTGGAGAATATTCTTTATTGTAGTTGATAGGATCAGATTCATAGAAGACAATTGGAGTTACTGGGGGAGTATCAAGGGTTGGCTTTTTATTGATTGCAGCATTTGATTCATCAAATGTGACATGAATTGACTCATGGACCTTCTCCAGTCTCTTGTTGAAGACTCTGAAGGCCTTGCGAATGGCTGAATATCCTAAGAAATATCCTTCATAAGCTTTGGCATCAAATTTGCCTAACTGACTGGAGTCACCTATGATCTGATCAATAGGATGAGCTTTTGTCCATCTGGAGTATTGACCAGGATTGTTACTGACAACAATATCAGTGCAAGAATTCAGTTGAGCCTCCTCTGGTGTTGCTTCTGGAGGAGGATCTTGCCAGACTACTTCAGCATCTTCATCTGAGTCATTTAAATCACGATTTGCATCATGAAATTCTTCCATTGAAGGCATTTCTAGAAGTACTGGTTCAGTTTCAACTGGGACTGATACTGGGGGCGTAGTACGGACATCTGATCCAATAATAATTTCAGAGGGTAGTTTGAAAATAATTGAAGGATAGAATGGAGTACCACTGGAGAGTTTCTTCTTCTGAACAGGTTCCAGATCAGAATGATTGGAAACTTCTTCTGGAGAATATTCTTTATTGTAGTTGATAGGATCAGATTCATAGAAGACAATTGGAGTTACTGGGGGAGTATCAAGGGTTGGCTTTTTATTGATTGCAGCATTTGATTCATCAAATGTGACATGAATTGACTCATGGACCTTCTCCAGTCTCTTGTTGAAGACTCTGAAGGCCTTGCGAATGGCTGAATATCCTAAGAAATATCCTTCATAAGCTTTGGCATCAAATTTGCCTAACTGACTGGAGTCATTTAGGATGTAAACTGGACATCCAAAAACGTGAAAATAACCAATATTTGGTTTTCTATTTCTTAATATTTCATAGGATGTCTTCTTGTGTCGCTTCATATACACTGAATGATTCTGGGTGTGGCAAGCAGTTGCAATTGCTTCAGCCCAGAAACTAGTAGGAAGACCAGATTCAGCAAGCATACTCCTGGCAGCTTCTATCAGCGTTCGATTTTTCCTTTCCACCACTCCATTCTGTTCTGGAGAGCGGGCTGATGAGAAGTTCTGGGAGATGCCAGTGTCAGTACAGAATGACTCCAGAGTTGCATTCTGGAATTCTGTTCCATTGTCACTTCTTAACTGACACACTTTTCGACTGTACTTGAGCTCAATTTGTTTGATAAGACTGATGATTTCAGCAGCAGCTTCACTTTTAGACCTGAGAAAGATAACCCAACAATATCTGGAGAATTCATCTACGATCACCAGGGTGTATCTTTTACCAGCACGAGTCTGAACATTCACTGGACCAAAGAGGTCCATATGAAGTGGTTCAGATATGCTAAAATTCTGTCTGGTCTTGAAACTGGTACGTTTCTGCTTACCCATCTCACATCCTGGACATGGCCTTTCCTCTTTGAAGGAAACTGAAGGTATCCCATCTGCCAGTTGTTTTCTAGACAACTTATTAATATTTTTGAAATTTAAATGGGATAACCTTTTGTGTCATAACCAGTTTGTGTCTTCATCAGCTTGAGTATAGAAACACTGCTCTGAAGGAGAGCTTTCCATATCCATCACGTACACATTTCCTCTTCTGGGAGCAATCAATACTACCTTCCAGTCCTTGTTGAATACAATGCCCTGAGCAATATTGAATAGAACTTGATAGCCATCATCATACAGTTGACTGACACTGATCAGGTTATATTTCAAACCATTCACAAATGCAATTCGTCTGAATTTGACTTGTCCATTGTTCAGAACACCATATCCCTCAGTTTTTCCACAACCATCATTTCCAAAAGTAATGGAGGGTCCATCCGAAATGATGAATTCCTCCAGCAGGGTCTTACATCCGGTCATAGTCCTGCCAGCTGCACTGTCAAGATACCAGATATATTTCT
>CM067171.1:38568188-38573188 GCA_034093135.1 Erigeron breviscapus | reverse complement strand
TGTCACAAGGAAAATGTAACTCACAACCTCTTAATTGTTTGCATACCATTAGGAGAACGACGCTTTGGCTTACTATTTTCAAGATATAAATTGGTTATAAATGAGGTTAAATTTAAATCCATCGAATGTTTCTTTGTTTCACCTCGATCCTATATAAGTCAATTAATGGGTTTTAAAGGCACAAAGTATTAATCAGTATATAATTACTAACGTATGTATGTATGTGTCTTTCTTTCTTTCTAACAGGTTATCGCAGCCGTAGGGTTCATGAATAAAAGACTAGAGATTCCTAAAGATGTCGATCTGTTGTGGGCTTCACTTATCGAAAGTTGTTGGCACAGGTTGGTTGGTTTCTCTAATTTAAAGAGCTTAGAATTCCTTTGGAAATATCGAAAATATCCTCCATATATATATATATATATGTGTGTGTGTATATATATATATATATATATATATAATGGACAAGTTATGAGTTATACACAACGTTTTTCTTTATTTATGATCTGCAGCGAGCCACAATCACGACCAACATTCCAAGAAATACTATGTAAACTTAAAGATTTGCAAAAAAAATATGCAGTTGAACGCAGAGATAGACAGCCAGACAAATGAGAAGCAAAACAAATTAACCGTGTGATGCCTTCACTAATAAAAAAATTTCCCGATTATATATGGAATTTATTTATGTTAATTCCAAAGTACTAAATTTGCTTGTGTTTTAGCAAAGGCAAGAGCCACACATCGATCAACCACTATATATTTGTAGTAGCACTATGTATTGCATCCTTCCATATAATGGTCTTAAATTAGCTTGTTGAACTTAATATGAAAATGATATGTAATTCGAAAGAGTTACAATTGACAAGTTTATCTCATGTGTTTATTATTTGTTGACGCATTGGAAAGAACATGGTCCTTAGACCAACAAACTTGTTACAGTGGGCTGGAGTAACACAGATGTAATATGTTGTATGATATGCAATGACCTACAATATGAAATGACTTATGATATGTAATGACATGCGATATGTAATGACTTATGATATGTAATGATCTATTATATGTAACGATATATGATACGTATTTATGCACGATTTCCAACAACGTATGATACTTAATGATATATGACATGTAATGATGTATGAGTTGTAACGATGTATACTGATGAGCCGATTGCAATGCTTGACCAGAATAAGAAAAAGCTTCGAAGGAAGCAAATTGATCTTGTGTTGGTGAAATGGAAGCATAATCGAGGCGAGAGCATGACTTGGGAAATCGAGTCCATGATGAAGGATCATTACCCGCACCTCTTTGTTGCTGACCCGATTTTGAGGACAAAATTCTCTTAAGAGGGAGATAATTGTAGCATTCCAAACTTTTCTATCTTTGACTTTGACTTTCACCGTTAGTTGACTTTGACTCCGTTAGTTTCTTAAATTGCTAGGTAATTAACTATTGTTGTTTAAATGATAAATGTGATGCTTGGATGAGTTATTAATAATTATAAGATGTTATTATAGTTTTCGGTTAGTCATTAAGGTGCTCGTTTAATCGTTTGAGTTTTCGGTTTGTTAGTTTGAGCCTTAACAGTTGTTAGTTTTAAGTTAAGGGCACTTTGTCATTGTGCAAGGAGGATGGACAGTTTTGAGGTGGGATTAGGCAGCCCTAATCCCTCATTTTCTCTAGTATATTGTGTGTGTGATTGAAGGTGTGCCTCCATGATCTTCCTTGCTCATTTCTATTTGTTTCGGGTTTATTCGGAGAGATTAAACGCTTGTATTTTGATTCTATAATTATCTTTAAGGTAAGGATTGTAATCCCTAATGAGTTTTGGTCATTTTCATCTATCTGATTCGTTCATATCTGGTCTTGATCGATTGTATGCGTTTCGTTTGGGTCAACCGGTAACCGTTATTGCATTCCTTTGGTGTGTTGAGGATTCCTCCAGGTATGGACATGTTATTGGTGACATTTTCATGATTCAATAGAGTTATTTTGAGTGTCACATCTCATCGTGATCATAGGAGGGTGTTTGTTGATTGAATTCGTTCATTTTCGTCGATTCGGTGATCTAATATGTTAGCCATTGTCTTGCAAATCAATCGAAGGATAATTGATGATTTCATTGAATGAATAGATCCTTAATATACTGCATTTTAATGTACAAAAGTCGTGGTGGTGGTTTGGGGTCATTCCATAATCGTTTGAATTGAGTTTGTAAGCTAAACAAAAATGTTGTGTAGATCAGACCCACCATGAGTGCGACGCATCAGCCATCGTAACTTCTAAATGACATACCTACAACCCAACAACGAAGAAAACACTAATGAAGATGATGAACAACCTTTTCAATACTCTGAGACCTATTAGGTTATATCACCAATATGGCACAACTTTGTTAAGAGAAACTCATAACGCTCTAAAACACAATCTAATTTAGCAAAAATTTTCTAATGATAAATAATTACAATTGTAAGTTCATTTATTTATTTATTATTGTATTTTACAAACTTTGCATTTTTTGGTGTTTCGCCGCCCAATGTATTTCATCATCAATTTCCAATTAAGTATAGTTTTCAAGGGTTTGTTTATTTATAATATATTATATATTATATATATATTTATATGAGGTTTGTTCATTTAAAACCTTAATTTTGGTGAGATCCAAGGACCAAATCTTGGCCCTTGATTTATCCCCATCAATGGATGAGATTAATCCTCTTATTTATATATCACTTCCTCCCGATCTTCTCTTCTCTCCTTCCTCTCCTTCTTCTCCGGCGAGACAGCCGCCGACCACCACCTCCTTCTTCTTCTCCGGCGAGACAGCCGCCGCCACCACCTCCTCTCTCCTCTTTTTCTCCGGCGAGACAACCACCGCCACCAGCACTTCTCACCAACACCACGTCATCATCTCCGACCACGGTCGGCGCCGGCAACGACAAGGGCGGAGCCCGTACCGTATCCAACCACCACCATCTCTTGGATCGCCGCCCATCAAATCCATACCATTCCCATATGCGTCCGGTGACAACCCCTTTAGAATGGATGAGGGCAACGTCTGTACCATATCCACCGGAAAATGGAACTGATTATCGCCGAAGATGTCGTCGCCTCCGCTGGAGATGAAGATGACCGCCGGAGATGAAGATGACCGCCAGAGATGTCGCCGGTGTTGATCGGTGATATCGCCGGAGATGAACGCCAGAGATGAACCTTTTCATGTGTAAGCTTACTTTTAATCCCATCCATTGATAATTGTTGATCTAATGGTTGAGATTAGATCCTTGGATCTCACCAATTTTGGTGGTTTCCTATGAATACAACTCATGTGAAAAGTTATTTTGAGAACCTTAAAAAAAAGGAACCTTTGAGAACCTTTTTGAATTAATCTTAACCACTCAATATTTTAATCAATGGATATAAATAGCAATGGCAAGATGGTAATTAAGCAGCATAATAAATTACACTAATTAAAATTTAAAGGGCAACAAGGGAATTTAAAAATGAATTTAATATAATTATTATATTAAAACCGTCCCTATTAAAGGGGATCTTATTAGTTATTGAAATTAAAATATTGAAAAAAACGCATCCACAAAAACCTTAGACGACAGATTCCAGATTGTGAACAAATGTTTTCACAAATCAAATTTTTGCAATCCCTTAAAAACAATTACTTTTTCATAGTTGCTACAATTCAATAATTCATCATATCGACTTGCTGCAGTAAATTAATTCATTCTATCCATTTGTGGGATTACATCTCAAGTTAATTAATTTGTATTGTGGTTGGTGGTTTCGAAATTGGGGTTATTATTAACATCTTAAAGCCATTGGGTTTTCAATTGTTTCGATTCTTGGTTTTCTGTGGTGAGATTTCATGCGGCTACAATTCATTATGATATATTGTTTCAATTGTCCAGTGTGTCTTTTTAGGTATATAATTATTTTAGCATCTATTCATAATTTTTACCCTAAATAATATATGTATATGTAAAATTGTACATATTTTAATTATATTAATTGTCTTGTTTTGATGTTCTTTAATATTTTTGAATCAGAATGTTGAAGGGGCAATGAATATATTGTGAATAAAGATAGAGATGATGAAGATGATAATCAAGTCTATAACATGTGCAAACAATAGAATTACAACGATTTGTATTGTTTTCTTATATGAGAGCATATGTATACAAGTATTTTACAAATAAATGTTTTATGAAATTGTTGTGATCATATGAGCATGCACAACCATCAGAGCATATGTATGCAATTATATTAGAAATGAACATTTGATGTATATAGTTCGTGCATATGTATGCTAGTAGATTTTATACAATGTTTCATAAAATTAGTTGGTGATCACATGTGCATGAACAACCATAGTGGTGATCACATGTGCATGAACAACCACTGAACACATGTATGCTAGTATATTGTATACAATGTTTCATAAAATTAGTTGGTGATTACATGTGCATGAACAACCATATTGGTGATCACATGTGCATGAACAACCATATTGGTGATCACATGTGCATGAACAACCATATTTTTTATATTTATTAATTTAATATAAATTATAAAATACAATAATACCCTTATATATATATATATATATATATATATATATATATATATATATATATATAGAGATATATATATATATATATATATATATATATATATATATATATAATACCTTGTTTCAGTTTCCTGATTTTGGGCTTTGTCTAAATATAGTATGTTGTATTGGGAAAATGGGCATAATATGCTAGACAATTCAATATAGGACAATAAAAAGAAGAAAAAAGAAAAAAGAAACTTGGACTAGTTTGAGTTTGATTATATATTTGCTGTCAGTTTCGTTGATTTGGTGTTTGTTGAAATTAAAAGCTGGACATCGATTGAACAACAATAATAATATTCTACAGTATTGAATTAAGGATCAAGAAAGCGCGCACTGTGTGTATGATGACTTAATTGGAAGTCGGTTA
>CM067171.1:38553188-38563188 GCA_034093135.1 Erigeron breviscapus | reverse complement strand
TTTTTAAACAATATCTGCTGCTTCTTTTATTTAGGTCGGATGTATACAGCTATGGAGTGATTTTGTGGGAAATTATTACACAGAAGATCCCTTGGAATCACCTTAACCCGACGCAGGTATTATATTTTCAAAAGTGAAACAATGCTTTGACTTTCAAGGTCAAACATTCCACAGGAAACAAAAGATTAAAATCTATAAATTTGATTCCATAGTCGATCTATTTTTGGCTTAATTTCATTGTTGTAAATGATGGAGTTATCAATCTTATTATTCTATATATAAAAAAGATGGGTTTTTTGTATTGAAGATCAGTAGTTGCTTGTTTGACCCAACTCTTTATCAAAGTCAACTTATATGTACGATTACAATACCCATAAAAGATGAGCTTAATGTAGTGGTCAATTTGGTTTAACAAACGTTACAATTTCAAATCAAGCATATCATTTTGTAGAAGCAAAAAATGGCACCTAAAACTTCTATACACAGCTCCAAGAATCTCTGCACTTTTGGTCATTTCTATAAAGATTCCCAAATTTTGTTTGACCCTAACGGCCAATGAGGAGAGGATTGAATGCCGGCCACCTGGCAATCTCACATATTATTATGCTTATAGGTTATTGCAGCGGTAGGATTCATGAATCAAAGACTAGAGATACCAAAACATGTGGATCCTTTGTGGGCTTCTCTTATTGAAAGCTGTTGGTTCAGGTTGGTTCTACCATGTGATGAAGGCTATTGCTAAAATATTCTCCTTAATTAATGGGCATATATATAATATATATATATATAATTATTTATATATTTATATATATATATATATAGGGGTGAGTTATTTTAAGAACCCACAAATAAAAAAGAACTCAAGAACCATTCTGGACCACACATTCTTTCTCTCTTTCTCCCTCTTCAATTAAATAATAAAATTCACCCAAATCATTCAAAATGTTTTATCTCACAAACCGTAAATCGTTATACGAAACAAAAAGCATGGGTAGTCTTAAAATTTCGTCCTCTTTCATTAGAGATCCAATTCGATATACTTACTTTTTAATTTTCGTTTTCTTTTTGGTACTTACACATAACTTACACATGTGTAGGTTGAACAAAAATTATGATTCGGAACGGGCTTCGCCCTTAAGGATATTCATAAACCAAAGCTAGTGGGGGTGATAGGTCATTGAGGGTGATATGTCATAGGGTGATAGGTCATAGAGGGTGATAGGTCATAGGGGGTGACTGGTGATGGGTGATCTACCTAACGGGCTCCGCCCTTAGCCGATATGGCTCCGCCATGGACTGACGGGCTCCGCCCTTGGCCACCATGGCTCCGCCATGGATTGACGGGCTCCGCCCTTAAATTTCATTGTTGTGTACCTATGTTCATTTACTAATTTACATGTGAAAACAATGATCCTACACATGTATAGGTACACAAGTACAAGAGGAAAAAAAAGCGAAAATTAAAAAGTCGTCAAAAGTATATCGAATTGGATCTTTAATGAAAGAGGACGAAATTTTAAGACTACCCATGCTTTTTGTTTCGTCTAACGATTTACGGTTTGTGAGATAAAGCATTTTGAATGATTTGAGTGAATTTTTTTATTTAATTGAAGAGAGAGAAAGAGAGAAAGGATGTGTGGTCCAGAATGATTCTTGAGTTCTTTTTTATTTGTGGGTTCTTAAATAACCCTTCCTCTATATATATATATTAGATATATAATATATTATATATATATATATATTCTCAGTGATCCTCAATTCCGACCAACATTCCAAGAAATACTATATATGCTTAAAGATATGCAAAAGAAGTTTGTGGTTGAACATTGAAGATGACAGACAAAGAAGGGGCAAAATAAAACTGTTTATTCTCATAATTAATTTCATAATGTTGATGATGAAAGTTTAACATGGTGCTGCTTGAGTATATCAAAGCTAAGGGCCACACTGTATCGGCATAAAGGGAAGATAAAGGTCAAAATATATAGATGTCTGTGGGGAAAATCTAAACTGGATTATATTTAATACTGTAGTATTAAAGGTAAAGGCATCATGTATTCATCAGGCCATGGAAATTGAAGTCTTGAACATTTCTGCGCAGAGAGGTCAAAAACCTAGTATTTCTTCTAATCTGTTCGTGTATGTATCTATATGTATGATATATATATATATATATATATTATATATATATATATATAGAACGAATTGCATTTTTGGTCCATGTGTTATGTGTGAAAAGTTGCGAAACTCATCCCTATCATGTCACACCTGTTGCAATTTTGGTACAAAACTAACGTGCCGTTAGAATTCAGTTGTTAATGCCCCCATGTGCTTGTCACATGGGGGTAGTTTCGTCCATTTATTGCTCATAGGACCATTTCTGCAAAAAAAAAATATTTTGTATAAATCTAAAAAAATTATTTTGTATAAATCTAAAAAATTATTTTTATATAAATCTAAAAAATTATTTTGTATAAATCTAAAAAATTATTTTTATATAAATCTAAAAAAATTATTTTGTATAAATCTAAAAAATTATTTTTATATAAATCTAAAAAAATTATTTTGTATAAACACAATTGAAATAAACAATCTGATCTCATTCTCTTGTTCCTTTTTCAACTCCGATCCAAACCATGCCTAAAAGGAACAAGAGAATGAGATCAGATTGTTTATTTCGATTGTGTTTATACAAAATAATTTTTTAGATTTATATAAAAATAATTTTTTAGATTTATACAAAATAATTTTTTTAGATTTATATAAAAATAATTTTTTAGATTTATACAAAATAATTTTTTTAGATTTATATAAAAATAATTTTTTAGATTTATACAAAATAAATTTTTTTAGATTTATACAAAATATTTTTTTTTTTTGCAGAAATGGTCCTATGAGCAATAAATGGACGAAACTACCCCCCATGTGACAAGCACATGGGGGCATTAACGACTGAATTCTAACGGCACGTTAGTTTTGGACCAAAATTGCAACAGGTGTGATATGACAGGGATGGGTTTCGCGAATTTTCACACTTTTGTATCAAACTTGCAAAATGTGTGATAACACAGGGACCAAAAATGCAATTCATTCTATTTTATATGTATAATAAATAAGTACATCAATGTATGTACAAGTGGATGTGGTCAATGACTAAATTCGCACATGGATCAGTTATCCCTAAGTTGAAGGAGGAGGTGCTGGAAATTTTTTTCGAAACGGACGTATTTGATAGGTGTTTTGTCTAACAAGTTTTGGCAAAAAAAAATTTGTAAAACAAGGTAAACCGGTATTGGGAATACCGGTTTCAAAAAAGTGGGTCGAACCCGGTATTCCCAAAACCGGGTTCATTTTTCGAATCTCGTACCCGGTATTAGCAAACCCGGTCTCGCAGTGACCTGACAAGCTTGCAGCGCCTTTTTGACCAAAACAGTGTACTGACCATAATGCCTGAACCCTGTTTTGGGAATACCGGGTTCGGCCCAAATATATATATATATATATATATGTATATATTTGCAGTGGATCTCCTCTATCACCATCCCTAAGAGAAACTTACTTGTAACAGACAACAGAGTACCAAAAGGCAACAAAAATGAAGCCAATCCGCAATTTAAAGAACTCAAGTATTGTTCCAAAAATCAGATAAACCAGAGGAGGCAAATGGGATAGAAATCTAGTCCAAGCATAGTATAAAATCAAAACGACAAAAAGTGTCCACTTTTAAGTATAGAAAGATGGTGGAAATGATGTGCAGAATTATGAGAGAAAAAAGGGGAAGGCAGAAAGGTGGCAAAACATGGGCAGAGCCTAGTCTTTTGGATCTTGACAATGCTTCTTCTTATCTTCTTTGTCTCCCAACAAACTTTGCTAAAACTTCTCTTCCCATCTTTGCTACAAACTCAGCTCCTTGTAATATATATATATATATATGTATATAAATATATATATATAATTGCTATATATATATATGGAAAGGTTATTCTAAGAACCTTTAAAAAAGCAGGAACCTTTAAGAACATTTTTCCATCAATAATTATAAGGGTAATATTGTACTTTTATAATTGATTACTTAAAATATGGTTGTGCATGCATGTGTGATCACCAATATGGTTGTACAAGCACATGTGATCACCAACTAATTTTATGAAACATTGTTTACAAAATACTAGCATACATGTGCTAATCGCACCATTCATGCACACGTGATCACCAACTAATCTCATAATATATTCATTTGTAAAATACTTGCATATACTTTCACACATATGATATAACTGTTTGCACACATGTGATCACCAACTAATACTTGTATACATATGATTGTCTATGCACATGTAATCATTATCTCATAAAACATTTATTATTAAAAGATATTTGCATACATATGCTCGACTTGCATACATATGTTCATGACACTATTAATGCACATATGTTCATAGACGAATTTGTTACTTCGTCCTCATCATCATCATCATCATCATCATCATCGTACAACGGAGGGAGATCCATGTATTCGTCATCTGCAAAAAGAACACATAAAATATTAAAATGTATTTAATTTGAAAATTTAATCTAAATAAAATCTTGAGTTAATTACACTTTTGGTCCCTGTCGAGGGTTAAAAATTACCGTTTTCATCCCTACCTTTCATATATTACCGTTTTGGTCCAAAAAACTTTGTCCGTCAACGCTTTTGGTCCAATTCTCGAAACGGACGTTAAACATCCATCACGTGATCTGCACGTGATGGGTATTTTGGTCTTTTCTTAACACAGGGACCAAAAGCGTAATAGACTTATTGATGTGACTAATTTATACCCATTACCCACATCGTTATTGACCATTTATTTATATGTTTTAAGTAGATTTTATGTGCATTTGGCGTTTATGGTGTTTGTTAGTGTTTTCAGGCTCTGAACAGGTTCCGCGTTCATTTGGCACATTTTCGGATGATCTTTGGTCAAGAAGTGATTTATGATAATCGAGAGTTGGTTTAAGAGGAAGAGACGGCGAGTTTAAGCAAGTTCAAGATTGTAAAGAAGAATTGTTGTTCACAGGCACATGACTGCGCCGCAGTGGGGATGCACCTAGCCCACTGCGCCGCAGCCATTATCCACGGACATTAATTGAATTCACCCCACTGCGCCGCAGTGTGGAATGCAAGGAGATGACTGCGTCGCAGTCACATAAGGAAAAAGAAAGACGTGGAAATGAACTGCGCCGCAGTGATGGTTTGCTTAGCCACTGCGCCGCAGTCCCTTGAAGGTCAAAGTCAACAACACCTCACTGCGCCGCAGTGAGGGAAGGCACATCCCACTACACCGCAGTGAGTACACGGGGCTGAAGGGTTTTGGCAGCTTTTTGCATCAGATTTGAAGAGGGTATAAATAGCAAACTCAACCTTAATTCCCAACTTATCAAACATTCTTTCTAGGAGCTGCTCTACAAGGGAATACTTCAAGGATCTAAGCAAGAATTCTTCTTCGTATGATTCATTGAAGATCAACGCGCACCCATCTAGATCGTATCTACTTACTGTCTTGCAATTTTCTATTTTCTCAAACGATTGGTACAATATGTTCTTCTCTTATTTTGATTACTATTGTTATTTAATCATGAGTGGCTAAATTGTTTATGGCTAGACCACTTCATCCCTTTGTTCTCTCCCCTAGGCTCCTTTTCCCCTTTTTTCTTTTCATCAAGTTTTTCTTCTCACACCTTTTGTTCACTACTCCCTTTCCCTATCTTGTTTCCCCTTTTTTTCTTTTTTCTACTTTCTAATGCTCTTCCTTTTTTTTTTTTGGTTTCCTTTTTCTCTTCCGTTCGCTCTTTTCTTTCTCTCTTTTTTTATGTCTTTTTTTTCCAGTCTTATCTTTTATTATGTTTTCTTCACTCTGGTTTCTTTTTTCGCTTCCGTCCTCCTTTTTTTGGTTTCATTTTTCATACGCGTTCTATTCCCCTCCGCCAGCCCTTTTCTTTTAGTCCTTGATTTTTGCGTTTGCTCCACGTTTCGATTCGCCTTTCTTTTCCGCTTCTTTCATCGTCTTCCCTCGTTTCCCCGCTTTGGTCGTCCGCCATTTGGTTTCCTCCTACCTACTCTGTTTCCACCTTTGCTCTTTTTGCCTGATCTTTTCTTCCCTTGGTCTTTCATGCTTCATGTACGCTTTGCCCTGTTTGGTGCTTTTTTTCTATTTTGGTTTGCTTTTTTTCCGCTTTTTTGGCCCATGCCCTTCCTCTTTCTTGTTTATTCCTCACTTTGTCTACGTTCTATTTGTACCTCGTTCAACCCCCATTTCTTGTTTCTCCTTTTTCTCTACTTCTTGCTTGTATTTTCTATATTTTCCTGTCTTCTTTGTCCTCTTTACTAGCTCGTGTTCTTTTCTTTCTTTACCCATCTAGATTGTATCTACATCGTATCTACTTACTGTCTTGCAATTTTCTATTTTCTCAAACGATTGGTACAATATGTTCTTCTCTTATTTTGATTACTATTGTTATTTAATCATGAGTGGCTAAATTGTTTATCATCCACCTTGTTGAAACGAGACGAATGATGTGATTGCAATATCTTTTAATTCAATGAGTTTAATTAATTATCGTTATATTGTGATCTTGATGATTTTAATTCTTTTCATTATTTAATTTTGATATTGGTTGCATGTAATTCTTCGTTGGTGGTACCAGTTGAATGTATGTGTGATTTTGAAATGGTTGTTTGTCTATAAGCAATTATCACTAGTTCATGGTATGATAGTGAATATTATTTTAATGAAAAGAGTGATTTTGTCAACGTAATTTATAACGGTTGGTGGTACCACGTTATTTTTATATAGGAATAATTGGTAATTTGATAGTCAATTAAACTGATTATTGGAAAAGTTGTCTAAAGCTTTGGTGGTACCGGCTTGGGTAATTTAACTAGTAAATTAGGTGAAGTGGTGATTTGTTCACGGTTGGTGGTACCACGTGAGCACATTATTCTTTTCACGACTATCTTTAAACTCAAATGAATTTGGTCTTAATTAAATGCAATCACATTTGAAGTCGAGTGAATTCAAGGTGGATGACTTTTATTTATATTGTTTGAAATCTTTCTTTACTTTTATGCAATTTGTTCTTTCAAATTTATTCTCATTTTATTGTCAAAAAGGATTTTCGAAGCAACACCCGTTTTCCAAACTATTTTACTAAACAACTAGCTCGATCCAATCCCCGAGAACGAACACGGTCTTGCCTTTTTAACTATATTGCAAACGGTCGGGTACACTGCCCGATAGTGTGTAATAGCGAGTTCTTAGGTGATTCTTGTTTATATTTTTAAAGCTCGATTTAGCACATCAAGTTTTTGGCGCCGCTGCCGGGGATTGTGTGCCGTTAGTTGTTAATTTAGTGGTTTGATCCTTCCTCACGCGTGAGGAAGTTATTTGCTTATTTAGTTAGTTTTTCTTTGTTTATCACATGTGCATTTTACGTGTGTGTTAGTTGTGTTTGCAGGCTTATTCTTAGTTAATGATCTTGCGTTCTTCGGGTAAACCTCTGTTCAGTCCTTGGAGAACTCCACCGAGACGCAGGATTAACTATACAGCACCAACACCGCTATCACTTGCAACTCCACTTTCCCTGTCCCCTTATTCCCTTTATTTTCATTCTCCTATACGTCTTTTTCCTTTAGTTCTTGTCTTTATCCCTTTTGTGTCCTTTTGGTTGCCCCTTATACTACCTTGCATTTTTCCTTTTGTTTCATTTCTCCCAATCCCCATATCTCTCTTTTCTGTTTGTTTCCTTTCCCGTGATTCTCCTCGGCGCCCATATTCTTCTTTATTTTCTGTCACTTCTTGCCCTCCCATGTCCCGTCTACGTGCTTCACCTGCGCTCCTTCGTCTTCAATTTAGTTCATTGGGTTTCCGTTTCCCCCTGTTTGCCTTTCCTCTTCCTAGCTCCACACTCTCCTTTGGCCTCTCTTTTTCTTTCTCTTCCTCTCCCTTTTACCTCTTCTCTGGCATTATCCCCCTTTATTTTTGCGTCTGTTCAGTTAACTTCACAGCACCAACACCGCTCTCACCTGTAACTCAACCCACTCCGGATTCAGACGAAGAAGGTTTTTATTTAGAAGAATTATTTTCAGAAGTTGAGAAAGAGGAGATGGGAGACGAACAACCAAGAGATCCAGATGATATTCCTTATGGTGATAGGGCCCGCACTATTCCTATGGCTCGAGGTTCCGCCATTAGACCACCGGGGTATTGATCATACTTTTAACTTGAAACCAAATCATCTCAAAAGCATCGAGGAGCAACAGTTTGATGGGAAAAGGAAATGGGATCCGTACAAGCATTTGGAGAGGTTCGAGAAGTTGGCACGGCTTTATCAATATGGTCAAAATCAAATGAATGCCGTGAAACTTGAGACATTTCCCATTTCAATCACCGGAGATGCTGAAGATTGGTTCAATGATCTTCCCGAAAATTCCATTACTACTTGGGACCAATTGAAGCAAGCTTTTATAGATGAGTTTTATTCACTTAGAACTCAAAGGAAGTTGGAGAATTTGATTAGGTCTTTTGTGCAAGATGCTGATGAGGATATTGTAGACGCATGGATCCGTTTCAAGGATATGCTAAGGAACTGTCCAGGCCATGATTTGACTAAGGAAAAGTATGTTGAGTTGTTCTTTGATGGCTTGGATAAGAAATCTAAAAGAGAGTTGGGTTATGCCTTTGGGGGAAGTTTCACCAAGATTACACCGAATGAAGGATATGAGATTTTGAACAAATGGTGAAGGATAATGCAACTATGGATGATGAAAGGTTCTTAAAGAATGAGAAGAGAATGAAGAAAGGAACTAAGGAAGGTAGAGTTGCAAAAGCTGAGACTAGAGATGATTCTGGGATTGTTGGAGAGATTCAGGCGCTAGCTTCGCGCATGGATAAGGGATTTGCATCTCAAGAGGGTAGGTTTGGAGCTCTTGAAAAGGATGTTAAGGTTGTTGCTGATGGTTGTGATCATTGTGGTGACATGCATTATTCTGAGGATTGTCCCAACCGGGGGCCAGAAGATGTCAACTACATTCAGAATCAACAACGAGGGAGTTTCCAGCGCAACACCGGTTTCCAAAACCGGTCTTCAGGTAATCCTTCCTATAACTCTTCCTTTCAGGCTAATAGTTCTCGTTTTTCAGGTAACAGGTGGCAAGGAGACAATTATTAGAATCAGCCTCAGCAGCAGACACAGCAAGGCCAAGGATCAGGATCTTCTAATGCTGATCCAAATGACGAGTTGAGGGAGATGATGAAGCAGTTGGTTAGTAATCAGGTTGAAACCAACAATAGCATTCAAATTATCAGGGAAGATACTAAGGCTTTGAGCGAGAGGTTGGATGCAATAAACGGGAAGGTGGAGATCAACATGAAGAATCAATGTGTTAACTTTAAGGATCTCGAGAGTAGGATGGCAGCTCTTGCGAGGCCCACGGGGGCTCTACCGAGCAATACCCAACAGAATCCAAAGCCTCAGTCGAGTAATCAAGGATCATGGAAAAAGGATACCCAGCCTAATGTCAGAAACGAGCATGTGAATGCTATCACTACGAGGGCAGGTAACACTTATGATTCAGCTAAATCTTCACCTAATGATTCGTTTCAATCTGTGCAGGTTAATGAAGAGGAGGAGCAAGTTGATGACGAGATTGAGATGGAACCGGAACTAGCCGTGCCAACACCGGCCGTTCCATCCAAACCCGTTGCTAAACCTGTTGAGAAGCCCGCTGAGGAACCAACTATTAAGACATATAAGCCGAAGTTCCATTTCCCCAGCGATTGGTGAAAAATAAGCTAAAGGAACAAATGGATAAATTTGTAAGTCACCTCAGAAAATTGCATATTAATATTCCATTTTTAGATGCAATTGTGCAGATGCCAGGATATGCAAAGTGCTTGAAGCAGATTTTGATGAATAAGAAGCATCTGGAAAGGGTGGCTACTACAGTGCTAGAGGAAGT
>CM067171.1:38468157-38552188 GCA_034093135.1 Erigeron breviscapus | reverse complement strand
TTTTGTTAACTTGTATTCTTTCAAGGATGGTTTTATGGATTTGACAAGGTTTTTGAAGTATGGTTTTATTGGATAGATGGTGGGTTCTAAAATGGTGAGGTTTTTGAATCAAAGAAGAGATCATTTGATTTCATATAAACATGTTTGTATGTGTATATAAAGTTACAGATAGATGTATCGATATAGATATTCATTTTGCCGTCGGTTTTATTTGGTGGTTTTGTTAAGTATATATTTGTTTTTGGCTTTGTGAATCAAGAATCATTCATTTTGATAAAAGGTTCTGATTATGGGTAATATTTTGATGTATCAAGTTTTTGATTTTGATTATGATATATTTTTGGTTTTTGTTCCAGATCATATTGATATAGATATAAGTATAGATATAGATTGAGAGATGATGATGATGATGATGAATAAAAAGAACAAATATAATCATTATTAATTTTAAAACAACCTTTAGTATTCACGCTTTTGGTCCCTGTGTTAAGAAAAGACCAAAATACCCATCATGTGCAGATCACGTGATGGGCGTTTAACGTCCATTTCGAGAATTGGACCAAAAGCGTTGACGGGGCAAAGTTTTTTGGACTAAAACGGTAATATATGAAAGGTAGGGATGAAAACGGTAATTTTTAACCCTCGACAGGGACCAAAAGCGTAATTAACTCTAAAATCTAAAAGACTAATATGAGAACAAAAAATAATAGTGAAGTGAGATAAAGCCATTATTTAAATGGACGATTACATGTTTTTAAAAACAATTAAAAGATACAATAGTTTAATAGCTTAATGTACCTGCGATATAGCCAATATTCAAATTTATGCAATCACTTACATGCCATACAATTTTTTTTTATTTTTTTTTTAAAGGTGAATTTCGTTGGAAACTTCGTGTCGCGATTCGACAACGAGAGGTCTAGCATACGTTGTCTTAACCGGGTCCGCGCTAGAGAGCTTCCTTGAAGTAGAAATGTCTATCATGTGGCACTTACATGCCATACAATTAATCCAACACAGCGTGGGAATTAGTTTTTCTTTCTTATCGGAGGCCGGAGGGAATTAGCTTTTCATTCTTATCTTTTGTATACCACAAATGAATCACACCCATTTAATTTGTTTTCAATTTACTTGATGAAACCGTTTCCTTTATTATAGCACGTTAGTTTCTTCTAATTATATTACTAAATTACCCTTTATTCATAAATAACTATTATTTACATCTCTAATTAGTTACCAAAATGCCACATTAATTTTAGTCCATAGATCAAAAAGTTGAAGGGTTATGATTGATTTTAAAAGGTTCTCAAAAGTTCTTGTTTTTTTAAGGGTTCTCAAAATAACTTTTCATTATATATATATATCTAACCATTGGGTAATAGCCCAGTGACCACCAGCCGCTACTTTTCAGGGGAGGTCTTGGGTTCGAGTCTTGCCAAAGGCAAACTTGAGATAATCAGGGGATTATTAAGTGGTTGAGAATTACCTGGACACTAGCCTGGCTGGGGGATTAGTGGGTACCAAATGGTATATGGGATCAGGGGTTTCCATCCAATACCCTTATATATATTTATAATATATGTATATATTTATTCGATATATATCTTGTATATATATCTATCTATGAATATAGAGACATGGAGAGACAATGAGTAATGATGCTAATGCAATATAAAATTAGAAATGAATATGAAGAATAAATGTTATTGTTATCGAAAAAGATAAAAGGAAAATCAAGTTCATTGTGACAACTTGACAATTTTAAAAAGCAAAAAAGTACAGGTGTCAGTAAAGTTTTGTTGCTTTCTGCTAACCCATTTTCAACATGCCTTGTCACATCATGTACTCTTTGGTTAAAAAGCGACACGTGTTAGGTTTAGGGCCGAACCCGGTATTCCCAGAACCGGGTTCAGTCTGTATGGTACACTGTTCTAGTCAAAGATGCTCCTGCAGGCTGTTACATCACCTCGAACCCGGTTCTGCTAATACCGGTTTCGAGCTTCGAAAAATGAACCCAGTTTTGTGAATACCGGGTTCGAGCCAAAATATTGAAACCGGTACTCCCACCGGTACTGGGAGTACCGGTTTAACTTGTTTCACAAAATTTTTTTTCCCAAAAACTTGTTTGACAAAATACCCTTGAAAAACGTCCGTTTCAAAAAACGATTCGGAGGTGCTGTGTCTAAGAATAAGAAATGGGCAAGTAATCCATGACATAAGTCACACTCACCCCGACGTAAAAAAAAACAAGCTAAGAACTCTTCTCCATAGTTAAGACCTACGTTTTCTCACATACAACATGTCGGTGTCAGTTCCAACGGATAAAAACCAAAAGAATCACATAAAAAGAGTAATGAATCCAACATATTTATTTCAATAAAATAAGATTTTTAGAAGCTCCAAAGCAATACCTAGTAGTTTAGTCCTCGGTTCTAATATTTCCAGATCTAAGCCTCTCGCAAATAACAAAAATAAGAAGGTATATATGTGGCCCTTACCTTTGGTACGTATGAACAAGCAATTAATTGTGCATCACTCCTCCAACAGTAAATCTTTGGGGAAAAAAAATTGATGGAAGACTGAAGGAAGGAACCAACTACCAAGCGTTCGATCACATGTTTTTTAATCTTCTATGCTCAGCCGCAAACTTCTTTTGCAAACCTTTGAGTTTATATAGTATTTCTTGGAACGTTGGTCGGGATTGTGGCTCACTGCCACACACAAAAAAGCAAAAACAAAGTTATCCATCATGGAAAGTATTTAGACATTTCAATAATAGTTACATTCTAGTTAATGATCACCAACCTGCACCAACAGCTTTCAATAAGAGAAACCCACAATGGATCCACATGTTTTGGAATCTCTAGCCTTTGATTCATGAACCCTACAGCTGCAATAACCTGTAAGCAGATAAAACTGCAGTTTGCAACAAATATCGTTTCTTTTGTATGATATCTCGGCCCATTGAGTGTTGAGGTCAAGCAAACTTACTTTCAACTCCAACCTTATACAAAGCTAGAAACAGATTGATTTTTGGAGTCATGAGTAATCATTCAACTCTGACCTCATATATATATATATATATATTTGACAAAAAAGTAAATAGATTTTAGGGTCATATTGGAGTAACTAACATATCAGTTATGCCTTTACAAAAGGAAAAGCTTGGCCACGATATGTCAGATTTTGAGGTCTAACAAACAACGTTTGACCTTCGAACTTGACAGAAAAACTTGACAATTCAATAACCCCATTATTGTGGATGTTTTTTTCTCTAGTCTTTTGCTGTTAGAAATTATGTTTGACTTTTTTTTTTTTTTTGAACGGCGTGTTAGTTTGTTAGTGGTTACGAACCCTAGCAGTGACATCCAAGCGGGCAGTATGCTAGCAGTTGGAACCCGAAGGCACCCCTGGAGACCAAGGGTGCGATAACACGGCCCGCACGCGTCCGAAGAGGTAAATGCCCGAGACCATGGGGAATTGAGATTCGATCCCTGGTCTCCCAGCCAACATCCCCTCCCCTAGAACCCCAAATAGGGGCCCAGATGGCCACTTGATATAAGACCAAGTGGTTAAATTATGTTTGACCTTGAAAGTCAAAGCAATGACATACTGAACTTGGAACTCGAACAAAAGTGTATAAAATACCTGCATTGGGTCGAGATCATCCCAAGGGATCTTCTCTGTGATAATTTCCCACAATACCACTCCATAGCTGTAAACATCCGACCTAATTAATTAAAGATTGCCAGTCAAATTAAAGCGAATTAAGCAAATATCTCATCTTAATTGATGAACTTGAGACTACAATATAGATACAAAAGAAAGAACTGAAAAGGGAAAGAAAAAACAAATCTGGATATGGACTAACTTTTCATCTGCTTTCTCATTACAAAGAAGTTCTGGAGCCATCCATTGAGGCTGAAGAAAGTAAATGTAGAAGATCATCCACAAGAAAGATAACATGATTTTGGTCAAGGAAACCTCCTGCATATATAAAACTCAATAGCATTTCTTGTTTATGGCACCCTTTGTTTTAAATAAACAAAACTTTTTATCATTTAATATTTCAACGTTATGAGTCCCACAAAACATGAAAATAAGAGAATGGAGGAAAATCTATGGTGTAAAATGACCAGGGAGTAAACAAAATGAGAGGCCCGTCAAAAGGGCTTCTGTGAAAATTTAGCTATCACTGTTATCTCGGAATAAAAGGGAGCCTAAATCAGCAAAGATAATTGCGATACCGTTCCTTTCCCCAAATTTGTTTTCAGGTATGTTTGATCCTTAATACGGGAGAGACCGAAATCACCAACCTTCACAGTCCAGTTCTTGTTTACAAGAAGATTTGGAGACTTCAAATCACGATGAACAATGGGCGGATTGCAATGATGAAGATAATTCATACCACGTGCCTGTAGAAAGATCATGAATAAGAGGATGGTGATTCAAAGTAATCAATGTGAAAAGATGTATAGCTTGACACTTACAATATCCATGGCCATATAAAGACGTCGTCTCCTATCTAACCGGGTTGTATTTTTATGAAGAATCTGAAACAAACTTCCCCTACATAGTAAAAGTCGATTTAAACTTCCACTGAACCCAATGATATGTTGATATATTTTATTACGGGATAAGGGAGGGCCAAAGAACCTACCGGGGAAGGAATTCAGTTACAATGCATAGATGCTGAGGTGAAGTTACAGCCCCCATGAAGAGCAAAATATTTGGATGATAAAGCCTTTTCATGAGAGATACCTTCAAAAATCAAACAGGATTAGATAGATGACAGCTATACCGACTCAAAAATCATGTATAAGTTGACTCACACGATGGAAGTGTTGCGTTGATGAGAAAAATTACCTCCTGTTTAAACAATAGTATGTGTGGTTTATACAATCAAATATATATCTTCTTCTTCATTTTATAGTAAAAAATCCGTGAAAAACATGGGTTTGCATGATTATTATGTAGTTTTACGAGCATAGTGTCCGCGCAATGCGGCGGGAAAAATTTACAACGTGTGATATGTCGTGATGACGACAATTTACAAAGTGGTACTTATTTTACGTTAGTTAAATATTTGTAATTTTTTACATAAAACTAAACATAACATATTTATTATATAAAAATTATAATGTTTGTAGTTTTTTATATAATTTAAAAATAAAACAAACAAAGTTAAATAGATGTAGTATAAGATATCCATGGAAATGTAATTTAATGGACAAAATAAATAAAATTAAAATTGAAGGGTCAAAATGAAAAATCAATATATAAATTATTTAGAAAATAAAACCAAAAGTCTTTATTTTGCAGGCTATACTCTATAGTCTTCTCTCATCAATTATCAATTCTATATCTATACTTTATCTTTATCAGTGTAAAATAGACAATATAAATATAAATATATGATATATAAAATATAAATGAGCATGACAAAATAGAGAAAAATGAGGGAATCCAAGACAAAGCATGATGTACAAAGGACAACTTTTCAATAATATTGATATTTATTTAAATAAAAAATATTTTTCTTTCCCATCATGTCTCTCCCAGCTTTTTCTTTTCTTTTTTCTTTCTTTTTGAACGTTATCTCCCACCCTTTTCTATCTTAAGTGCATCTCATCTCTCTCTCTCTCCCTCTCTCTCTCCATCTTCACCATAAACCCTAACCACCATGAAACCACCACAGCCACCCAACATCAGTGACCACCATCGGCCACCACATCAGCCACCAACGACCGCCACCACCGTCGATCTGATTTTCTGCACCTCTTTTGGTGTCTTTCCGATTAGATTTGACAGTTGACGTCGTTGACCGCCGTTGATCGTCGTGTGTGTTTGAAAGAATCACGCGGTGGCCTAATGATCTTCACGTTGACCTTTTTGCATCCTTTGACCCGCGTTGACTGACGTTGACTCTTGTTGACCGATGGTTAAAGACATAACAGTAGGCTAGGGCTTGTTCGCGATTGAATTCTGATTCGATTGCAATGGGTTCCGTGTCTTAATTCGAAAAAGTGAAAGAGTAATCACGTTTTTTCACTTTTCCGGCGAGTTTTCGAATTTTCCGGCGAACCTTGAATCGGTTTTATTTTGGCAAGGGTTTATGAGGATTTTGTTCCTTAGCATTTTGGTGACAATTTCGAGTTCCAATTCGAAGAAACGGAGGAGCAATCGTAGATCTAAGTTTTCCGGCGATATTCATGAATTTTCAGGCGGCAGTGGTGGTGATGTAAAGGCAGCGGTAGCGGTGGCGGTGGCAGGTGGTGGTGGTGGTACGTAACGGCGGTGGCGGTGGAGGTGGCGGCGGTGGCTAGAGGTGGTTGTAGACGGCGGTGGCCGGAGGTGATTGCGGACGGCGGTGGTTGGTGGTTGTAGGCGGCGGCTGTAACACCCTGACTAGGGCGGAAACACGAGATGCCACAGAACGACATGGTACAAAAAGATTAAATAGAAAACATCAACATCAAGTCTCAAATGCCATTCAAATCCAAAAGATTACAAAGTTTAAGTTGACGTTTAGAAACCATTACATAACCAAATCCATAAACAAAAGATAAATGTTTGCATTACAACCGTCGAACACACAAGCAAAAGAGGCATCCATATAGTCGGTCAAGCTTACGATTTTACTGATCTAAACCTGAAAAGCATGAAGAAAAAGTATCAACTACGAGAGTTGAGTGAGTTCATAGGTTTATACTAACAACACATTTATATTCAATCAAATTCATTAAGTAATAAGTCATAAAGTTTCCAAGGATTTCATCATAATAACCATACCCAAACCGTATGTTCAATCAATAATAACCAACCATCAATAATATCAATAACACTTGGTCAATTGTATAATTACCATGACATATTTTGATGAGTTTGTCTTGAGCCACTACTAAGACCGATCTCCCATCCGATAATAATAGTCAAAGTGTGTCTCAATAATAATAATGATAGGCACATGCTGTCAATCACGTGCAATAATAATGAATGGGTCGTGCCATGGAGACGCCCAAATAATATAAAGTAGATTAGAGCACCCCTAGGCCGGCCGGCGATGAGGGCGGCCACGTAGGCGGCCAGTCATCCCGCCGCCATCTTAGTGAGTGAGGGGGACGTAAATCCTAGTTGTGCAACCCTCTAACTACAGGCCTCCCCTTTCGGAGTTAATAGTAGTTTAACCGAGGACCAAGGTTTGACAGAACTCAAGCTCATCATATAACATATAACACGTTGAACATACAATATAATTCTCATATCATAATCATTCTTTCAAAGAATCATTTCATATAAAGTAAGCAATTTTAATTATTCATGCTTTTCACCCCGTAAGTAAAACATATAAAAGAGTTTGAAAGGGGGCTATGACTCACTTGATTCGAGAGTTATTAAGCCTTGACAAGTGCGTGTCTTTTCACCTATTTGTGTTCCTCCCCAAGCAAGCCTAAACCATAATAACATATATACACGACATAAGTCCGTGTGACATGAACTAGTAGGGTAGACCATGAGATGTATACCTATTTGTGTTCCTCCCCAAGCAAGCCTAAACCATAATAACATATATACACGACATAAGTCCGTGTGACATGAACTAGTAGGGTAGACCATGAGATGTATACCTATTTGTGTTCCTCCCCAAGCAAGCCTAAACCATAATAACATATATACACGACATAAGTCCGTGTGACATGAACTAGTAGGGTAGACCATGAGATGTATACCTATTTGTGTTCCTCCCCAAGCAAGCCTAAACCATAATAACATATATACACGACATAAGTCCGTGTGACATGAACTAGTAGGGTAGACCATGAGATGTATACCTATTTGTGTTCCTCCCCAAGCAAGCCTAAACCATAATAACATATATACACGACATAAGTCCGTGTGACATGAACTAGTAGGGTAGACCATGAGATGTATACCTATTTGTGTTCCTCCCCAAGCAAGCCTAAACCATAATAACATATATACACGACATAAGTCCGTGTGACATGAACTAGTAGGGTAGACCATGAGATGTATACCTATTTGTGTTCCTCCCCAAGCAAGCCTAAACCATAATAACATATATACACGACATAAGTCCGTGTGACATGAACTAGTAGGGTAGACCATGAGATGTATACCTATTTGTGTTCCTCCCCAAGCAAGCCTAAACCATAATAACATATATACACGACATAAGTCCGTGTGACATGAACTAGTAGGGTAGACCATGAGATGTATACCTATTTGTGTTCCTCCCCAAGCAAGCCTAAACCATAATAACATATATACACGACATAAGTCCGTGTGACATGAACTAGTAGGGTAGACCATGAGATGTATACCTATTTGTGTTCCTCCCCAAGCAAGCCTAAACCATAATAACATATATACACGACATAAGTCCGTGTGACATGAACTAGTAGGGTAGACCATGAGATGTATACCTATTTGTGTTCCTCCCCAAGCAAGCCTAAACCATAATAACATATATACACGACATAAGTCCGTGTGACATGAACTAGTAGGGTAGACCATGAGATGTATACCTATTTGTGTTCCTCCCCAAGCAAGCCTAAACCATAATAACATATATACACGACATAAGTCCGTGTGACATGAACTAGTAGGGTAGACCATGAGATGTATACCTATTTGTGTTCCTCCCCAAGCAAGCCTAAACCATAATAACATATATACACGACATAAGTCCGTGTGACATGAACTAGTAGGGTAGACCATGAGATGTATACCTATTTGTGTTCCTCCCCAAGCAAGCCTAAACCATAATAACATATATACACGACATAAGTCCGTGTGACATGAACTAGTAGGGTAGACCATGAGATGTATACCTATTTGTGTTCCTCCCCAAGCAAGCCTAAACCATAATAACATATATACACGACATAAGTCCGTGTGACATGAACTAGTAGGGTAGACCATGAGATGTATACCTATTTGTGTTCCTCCCCAAGCAAGCCTAAACCATAATAACATATATACACGACATAAGTCCGTGTGACATGAACTAGTAGGGTAGACCATGAGATGTATACCTATTTGTGTTCCTCCCCAAGCAAGCCTAAACCATAATAACATATATACACGACATAAGTCCGTGTGACATGAACTAGTAGGGTAGACCATGAGATGTATACCTATTTGTGTTCCTCCCCAAGCAAGCCTAAACCATAATAACATATATACACGACATAAGTCCGTGTGACATGAACTAGTAGGGTAGACCATGAGATGTATACCTATTTGTGTTCCTCCCCAAGCAAGCCTAAACCATAATAACATATATACACGACATAAGTCCGTGTGACATGAACTAGTAGGGTAGACCATGAGATGTATACCTATTTGTGTTCCTCCCCAAGCAAGCCTAAACCATAATAACATATATACACGACATAAGTCCGTGTGACATGAACTAGTAGGGTAGACCATGAGATGTATACCTATTTGTGTTCCTCCCCAAGCAAGCCTAAACCATAATAACATATATACACGACATAAGTCCGTGTGACATGAACTAGTAGGGTAGACCATGAGATGTATACCTATTTGTGTTCCTCCCCAAGCAAGCCTAAACCATAATAACATATATACACGACATAAGTCCGTGTGACATGAACTAGTAGGGTAGACCATGAGATGTATACTTTTAAGTACCACATTTGCCTTTATAATTTATGGATAATTATATTTGGGTTATATTCTGATTTTTATGCATTATAACTTATAATATTAAGATTTATATATTTATTTATGTAATTTTTCTATTAATTTAATAATAGTGATTAATTAGTGATTTTTACTTATTAGATTACTTTTAAAATGTATAACATTTGTTTCTTCACTTATAATAATTTTATTCCAGTAGGTTTTAGTCATTTTCATCATTGGTTATGATGATTTAACCAAATTCATGATTTATATAATTTATTTGTTTATTTATTTTCCTTTTTAATTATCATTTAAATTCAATAATTAATAGAAATTCTTAGAAATCACTACATAACCTTTTGGCTAAAAATCACAGACCTTTTGGGTAACTTTTACCATGGTAAATTCATATCAATTCAGCCTCTCTTGTATCTTGCTCATTTAGAGGGTTTTTATGCTTAAAATCGTTTACCGAAATAGTGATTTTAACCTCATTTCTTAAGCAATTCAAGTGCTTCAAAATGGATTTTAATCCTTGTTTCATTATTTACAGAATGTTCATCATATTTTGGTATTCCAATTCGTGATAGTGGTGGTGGTGTGATATGTGCAATTTAGTGCTTTCGGTTAGTGCTTATATGACTCGAAAAGGTGATTTTTGGACTTATTATTGCCATGAGCCAAACAAGTTGAGCTTTATATTTTTGAAATCACTTTTTCACAGTAACTTTAAGAGGTTTTGGTGGTTATTTGATTATGGTGCATGTGTGTGCTCAAAATGCCTTTTTGCATGTTTTCGGATTTTGATTTCTAGCTTATTTTAACTTGTTTTGTTTCAAGCTTTATATCTTTGTTATTTCATAAATATTTCCAAGAATATTATGCTCAAGATTAACATATTTTTCACTCAAAACAAGTCCATATCCATCTCATAATCCAACAAAAAGATCCAACTTTCTTAAATCTAGCATGCATGTATTCATCTCATCACTTTCAATACAAAACTTTTATCAACCTTTCATCTATCAATATAAAAGCTACTTTTAAATGAAAAATCACAGAAATATTGCCATAGAAATGTATAAAAATGGATTCATCTTTCAAGTAAAAAGTCATTTCATAAGCTATTAATTTATAACAATACTTTTGGGTCTTAAACTTGTTGAATCCTTGAATCTTTCTTCAATATTTCGACATGCATGAGCATGAGGAAGAAGATTCTATCAACTTGCCCTCATCAAGTGTGTTATTAAAAGAAAACAAGAAGAAAATATAAACTTTTGATGGAGATCTTTTAGTATATGCAAAAACAAGATTAATCTAACAAAGAGATGAAGATATATACCCTTGATGAACTCGGTTTTGAAGATGAAAAAGTGCAGAATTTTCGTGACCCTTAATGCTCCAAATAACCCTTATTCCAAGCTTAAAACAACCCTTAATCCTTACTTGAATCAACCCTTGTTTAATCCTTAACAAACCCTTATTATTATTATAGATTAAATATGATTTTTATTCTTGTTTCTTGCCTTTTTGTTTGAGCCGTAAATTTCAAAGAAAAAGATGGAGGAGAAGAGTTTTGAGAGAGAGAGAGAGTTAAGTGTGTGTGTATTGGAAAGTGAAAGAAGTAATGTTGGAGTGTAAAGGATGATGTGGAGTGTTGTAGTATCCAAGTTTGTCTTGGAAGTGTAAAGAATAAAATCCCCTAGCTAAATTTTGATTGGGTAATCGGTTGTGGGGGAGGCATATGGCCGACTTTTGGGTTTCAAATTCAAAAGGGATTTTAGTTTTTGTTAGTTGTTTGGTATCTATGTATGCATTTTATGTATATGTATGTAAGGTGCATGTACTATTTTATGTATATGTATGTAAGGTGCATGTACTATACTTAATGTAAGGCTTTCAAGGTACAAATTGTGTCCCCATTTATATATATATAACCGTATGTATGTATGCATGTACATTTTCTACTTTAACTTTTGTCACATAAATCATTATCCAAAACTTGTATTTATTTTGGGTACATATATATATACTTATTATTATATATATATTTATATATTTTTATTATATATATATATATACTTATTATTATTCAAGCATTTTTATATACATAAGGACTTATAAATACATTATTGAGATAGTCATTATATATTTATGTTCAAATGTACTCTAATTAGCTTGGTTTTTGAATTGTTGGATATTTATAAGGATTTATGATTGTTATCTCAACTTGTGAGTCTTACATTATTATTTATATAACTTAACTTCTTGAAATAAATTTTTTTTGTTCATTGCCATTCTATTAAGTTGGATTAAAACTCAATTATAGCTTGAGATTGCTAATTTAGGGGCATTATCTACTAGCTTCTAGTATAACTATGGCTTGCGGGATCATAGGCAACATAACTAGCATATATATAATATTAAAAATGAGGGTTGTTACATCATTACCCCCTTAAAAGAATTCCGTCCCGGAATTTGATTTTGTTTAGAGAAAAGATGAGGATATTTCTCTCGCATAAAGTCTTCGCACTCCCATGTGAACTCGGGTCCGCGTTTCGAATCCCATCTAACTTTAACTAAAGGGATCTTGCTTCTTTTAAGATGCTTTTCCTCTCGGTCTAGAATTTCTACTGGCTCCTCACGAAAATGGAGCTTATCTTCCACTCGTAGTTCCTCGAGTGGAACCACTTTTGAGTCATCCGCCACACACTTCTTCAAATTTGACACGTGGAATGTATCATGAACGTCTCCCAATTCTTGGGGTAACTCTAATTTGTAGGCTACGGGGCCTATTTTAGCAATTATCTTAAATGGCTCAATGTATCGTGGGCTCAACTTTCCTCTTTTGTCGAACCGTACGGTTCCTTTCCAAGGCGATACTTTCAATAACACTTTGTCGCCAACTTCGAATTCTAGTGGCTTCCTTCTTTGATCCGCATAACTCTTTTGCCGATCTCTCGCCGCTTTGAGCTTTTCTTTTATGATTGCAACCTTGTCCGCTGTCTCTTGGACATAATCTACGGTGGTTAGCCTTCTTTCACCCGTTTCGATCCAACACATGGGTGATATACACTTGCGTCTGTACAATGCTTCAAAGGGTGCACATTGTATGCTAGAATGATAGCTATTATTATAAGTAAATTCCGCATACGGCAAGTGCTCATCCCAATTTCCACCGAATTCTAATGCGCACGCCCTTAGCATGTCTTCCAACGTTTGTATCGTACGCTCGCTTTGTCCATCCGTTTGGGGGTGGTAAGTCGTCCTCAATGCCAAAGTTGTTCCCATCGCTTCTTGAATAAGACCCCAAAATCATGAGGTAAATCTACCATTTCTATCCGAGATAATGGACAATGGTACGCCATGTAATGTCACAACTTTCTCAACATAAATACGAGCTAGGCGCTCGGTATTCCAATCTTCTCTTATGGGAAGTAGTGGGCTGATTTCGTAAGGCGATCAACTACTACCCATATCGTATCATGCCCCTTCTTGGTTCGAGGCAATTTCGTCAAGAGATCCATTGCGATTTGCTCCCATTTCCACTCGGGAATTTCTGGTTGTGTCAAGAATCCAGACGGCTTTTTATGCTCCGCTTTAATCATTGCACAAGTCATGCATTGGTTCACATATCGAGCTACATCTCCTTTCATTCCGGGCCACCAAAAATCCCTTTTTAATCCTTGATACATCTTGTCCGCGCCCGGATGAGTTGAATATTTTGAATTATTGGCTTCATTCATGAGTACATCTCTTAACCCATTCACTTTTGGTACCCAAGCTCTTCCCTTGAAGTATAAGATACCTTCGTCATCTTTGTCAAACCTCATCTTCATTCCGCTCAAGGTTTCCTTCTCAATATTCCCTTTTTCAAAAGCCTTCGCTTGGTCCTCTAAGAATCGATCTCTTAGAGACATTCGTACTCGTAAGTGATTGATTCTCGCCCTTGGTTGCTTAGTTCTTTCCTTCCTACTAAGTGCATCCGCCACAACATTCGCCTTTCCAGGGTGATACTTAATCTCACGCTCATAATCATTGAGTAGCTCCACCCATCTCCTTTGCCTCATATTCAACATCTTTTGATCAAAGATGTGTTGCAAACTCTTGTGATCGGTAAATATCCTGCACTTGGTGCCATAAAGATAGTGTCGCCATATCTTTAGTGCAAACACCACAGCTCCTAACTCCAAATCATGGGTCGAATAATTCTTTTCATGCGGCTTCAATTTCCTAGATGCGTATGCAATGACCTTGTCTCTTTGCATTAGTACGCACCCTAGTCCTTTATTCGACGCGTCACAATATACTACAAATCCTTCCATTCCATCCAGCAATGCTAATATTGGCGCTTCACATAACATGTTCTTCAGCGTTTGGAATGCTTGCTGTTGTTCTTCACCCCATACAAATTCTCTTGACTTTTGAGTCAATTGAGTCAAAGGCACAGCAATCTTTGAGAATCCTTGAATAAATCTTCTATAATAACCCGCTAGGCCTATGAAGCTACGCACTTTCGTTGGCGTCTTGGGTGTTTCCCACTTCTTGATTGCTTCGATCTTGGACGGATCTACGTGAATTCCTTCCTCGTTCACAATGTGTCCAAGAAATTGCACTTGACGAAGCCTAAAATTGGAAAACTTTGCATACAACTTCTCGTCTCTAAGTAACTGTAATAATATCCGTAAGTGCTTCTCATGCTCCTCCTTGCTTCTTGAATATATCAAAATATCATCAATAAACACGATGACAAATTTATCCAAGTACGGTCTACAAATTCTATTCATCAAATCCACAAACACAGCCGGCGAATTGGTGAGTCCAAAAGGCATCACTAGGAACTCATAGTGTCCATAGCGAGTCCTAAAAGCTGTTTTCGGTACATCTTCTTCTCGTACCTTCAATTGATGATAGCCTGATCTAAGGTCGATCTTTGAAAAGTACGACGCTCCTTGGAGTTGATCGAACAAATCATCTATTCGTGGCAGCGGATATTTGTTCTTTATGGTAAGCTTATTCAGCTCTCTATAATCGATGCACATTCTTAAAGACCCATCCTTCTTTTTGACAAAGAAGATCGGTGCACCCCATGGCGATGAACTAGGCTGAATCAAACCTTTGCCAAGCAATTCTTGCAATTGCTCGGAGAGTTCTCGCATTTCGGAGGGCGCTAGTCTATATGGTGCCTTAGGTACGGGGGCTGCCCCGGGAACTAAATCGATAGTAAACTCTACTTGTCGCGTCGGTGGGAGTCCAGGTAGCTTGTTAGGAAACACATCTAGAAAGTCCCTAACTACAGCCACCTTGTGAGGATCCTTGCTCTTCACTCGCTTATCCACCACTTGTGCCAAGTACGTGTGGTATTCCTTCCGTAAATACTTCCTCACCTTCATGGACGACACCAACTTAGGTTGAACCCCCGCCTTATGGCCTTGTACTATCAACACTTCTCCATTTTCTAGGGGAATCCGTATGATCTTCTCATGACAAATAATTTCGGCACGCACTTTTGACAACCAATCCATCCCAACTATTATATCAAAGCTTCCTATTTCTATGGGAATCAAGTCAATGCTATAGTCCCTATCATCTAAAGTTAGGATGCAATCAGAGATAACTTCCTTAGTCTTATATTCATACCCATTAGCATACTCAACATAATAGGTCTCATCAAGTTCACTAGGTTTCTTATCAATTAATTCTTTGAATTCAAAAGAAACGAAGCTTCTTTCAGCTCCAGAATCAAATAACATAGATGCATAAACATTATTTAACGGAAACATACCTACAATGACATTAGGGTCATCGCGTGCCTCATTCACGCCCATAGCATACACTCTTCCTCTAGCTTGCCCTCCTTGATTCCCATGATTTCCTTGATTGGTATTGTTTCCTTGATTAACGTTGTTTCCTTGATTACGTTTCCTTGATTCCCACGATTTCCTTGATTGGTATTGTTTCCTTGATTAACGTTGTTTCCTTGATTCCCTATGTTCACTTGATTCCCAACATTGCCTTGATTTGCTTGATTTCCACGGTTTCCAACATTCCTCAAGTTACCACGATTTCCATTCCCATTTCTACGGTTTCCTTGTGCCCTTCTCAATCTAGGGCAAACACCCCTCCAATGGTTTGGGTTCCCACATTCATAGCATCCCCCTTGCCGTCCCCCAACTCTTGGTCCACTCCGACAGTAGGCGGCAAGGTGTCCCATTCGGTTGCAAGTTGTGCAACGTTAGCATTCACCCAAGTGGTTGTAACCATATTGGTTGCACTTCGGAGGCATGCCACGATTTGGGTTGGGGTTAGCATCCACAACACCATAGTTTCTCACCACTATTTGTCTCTTGTCAGGCCCATTTCCCTTGCGATCACCAAATCGGTTTCCTCCACCTTGTCTTGAGCTAGTTTTACCTCTTGAGTACTTACCACTCCTAACCAAATCATCCACCAACTTAGTTGCCAAACTTATGGCTTGTTCAATAGTGGTGGGGGCTGCTGCAGTAACCATCCTTCTCACCTCAGGCATCAATCCATAAATGAACCTTTCAATCTTCTTAGTTTCCGGAGTCACCATATCCGGCACAAGCACACTCAACTCATGGAAGCGAATCACATAGGCTTCCAACTCCACTCCTTTCATGACGAGACCCCAGAATTCCACTTCCAACTTTTGTACTACTTCTTGAGGACAATACCCTCGCTTCATGTCTTCTTTTAGTTGCTCCCAAGTGATGGCATTTGCCACCTCACGGCCCTGCTATCTACTTGGAGGTTCCACCAAGTCAGGGCCCTTCCTTGGAGCTTGCTTGTGGCGAACTTAACTCGGTCCGCGGGAGCACAATTGATGATGTTAAGAACGGATTCCATGCTTTGGAACCAAGTAAGCAACCCAACGGGACCCTCCGTCCCATAAAACTCCTTCGGGTTGCAAGACGTAAAAGCCTTGTAGGCATTCCTATCAATGCCATTGTCTCCTCCTCTAGTTTGTCTTCGTGCCGCATTAAGGCTAGCAGTCACACTCTCAGCAATTTGGGTTGCCACGGTTGGCATGACATTGTTGATTTGTTAAGAAATCATCTGGGCTAACTCGGTTTGTTGTCGGGCCTCTTCCTCTCGGCTTTGAGCCTCCTCGCTCTACTCCTCGGTGTTTCTTCATGGCGGCATGTTTCTATAGCAAAGGATAATGTAGTTTAGTCATTTTCGTGCTAAATTATAAGATACAGGTTCAACTCACGAGTCCATGATCACACACGCGCGTATATACATATATAAGTAAGTGGGGGCGTGTATATATATAAGTGGGAGTCTATATTTGTACATATATATGTGTATATATATATATACGTGTATATATATATGTATATGCTTGCCCCAAGTTTGAACTTATTTGCTTTTAGCTTTACTAGCTTAGCTTTAACTTCGTATGGGGGTTTGTTTATCACTAATGCCACTTATATAGTCATTATACTCCAACTATGTATGGCTTCACAACTTTTCTACGATAGCCATATATTATCATTTATCATACTCACATTTCATCACAACAACAAATCCACAACATAAATAGTAATAACAATAATCATGAAGGAGATAAACTTTCTACCAACACAATATGTAATCATAAAAAGCACTATGCATATATATCAACATAAGATAAGTTCACAAAATTTGCATCATGCCAAGTACAATGTGGCTATTGCCACTTACACATAATAGAATCCAAGAAACAACAAATGAAAACTTAATTGTTCATACATAGAAATAGGTTCATAATAGCAAAGCAAGCCTCTAAGTCCACACCCTAACCATGAGAGCTAGCACAAGAACACATAGGGCCGCGACTATGCATCCCATCACTTGCATCGCCCAATTCATCCTTCGCGTCTCCGTCATGGCTAACCCCGAGTACCCAACGGTTCGCTCCATCACACCCATGGCTCTCTCCCATAATAGCTCTTGTTCCCTAACTCTTGCTCTCGCATCCCGTAGCCCTCTAGCTATACCCCATACTCGGTTTCTCTCCTCTTCGTTCATGCCCATCGGTGGTAGGGGAGGTGGTACCCCGTAGACTCCTCTTGATGTCCCTTCCCCATAGAGCCTCACTTCCGGCATCGCCATGTACCCTTGATTAGGCACATGTGCATAGTTAGAGGGGGCTTCGGGTGGGAGGTACGGGTCTCTAGCAAGATGAACTCTTTCGCGGACGGGCAAGGGAACTCGCTTCCTTGTGGTGTAGCGTATGCAAGGGCCCGTTGGTGTCGGTGTTGATGGTGGCGGCTGGGGCGGCATAGGTGAGCGGCTCCTAGAGCGACTAGGAGCAACACTCCTAACACTAGCTGCTCCCTCGCTCTCCGATGCATCCATAGTGGGTTCAGATTCTTCGTCCACTTGTCTTGGTTGCGGTGGAAGTTGATTGTCCATCGTGGGCTCCGTTTCTTCATGCGACATGTTGATCCCTAAACAAGTAAATGCAAGGCATGAGATGACGACTCGATCCGACGCTTAATCGACCAATCACGACCGACTTGACGACCGACGAACAGCTCGACAACTAACGGACAGCATGATGACCAACAACCACTTGACGACCAATCGCCCGACTCGACCACCAACTCCCCAACTCGATGACCGACAACAAACACGATGATCCACAACCAACACGACCAACAACAACCAACATGACCACCGACTTCCCAACATGGCTATCGACAGCCAAACTCGTGCATGACTCTCATGTATTTATTGTATATGTAAGTAAGGTAATACTAGCAAAGTGGGGGTATTAACTAAGGGTTCTAATAAGTAATGCAAACATCGGATTTGGTTATGTGTCTTTTTGCACCAAGAATCGTTTTTCAAGTTTATTTTCAAAAGACTCATTTTTGAACATTTCTTAGACAACCAATTCAATCATTTCATATTGCATCCTTAGTTAGGCGTAGGTGATCAGGCTCCGTGTAACTAAGGCAAGAATACTTCTTGATCGACTCGATTCTTTAAGAGATGTTCGACTCGTTTTGAAAATACGTAGGTTATAGTAAGAATTCTCTATAACCTTGGGCTCTGATACCATTTTTTCTGTAACATCCCGACTAGGGCAGAAACACGAGATGCCACAGAACGACATGGTACAAAAAGATTAAATATAAAACATCAACATCAAGTCTCAAATGCCATTCAAATCCAAAAGATTACAAAGTTTAAGTTGACGTTTAGAAACCATTACATAACCAAATCCATAAACAAAAGATAAATGTTTGCATTACAACCGTCGAACACACAAGCAAGAGTGGCATCCATAGAGTCGGTCAAGCTTACAATTTTACTGATCTAAACCTTGAAAAGCATGAAGAGAAAGTGTCAACTACGAGAGTTGAGTGAGTTCATAGGTTTATACTAACAACACACTTATATTCAATCAAATTCATTAAGTAATAAGTCATAAAGTTTCAAAGGATTGCATCATAATAACCATACCCAAATCGTATGTTCAATCAATAATAACCAACCATCAATAATATCAATAACACTTGGTCAATGGTATAATTACCATGACATAGTTTGATGAGTTTGTCTTGAGCCACTACTAAGACCGATCTACCGTCCGATAATAATAGTCAAAGTGTGTCCCAATAATAATAATGATAGGCACATGCTGTCAATCACGTGCAATAATAATGAATGAGTAGATTAGAGCACCCCTAGGCCGGCCGGCGATGAGGGCGGCCATGTAGGCGGCCAGTCATCCCGCCTCCATCTTAGTGAGTGGGGGGGACGTAAATCCTAGTTGCGCAACCCTCTAACTACAGGCCTTCCCTTTCGGAGTTAATAGTAGTGTAATCGGGGACCAAGGTTTGACAGAACTCAAGCTCATCATATAACATATAACACGTTGAACATACAATATAATTCCCATATCATAATCATTCTTTCAAAGAATCATTTCATATAAAGTAAGCAATTTTAATTATTCATGCTTTTCAACCCGTAAGTAAAACATATAAAAGAGTTTGAAAGGGGGCTATGACTCACTTGATTCGAGAGTTATTAAGCCTTGACAAGTGCGAGTCTTTCACCTATTTGTGTTCCTCCCCAAGCAAGCCTAAACCATAATAACATATATACACGACATAAGTCCGTGTGACATGAACTAGTAGGCTAGATCATGAGATGTATACTAGTAGACTTGCCCATCTTTGATTGTTGTTAATTTATGGAGTTCAAGTGCATTACATTGCTCACAACATTTGGTTAGAAGATATTTGGTAAAGAATGTCGATTTCTCATTATACGTATTTATATATTGTTGGAATTTTGGTAACTTGCCTTTGATTATCATGGTTTCCATTGTGTGCTTTGCTTAATTATGATATTTGACAATAGTAACTTTATAATAATATTTATGAATACTTTCTGATTTATAACTATTTATTTATTTTAATATTATTTAATTAATTATTTATTCATTTTCTTGATTTATTAATTAAATAATTCTTTAAAAATACTTTTAAGTACCACATTTGCCTTTATAATTTATGGATAATTATATTTGGGTTATATTCTGATTTTTATGCATTATAACTTATAATATTAAGATTTATATATTTATTTAATTTAATATTATTTAATTAATTATTTATTCATTTTCTTGATTTATTAATTAAATAATTCTTTAAAAATACTTTTAAGTACCACATTTGCCTTTATAATTTATGGATAATTATATTTGGGTTATATTCTGATTTTTATGCATTATAACTTATAATATTATGATTTATATATTTATTTATGTAATTTTTCCATTAATTTAATAATAGTGATTAATTAGTGATTTTTACTTATTTAATTACTTTTAAAATGTATAACATTTGTTTCTTCACTTATAATAATTTTATTCCAGTAGGTTTTAGTCATTTTCATCATTGGTTATGATGATTTAACCAAATTCATGATTTATATAATTTATTTGTTTATTTATTTTCCTTTCTAATTATCATTTAAATTCAATAATTAATAGAAATTCTTAGAAATCACTACATAACCTTTTGGCTATATCCCAGACCTTTTGGGTAACTTTTACCATGGTAAATTCATATCAATTCATCCTCTCATGTATCTTGCTCATTTAGAGGGTTTTTATGCTTAAAATCGTTTACCGAAATAGTGATTTTAACCTCATTTCTTAAGCAATTCAAGTGCTTCAAAATGGATTTTCATCCTTGTTTCATTATTTACAGAATGCTCATCATATTTTGGTACTCCAAGTCGTGATAGTGGTGGTGATGTGATATGTGCAATTTAGTGTTTTCGGTTAGTGCTTGTATGGCCCGAAAAGGTGATTTTTGGACTTATTATTGCCATGAGCCAAACAAGTTGAGCTTTATATTTTTGAAATCAATTTTTCACAGTAACTTTAAGAGGTTTTGGTGGTTATTTGATTATGGTGCATGTGTGTGCTCAAAATGCCTTTTTGCATGTTTTCGGTTTTTGATTTCTAGCTTATTTTAACTTGTTTTGTTTCAAGCTTTATATCTTTGTTATTTCATCAATATTTCCAGAATATTATGCTCAAGATTAACATATTTTTCACTCAAAACAAGTCCATATCAATCTCATAATCCAACAAAAAGATCCAACTTTTTTAAATCTAGCATGTATGCATTCATCTCATCACTTTCAATACAAAACTTTTATCAACCTTTCATCTATCAATATAAAAGCTACTTTTAAATGAAAAATCACAGAAATATTGCCATAAAAATGGATTCATCTTTCAAGTAAAAAGTCATTTTATAAGTTATTAATTTATAACAACACTTTCGGGTCTTAAACTTGTTGAATCCTTGAATCTTTCTTCAATATTTCGACATGCATGAGCATGAGGAAGAAGATTCTATCAACTTGCCCTCATCAAGTGTGTTTTTCAAAGAAAACAAGAAGAAAATATAAACTTTTGATGAAGATCTTTTAGTATATGCAAAAACAAGATTAATCTAACAAATAGATGAAGATATATACCCTTGATGAACTCGGTTTTGAAGATGAAAAAGTGCAGAATTTTCGTGACCCTTAATGCTCCAAATAACCCTTATTCCAAGCTTAAAACAACCCTTAATCCTTACTTGAATCAACCCTTGTTTAATCCTTAACAAACCCTTATTATTATTATAGATTAAATATGATTTTTATTCTTGTTTCTTGCCTTTTTGTTTGAGCCGTAAATTTCAAAGAAAAAGATGGAGGAGAAGAGTTTTGAGAGAGAGAGAGTTAAGTGTGTGTGTATTGGAAAGTGAAAGAAGTAATGTTGGAGTGTAAAGGATGATGTGGAGTGTTGTAGTATCCAAGTTTGTCTTGGAAGTGTAAAGAATAAAATCCCCTAGCTAAATTTTGATTGGGTAATCGGTTGTGGGGGAGGCATATGGCCGACTTTTGGGTTTTAAATTCGAAAGGGATTTTAGTTTTTGTTAGTTGTTTGGTATCTATGTATGCATTTTATGTATATGTATGTAAGGTGCATGTACTATTTTATGTATATGTATGTAAGGTGCATGTACTATACTTAATGTAAGGCTTTCAAGGTACAAATTGTGTCCCCATTTATATATATATAACCGTATCTATGTATGCATTTTATGTATATGTATGTAAGGTGCATGTACTATTTTATGTATATGTATGTAAGGTGCATGTACTATACTTAATGTAAGGCTTTCAAGGTACAAATTGTGTCCCCATTTATATATATATAACCGTATGTATGTATGCATGTACATTTTGTACTTTAATTTTTGTCACATAAATCATTATCCAAAACTTGTATTTATTTTGGGTACATATATATATACTTATTATTATTCAAGCATTTTTATATACATAAGGACTTATAAATACATTATTGAGATAGTCATTATATATTTATGTTCAAATGTACTCTAATTAGCTTGGTTTTTGAATTGTTGGATATTTATAAGGATTTATGATTGTTATCTCAACTTGTGAGTCTTACATTATTATTTATATAACTTAACTTCTTGAAATAAATTTTTTTTGTTCATTGCCATTCTATTAAGTTGGATTAAAACTCAATTATAGCTTGAGATTGCTAATTTAGGGGCATTATCTACTAGCTTCTAGTATAATTATGGCTTGCGGGATCATAGGCAACATAACTAGCATATATATAATATTAAAAAGGAGGGTTGTTACAGCGGTGGTGGTTGGTGGTGGTTGTAGATGGGTCGGTGGTCATTGAAGTGGTGGTGATTAGAGAGGTTTGGGGGTAAAGAGGTAATTATTTATAAAAGGAGGGGGGTATATTAGGTACTTCAAATTATCTTTTGAGAATTTGAAAAAAGGTGCTGCTCCTTTATAATGTATTATAGACTAGTAGTTGCGTCCGCGCTAGAGAGCCCCCTCACCTCCAATACCTAGTAGGAGGAGAAACCCCCAACTAAACCGCCCGAAGGCACGACATTTAATTGGGATAAAATTATGCCCCTTCTGCAGGACTCAAACATGCTTCACTGGAAGACTTTTTTTATGAAATCCCTTGAAATGTTTTTCCCATGTCTCGAACTCGAGACCTCCAGCATGTAAATCTGGTTCTCAACCACTGAGCTATAATGGGAAGTACAGTATTAGTAAGTTTTAGTTAAATTTATTAGTTATGTAATAATGGGTAGGGTTAATGTGAGAACCAAAACATGAGAGAGAACTATGAGAACCACTAGTTTCCCTCCCTATTTCTCCTTTTTGGTGTGGTTTTTTAATTTTTTAATTATTTTATTTTTTGAATTTTTTTATTTTTTTATTTCTTTTAATAAAAACCCATTCTAAAAAAAATAAAAAAATAAAAAAATAAAAAAATAAAAAAATAAAAATTCTTTTTTTGTAAAAATTCATATGGGTTAGTATTGAAAACACGGGCGTTGCCCTTATCCGTTGTAAAGGGGTTGTCACCGAACGCACATATGAATGGTATGGATTTGATGGGCGGCGATCCAAGAGATGGTAGCGGTTGGATACGGTACGGGCATAGCCCTTAACTCTAAGGGCAAAGCCCTTGGAGATGGTTTTTTATATTTTTTATTTAATTTTAATTTTTGAATTTTTTTATTTTTTTATTTCTTTTAATAAAAACCCATTCTAAAAAAAATAAAAAAATAAAAATTCTTTTTTTGTAAAAATTCATATGGGTTAGTATTGAAAACACGGGCGTTGCCCTTATCCGTTGTAAAGGGGTTGTCACCGAACGCACATATGAATGGTATGGATTTGATGGGCGGCGATCCAAGAGATGGTAGCGGTTGGATACGGTACGGGCATAGCCCTTAACTCTAAGGGCTAAGCCCTTGGAGATGGTTTTTTAATAGTTCTCACGGTTCTCACCATTATTTTTGTTCTCACTCGATCACTTCACAAGTAATAATATTATGTAATAGTTTAAGTTATGTAATGATATTGGTAAATTTTATTTAGTTTTATTTAGACAAATATAAGTTTATATATTTATAAAACTCATAAAATAAAAAGTAAATTATTTGAGGAAAAAAAAACAAAGTTGGCTCACAAAGGAGGATTTCTTATTAATGTCTTGCTCCAACAAAAAAATAAAGGAAAGTCTCTTGTTAATTGGACTGCCATATGGCAGGAGATGCCCCTGGGAGGTATAAAACTTCTTACAAATTAATTTTTTAATATTACTATACAGTGAATAAATGATTAACCTCATAAATAAAATTATACTTGGATTGTAATTAAATCATGAAGTTTGCTTGGCTATCGTGTAGGTATTTTGCGGATGTTTTAGTATTATATTTAATTTAAGTGAATGGTATAAACATTACTATATAATAGTATAAATTTATAGAAAATTGATTAATTATAAATAAGGTTTAAAAGTTTCTATGGCTACAAAATACAAGTATAAAAATTATAAATTAATTATTTAGTGAGATTCTAAAAAGTGAAAGTTATTGAGACTTTCTTTTTCATAAATATACTACTATATTAATATGTTTGGATAATCATTATTAGAATTTTTAATAGTTAATATTATATTTGCAAAATATAAAAGTATAATTTAATTATTTAGTGAGATTTATTTAGGGCTAAAAAATGTAAATTATTGAGATTTTTTTTTATAAATAATAATATATTAATATATTTGAATAATGATTATTAGAATTTTAATATTTAATAATATTTTAATTAGATTAATATTGAAATTATCAATGTTTAATTTTAAAAAACTACGAGTTGTGATTGGTTAATAAATGGTTGAGATCAGTTCTAATATAATGACGTGTGAGTGTTGCTAACTAAGCCAAAATTTCTATGTAATGTAACGATCTCGAAAGCCGTCTATCCAATGCAACTAAAAACGAATTTGTGTCTATGTAATGTATGTAACCGGATAAACCTTACAAAATGACCGGTTACTTAATTTGTGCTCCATGTCAGCTGCCATGTAGGCTTATGTTGCCCAGTTTCCCTCCCATTTTCAACCACCATATATCTCCCGCTTATTATTTCTCTCCCATTATATTATTTTCCCTCCACCCCACTTTTCTCCTTTCCCTCCACCACACTTTTCTCCCTTTCCCCATCCACTCATCCCCATGGCTGCTTCTTCTTCTTCTTCTTCTTCCATAACTCCCCTGCGTATATGTATTGTAAATGTGGCCAAAAGATGAACATTCAAACAACAGTTTTAACATACAATGCATACCAAAATTGTGACAGTAAACATTTTCACCTAATTGTCATATTGTTCATCAGTTTCATTGCACATACATACCACATTAGCTAACTTAAGAAAGTAGTCAAGTACACCAAAAGATTAGTTCTACATACCACATTAACACATTTACTACCAAAAGACTAGTTTTTTCACCTTTTACTCAACCACCATAGCATCTTCAGGAGTTAATCCTGGTCCAGGAAGTGTTTTGGAAAGTCTTTGCCTTAAAACTCTTTCACTTGGAGGCCTTCTCTTTGCCATCGTCTTGACTCTTCTCTTCTTGGTTCCTTCATTCACAGATTCTTGGGTGCCAATCACTTGTTCAGAAGGTTTAGGAGTAGACATTGAAATGGTTTAATCCACTGTTGTAGGTCTTGGTTGATCATGTATGATCATCCCAGATGAACCAATCCCACTAGCTAGCCAACTCATTGTCTTCCCAAATCCAATCTTAGCATTAGCTCTCATCATTAGAGGCTTTGCTTTAGAACTTGAACCACCATCAGTATCTACACTCAATGGAAAATCATTTAAACATTTGCATATTGATACAAAAAATTAAAAAAATTAATAATTAGATTGTGTAGACATACCAACAGAAGGGACAGACATCTTGAAACCCCATTTGGTGACCCCAAACCTTTTCCCTGGACTTTGTTGTGTATTCCGACTTCTGGGAGGACTAGGATGGTTTGCAAATAGAATAGCCATTTGCTAGAGCATAATAAGATAAATACTCCCTTAACTGATCATGATTTGCAAAAAGTTGACCAACCTACACATTATACACTAAAATCACTAAAAACTTTTTATAAAAAAACTAAACTAATCAAAGTTACACATACCTCTGGTCTTCTCATCCTCCAATGAGTTGAAGGGTCATATGTTTTAAACTTTGGCAGTTCTGGTTCTGGTGGCTTCAATGGATCTTCTTCATCTTTATTCTGCATGGTAAGAACTTCAAGCAGATCCTGCATAAACTCATCATGCTCCATATGGACTTGTTTCTTGTGATCTACATTGTTTCCATTGTTTCTCCTACCACCAAGGTCTGGTAGCTCTTTTGAAGTTGGAATTCTTACAATTGGGTTACCCATCCTTACTTCTCTTATTTCATCCTCTGTATCACTTAGATGGTCTAATGAAGCAACACTATCAGCATCAGAATCTTCATCTTTGTCATATGCATCATCATCAGTATCACTTCCCACATCCTCATTTTCATCTTTATCAACTGCTTTACTGGATTCCCCAACCTCTGCCTTAGCACCACCCTCATTCTCATTCTGACCACCCTCATTCTCATTCTGACCACCCTCAATCTCATTCTGACCACCCTCATTCTCATTCTGACCACTCTCATTCTCATTCTGACCACCTCATTCTCATTCTGACCACCATCATTCTCATTCTGACCACCCTCATTCTCATTCTGACCACCCTCATTCTCATTCTGACCACTCTCATTCTCATTCTGACCACCTCATTCTCATTCTGACCACCATCATTCTCATTCTGACCACCCTCATTCTCATTCTGACCACTCTCATTCTCAATCTGACCACTCTCATTCTCAATCTGACCACCATCATTCTCATTCTGACCACCATCATTCTCATTCTGACCACCCTCATTCTCATTCTGACCACCCTCATTCTCATTCTGACCACTCTCATTCTCAATCTGACCACTCTCATTCCCAATCTGACCACCCTCATTCTCATTCTGACCACCCTCATTCTCATTCTGACCACCTCATTCTCATTCTGACCACCCTCATTCTCATTCTGACCACCCTCATTCTCTTTCTGACCACCATCATTCTCATTCTGACCACCATCATTCTCATTCTGACCACCATCATTCTCATTCTGACCACCCTCATTCTCATTCTGACCACCCTCATTCTCATTCTGACCACCCTCATTCTCATTCTGACCACCCTCATTCTCATTCTGACCACTCTCATTCTCAATCTGACCACTCTCATTCCCAATCTGACCACCTCATTCTCATTCTGACCACCCTCATTCTCATTCTGACCACCTCATTCTCATTCTGACCACCCTCATTCTCATTCTGACCACCCTCATTCTCTTTCTGACCACCATCATTCTCATTCTGACCACCATCATTCTCATTCTGACCACCCTCATTCTCATTCTGACCACCCTCATTCTCATTCTGACCACTCTCATTCTCAATCTGACCACTCTCATTCCCAATCTGACCACCCTCATTCTCATTCTGACCACCTCATTCTCATTCTGACCACCCTCATTCTCATTCTGACCACCCTCATTCTCTTTCTGACCACCATCATTCTCATTCTGACCACCATCATTCTCATTCTGACCACCCTCATTCTCATTCTGACCACTCTCATTCTCAATCTGACCACTCTCATTCTCAATCTGACCACCATCATTCTCATTCTGACCACCATCATTCTCATTCTGACCACCCTCATTCTCATTCTGACCACCCTCATTCTCATTCTGACCACTCTCATTCTCAATCTGACCACTCTCATTCCCAATCTGACCACCCTCATTCTCATTCTGACCACCCTCATTCTCTTTCTGACCACCATCATTCTCATTCTGACCACCATCATTCTCATTCTGACCACCATCATTCTCATTCTGACCACCCTCATTCTCATTCTGACCACCCTCATTCTCATTCTGACCACCCTCATTCTCATTCTGACCACTCTCATTCTCATTCTGACCACCTCATTCTCATTCTGACCACCATCATTCTCATTCTGACCACCATCATTCTCATTCTGACCACCCTCATTCTCATTCTGACCACCCTCATTCTCATTCTGACCACTCTCATTCTCAATCTGACCACTCTCATTCCCAATCTGACCACCCTCATTCTCATTCTGACCACCCTCATTCTCTTTCTGACCACCATCATTCTCATTCTGACCACCATCATTCTCATTCTGACCACCATCATTCTCATTCTGACCACCCTCATTCTCATTCTGACCACCCTCATTCTCATTCTGACCACTCTCATTCTCAATCTGACCACTCTCATTCCCAATCTGACCACCCTCATTCTCTTTCTGACCACCATCATTCTCATTCTGACCACCATCATTCTCATTCTGACCACCATCATTCTCATTCTGACCACCCTCATTCTCATTCTGACCACCCTCATTCTCATTCTGACCACCCTCATTCTCATTCTGACCACCCTCATTCTCATTCTGACCACCCTCATTCTCATTCTGACCACCCTCATTCTCATTCTGACCACCCTCATTCTCATTCTGACCACCCTCATTCTCATTCTGACCACTCTCATTCTCAATCTGACCACTCTCATTCCCAATCTGACCACCTCATTCTCTTTATGACCACCATCATTCTCATTCTGACCACCATCATTCTCATTCTGACCACCCTCATTCTCATTCTGACCACTCTCATTCTCAATCTGACCACTCAAAGCTCATTGTTTTTTATGAAGAAATATGAATCGCCCTTGTTTTTTGATCCCAATTTGTGTGTATGTGTTTAATAATTGATTCTAATATATACATATACATATAATATATACATACATATAATATATAATATAAATACTCGGTGTTATTACACGTAAGGTCAGTCAAAGTGCCACATGGGACACAAATTGACTATTTTTAAAGTGGTGACCGGCTACTGGTAGTTTATCCGGTTACATACATTACATAGACACAAATTCGTTTTTAGTTGCATTGGATAGACATCTTTCGAGATCGTTACATTACATAGACATTTTGGCTTAGTAGCTACACTCACAGGTCATTATCCCTTTAATAAATGGTTTTGTTCTTTCACATAGGTGGACTTTGGAAGCTGGTAATCCGGTTCTAGAAGTGTTGATCTGCAATCGGCCCGTGTAGGAAGCCACATGGGAAGTTTATGACTTGGTGGCAGAGCAATTCCCAACGTTCTGCCTTGAGGACAAGGCATTTTACCGGGAGGGAAGTAATGATAAGATCCCACTTAAAGTGTATTCGGAAAAGAAATGGAAGCAGGCCAAAGATGCCAACATGGGACAGTTAAAATATGTATTTGGGTCTAAGTTGGATCCATTGGGTCACAAAACCAATAGGAATATGGAAGAATGGGGAGCAATAACTAAGCTAATTATCAACAGAAAATTGAAAGGTTAAAGATGGGGGTTAAAGACCTGTCCCATCGCCTTCTTTAAGGGGAAGTATTAAATATCAAGGCTTATATAAGCAGGATGATCTCTTTTATTTTGGTATTCCAATTTTTCGTTAACAAGGTATTATGTAATTCAAGACTTTGTCCCTTTCGAATCAGGCCGTCTATTTCAATATAAATAAGATTATCCTGCTTGAATATTTGATCCTATCAAATACACATATCGATTTGCAAGAAGGTCAATGCACCCACTAAACCTATTTGGTAGTGTAATACCAATTTGCAGCCTTATATGGGCTTGAAAACAGCTATAAAGCACAAAAATTCAGTATTTGAATATACCGCAGTCAGGCTATACCATATATAGTTACTGTTAAGTGTTTGGAACTAATTCAAAAAAAGAAATCAACAGATACTTGGTTAAAATAATGGGAATCATACACTGTACAGGAACGGAGCTGCAGAAGTGTTGTATGGATTATGACCTACCCAAGAACAACTTTGAACATCACTGTAGCAGTTGATATTGTATCAGTTTGCAACAAACAGAAACATATCTGCCCACAATTACATGTACTCTGTAAAGACAACAATGAGCCACTACCCTTATGCTAACCTAGTGATCCGTTTAAATAACACTTAACAAGCCCAAAAACATCCTTTATTCGTACATGAACGAGTTTTCGCGGATATTGGGTCAAGGATCGGAGAGTCGGCTGTCATAGGTTTATGTTCTGTTAGGAAGAGGTAGTTCAAGCACAATATGGAAGAAGCAACGTTCAGATTCTCTGATATATTGGACGTCCCCATTCATAAGCTTTAGTATTTTCCGACACATGCTTAGTCCCAAACCTTCATCGGTGCTCCATTGACTGCTATGGAACATGTCTTGAACTAGCTCGGGTGGAAGACCATTACCCGGGCACACCATCCTTCACAAGAATGAAAGGTTGTTTTCATTCATTAAAGAAGAAACTACATAATGTAATTCATAACATTACAAGACCAAATTTTGAATTGACATACCTAAACTCGGTATGCACATTAGTCTTTCCATCAAAAATCTGATTCAAAGTAGGTCCAACTTGAATTTCTACCCAACCATTAGGTGAGGGTGAATGGCGAACCATGTTCATCAAGAAATTGGTCAAAACTTGTTGAACTCTAGTTTGATCGCCATAGACAGTCAAAGTTTTGACTTCCTCGGGAATATCCCGGATCAGTTGTACGCCTCGTTCCCTCAGAATTAACATCACTTGGCTAACCACAGCATCGATGACATTCCCAAGTAGAAAGTCATGTTTTTCGAGTTCCAAGTGACTGCCATGAAGACGTAAAATTAGCAATTGCATTATTAATTGATGTTTTACTAATCAGAAAGGAAAACTCACCCCTCTTGAATGTTCTCCATATCAACATCTTTTATTATTTTTAACATCTGTTTCTCACAGGCGGCACTTGTTTCCAGCAACTGCTTCTGATCTTCAGTTAGATCCGTTGCTTCCAAAAGAGAATTAGCAAACCGAATGCCACTTAGCGGATTCTTGATCTCATGGCATATGTATGCCAACTCTTTCATCCTCTCAAAACATTTATTTTCCTGTTGACGTTGTACTTTCAGAGCTTGCTGCAATTCCGGGCTTGCAATCTGCAAGAAACAAAATGCTCCCATAACCTCACCAGCCAAATTAACCCTTTTATTTGCCGTCAATAAAGCTTGCACATATTTGCCACGTTTATCAAAGAACGAAAAGGGATGCTTATCGGCATCCAGCCCTCCAATTGCGTTGTGCAAAATGATCATTAATTTTGTCAAAGAATCGGGACCCTTCAAACAGCAACAACTTCCAAAAATCTCCCCAAGCAACATTTTCCCAATTACGTCTTCACGATCCCACCCCGTGAGTTTCTCCATGGCAGTGTTCCACTCGGAGCAACATGTGTTCTCATCCGATGCAAAAATAGGTGGAATTAAAGCGTTTGGACTATGAATAATGGCCTTGTAATCACCTTGTATTTGAACAAATTTGTCCATTGCGACTTTCTGCTTTGTAACATCTTGACCAACAAAACATACTCCAACAATATTATCCATATAGTCTTTGCTAGAACAAGCATTAACCACCACAAAAATTGCATCGTCTTCTGGTGACAAATTGAATGTTCTTAGTTTGATCTCCACATTCTTATCTTCTTCACCTGTGTCAAGCCAGTTCCACCCAAGCAATCATATATTATATTATGATCTCGTAAGGAGAGAAAAAAAAATTGTATTCTTCACAAAGTTTGAATTTTTAGATTGATCTTGAGTTATTTAGACATGAAAAATCACATTTTCCTCCATGATTTATATTCGAATCATTATGTTGTTCTTTTATTATTTAAGAATACGTTTTCTCCACAAAGTTTTGATCTTTTGCTGTTCTTGAGCATATTAATTAGACTCATACACTTTTTCCTCCACAAAATTCTAATCTTCAGGACAACAAAACTAAAGTATTTTGCTAAGATCTAGCAGATAAGTCAAATAAATACCAAGCAAAGCATGACCAAGAAGCTTGACAACAGTTTCTTTTGATTCTTCATAGATGAGATCTTGAACCAGGGACATCCCCATGGCTTCAGTAACCGATAGACCCGTTAATTCTGCAATCTTTGCATTCCACCCATTTATTCGACCCTCGGCATCTACAGCAAATATAGGGGCGGTTGCAGTCTCAATTAATCTAACCATCTCTTTTGCAACCGAGCTGAGTTCATCCATCCCTTGCAACCCCATTTCTTCAATTTGAACCTTAATAACAGCTTTTGAATTGCTTTCATCAGCATCTTTAAAGGAATCTCTTAGAATAAGCTGTAAAGAATGGATTGCATCCATTTCTGCATTTTCCCACGGCGAACTTCTGCTTTTCACAACTTCTAAAAACGCATTGAACGAAGAACGTGGATGCATTCTCTGCCCATCGTCTTTATCTTCTGGATGATGCTTAGCTCCGCCCCATTTAATCTCTTTTGCAGTGTGGGATCGGAACCAAAACAAGAAATCTTTAGAGGTAATATACGCAACAGCCATCCCACAAACCGCATCGCCAAGTGAAGCTGCACCAGGGTAGCCTGCATCAGCTAAACTATCGGTGCTTAAACCAGTTGAATCTGTATGACAGGCTAATAACCACTCAACAATATCTTTAATTTGTGATTCAGTAGGCGTGATGCCTAGCGGATAGTACTTTCCTTGGTAGTAAAGTGCTGCCCCATCACATTTCACGAGATCCATGATGCTAGGACTTTGAGTCACAATACCTGTAGGTGAATCTCGAAGGATCATATCACATAACAAAGTCTGTGTTCTTAGAATGCGTTTTTCCGACATTTGTGAAGCCAACTGTAGCTCTAAGTTTAGTTGGAGTCCGAATGCTTGCATTAAGAATTCACAAGCATAACGTAGAGGAAAGGGGATGCATCGAGCAGACGTATGATGACAAACCACTAACCCCCATAACCCCATTGTACCTCTTCCTCCAGGACCATCCTCGTTTCCATTTATGATAACAGCCATGGCTAAGGAAGCTATTGAGCCCATGTTAGCCATGTACTGAGAATGACAACCATGAGGGGCTCGAAGGGTAGAACCCACCAAACACAAAGGCTGCATCAATGCATCATCTTGGATAACACGGACGGAGGTAGCATAACAATCGACAATCATCCTAACACGATTCTGCCTAAACAGGAATCTTGAAGCCTGTGGAATATCAGTAGCAGGGTAATGTAACCCGATATAAGGATCCAAATCAGCCCGTTTGCTTTCGGCCACAACTTCACCATGTTCATCTTCATGAAACTTATACACCATCACCCTATCATAACCCGTAAGCTCCCTCACATTTTGCACAACAGTATCACACAAAAGCTTGATATCACCACCAGGCAAAGCTTGTAAATTTGAGATAGCCCGAACCGCAAGTTTCTGAGACTGAACAGCCCCAGCAATGGACAAAGCAGGGTCCTCGGTTCTAGCAGGTTCCAGATCGATAACTATACCCACATCAATCCTGTGCAAAATGGCATAAAAGGGTTTACCAGAGTTCTTGGAATGAACCCAGACAGGGTTCAAGAGAGTAATTTCGCGAGCGCGAAAGGCCCTTTCAAGCAAAACGGCACTAGAAGGGGTAAAAAGAGTGTTGACATGGGTCCCAATAGTCAGGATTTCGGGTTTTTCAAGACTGGGAACAGACTGGGGAGCTAAACCTAATCTTTCCCTGGCATTTTCACTAAAGGCAATAACTTTAAAAGTGGAATTGTCAATAGCAATCATACAGCCAAAAGGCTGGATATGGCCACCTCTCTGAATCTTGGATAGATAAGCAGTCATTTGTTGTTCGGCAACAGAAGAATCATCATGATTATTATTATTATTTTTTTTATTATTTGAAGTTTTCAGGGATTCAGAGTAGTTAAAAGACTTACCAGATCCGCCAGATTGTTCATAAACAGCGTGTAATTTAGCATCAAGGGCATATTGTGCGATGGCTTTACTCATGGAGTCAACCTTATTAACAGCAGCACTTGTCGAAGGTTGTTGTTGTTGTGGTGTTGATGATGATGATGGCGGTGATGGGTTTTCTTGGGGATGGACCCGCGCCCTAGAGCTTGTTCTGCTTCCTGAAGCCATCTTTCTTTCTTTCTTTCTTGAATATATTAATAATAAAAAGATTCAAACTTTATTTGTTTTCTGTATGAAAGATTACAATTAGTTGTTAGTTTTTCCTTGAGTATTACAGTAGTTAATATGAAAAAGGAGATGATGATTGATTGATTGACAAGTGGTTTGCTTTCAAGGTGGGTTGATAGAAAGTGGCATCAGTGAATTCTCTCTCATCTTCTCAAGATACTAACGTTTATCTAATCTATTTATATATTAGGAATATGTTTTCTTTTATATGTGTTTTTTGTCACATTAGATTTTTATGAGTTATTATTTTTCTTATTTAAATTGTTATATTTGTGTTACTCTATGATCTTAATATCAATTTTAATCCTAATCATCAATTATAATCCTAATCATTAATATTTATTTTTCTATTTTTATAGAGTATGAAAATATTTATATACATTATATTACTTTTTTTATTAATTCAATGATAATTATCTTTTTCCAAATGAATTATGTTTATTTTTTTAAAAAGTATTTATTATATTATATTTAATAAATATATATCATAAAAAAGATATTTATGATTTATAAATATTTATGTTTCATTAGTCATGCTTTAACATATTTGACGTATATCATATATTCATAAACTATAACTTTATTGTTTGTATCAGTCGTAATCTTGACAGTTTTTTATATTATCATAATATGAATAATAATGTAACTATCAGTTATTGTAATTTTATTTATGTTCTCAGTCAGCCTCGCGCAACATGCGGGTTTAATCTATTATAATAATAAATAAAAAATAACAAGTTTTTTGGAAGCGTTTGAAAAGTTATGTGATATTTTCACTAACACTTTAAAATATTTTTACCTACTATTTCTTAATATTAATGATTAAATTACATTTATCAATTATTTATCTTTTAAAATATCTCCATTAATCCTTTATATCAATTATCTATACTACTCGACGTCACCTACACCACCAACAATCGCCCCCACCACCACACTGTCGTCGCCACGACCAATACCGCATTGCGTGAGTAACGTACTAGTACTATTTAATAAGAAAAACAACCTATTAATTTTGGAAGTATTGAAAGTTGTGTAACATTTTCATCTAGCACCCCTAAAATATTTTCACTTATACTACCTCTATGATTAAATTACACTATCAATATTTTATCTTTTAAAATATCTCCATTAATCCTTTATATCAATTACTTTAACACCAATTATCTACGCCACTCGACATCGTCTCCACCACCAACAGTCGCCCCACCGTCACACTGTCGTTGTCACGACCACCGGCCGCATTTGCGCGGGTACCGTGCTAATCTAATCTAATCTACTGAGGGTACCCACACAATGTGGTCGTTGTGACCACGTAAGTTGTAATAACGGATGGCGGCAGAAGTGTTAGCAATATGGTTATTAATATAAATTTAATTGATGTAATAGGAATAGTGTATTTATTTTAAGGTTTGAATGTGTATGTTTAAATAATTCATTAAATATTATATTTATATTAGGTGAATATATTTAAATTATTAGATAAAAAAACGAGTAATTGGTATATCAATTTTATTTTATTTTAAATTTTTTTTTAAGGAATCATATGTTTTATATTTTAGTCTAATATAATTATATATGAAAATTATTATTATTTTTATATGAGTTATGTTTTGGGCAATTTCAATATTTGATTGAAAAGTCTTCCAACTTATTTAAAATATCTTTTATAGGGTCCGAACAAAAAATTTCTCTATTGTGGGGAACAAAACCGGCTAAAACATCTTTATGGGATTGTATGATGTGGAGTAGATCATTGGTGATGCGTAATCTACATGGCATTTGGGACCCCACTTATCCCTATTTTTTTTAATTTGTAGACTAATCACCATTCTCATTGGATAGAAATCTCTCATATTTTTTTCTTTTTTTGTAAACTGATTTTCTTTAACAAATATTCCATTAATCTCTTTCTTATCCTAACTTCATCAATTTTCTTATCCTAAACAAATAAAATACAAGCACGTTCAATCCTTTCTGACTTTCCGGCAACAAAAATTCGCATCAAACGGCGATACATCAAAATTATTCCAAACTCACAATATTCCGGTCACACTAACAACCACCAGAAACAATACATATCTATATATATATATATATACACACACACACACACACACACATATATATATATATAATATATATATATAATATATATATATATATATTCATTACCATATATATATATTATTTTAATATCTACAATATACTAAAACAAGATTGAAGGATTTTTTGAGTGACACATGGTGTAATCATTTATCGACATGTGTATTTTTATCTATTTAATAACTAAAATATGTTTTGAATTTTAGATTTATGATAACTGTTATCCTAATATAATTAATATAATATTTTTAAAATAATATATTCTAATCAAACTATGTTTTTTATTATTATAATAAATTATTTAAAATTATGATTTATATAAAAATAAAAACTCTAACAAAATATTTAACGTAAATACTAATATAATTTAATTATATGTATAGGTACGAAAGAATTCTTTGTTAATGTATTGATCATAATATATGTATAATCAATCCGTACATCATACGGGTATTAGCACTAGTATATAAGTATATGCATATATGTATTTATTTTATTTTTTTCCTTTCATTCTTGAAAAGTATGATATGATGACTATATATGTGATAAAAAAAAATAAGTTACGGTACGTAATAGAAGAAGTATAAGTAAATACCAAATGATGTCTTTTACAAATTTTTGTTCTCAATATCTCAACGGTATATGGGGGGTTAAGATATAGACAGTCTTACCTCAACCATGATGATGTAGAGAGGTTACTTTCATATTATAGAAAAAGACCTCTAGCCTTGCAAGGCATGAGGATAAAACCCTTAACCTCTGTTTTCAAAGACAAAGTTGTCAACCACTTATCCAATGTTGCTTATAAATATATGTATGTATGTATTTATTATAATCCAATGTTACGGTTGTGACTTTTCCCTACGTACCTAGCCAATACCTTTACTTACCACCAACCAATAATAGTAATAATAGTACTCGGGGTAAATATAATGTAACGTAAGATAATTATTTTACCACGTTTCGTCGCGAGTCTTGAGTTTTCACATGTTAGCCAATAACGAAAATAATGTAAGTAGACTCTCTTAAATTTTATTTAAGAACAATTACAAAAGTACAATCTTAAGTTAATCTATCCATAGTTTTTGTATTAAAGCTAACTCTTGACTTTTAAAATATAATTATTTATATAACTGAATTATAGTGAAATATTATAGTATTAAACAATGCATGTCAAAAAAATCATTTTAGGCTGTGTTTGATACTCACTTAATAAAGGCCCCACGACTATTATTAAGTATTAACGCTCGTCGGGATGAGTCGTTGAAGTTTGCAAGTGCCTTCTAACCCTGTTACGTCACGAGCCATGTCTTCACCTCGTCATCTGAAGAAGCTGTTGGCAAGCATTAGTCTTGAGGGCTTGCCATGAGTCTCTGTCTCCATGAAGAAGAAGGCAAAACAAAGGGCGAAGACAAAGGTGACGTTTAATTGTATTTGTTTGATCTGGAAAAATTGAAAAATATATATAATAATGGTATATATAGATAACGTGGAGAGATTTTGTTTGTGAAGATGGACAAAGTATACAGTATTATATTTGTGTTTCTCTCCTTTTCATGTAATGTATGTTGTTAGATTAAGATATAATAATAATAATATAATAACTACACCTCATTCATTAACTAACAAAACTCATTTTTAACAAAACTTGCATGCGTATTAATGTATTATTTTTTTTAATTCAGTATCATATTATTTTATAATGTTTTTAATAGATTATTTTTCATATAGTGTATCTATAATGTTTGTTTATTTAATATAAATGTGTATTTGTTTTATTTTTTGTGTTTAATCAATTAAAAGTAATAAAATAATGTAGAAGAAGTAAGAAAAAAAAAATAAAGAAACGATACTGTTAATAGGAATGTGTCACGAAATAAGTAAAAATTGTGTATTTATAAACGCCTCATGGATCCCAACCTTTTTTTTTTAGTATCTCGACCACTACGACTATTTGCAGCGATAATCACTGCAAATAGTGCGGGCCCCCTGCCAGTAATGGCAAATCTGGCAAAGAAATATCGGGCCCCCCTCTATTTGCAGCGATAATCGCTGCAAATAGTTGGATATGGACAAAACACCACTATTTGCAGCGATTATCGCTGCAAATAGTCTGGTGGAGATGCCAACTAGTAGGTCGGGATCCCACACGCCATAAGAAAAGGTGAAGTATTCACTGTTCGAATAGACCCTAGCATCCATCGACACCCGTTTTGTTAAATTGCAAGGCTGTCAGACAGAATTTGCTCCATTCGTACACCCTTTTCATTGCATTTCACTTTACCCTCAATTGTTTGTGGACCCATTGAGCACTATAATACTTTTAGAATTAGTTTCTACAACCAATAAACATTTGCCACATCTCTCCTATTTATTGAATTTTATAGTTTACCTTTTTTTTTAAAGCAAACATTACAATATATATACTGTATAAAAATACTAGGGCCAAACGTTATATATCCCATTTTATTTTATTCTTGTCTTAATAATTTTTTTTTCTTTTCTTTTGTTCTCTATAAAACATAATCATATAGAAAATTCTCTAATCTCTGATTGTATCCAATTGAATATTTTAGGGTGAACCATCGAATTGATTCAATTTAAAATGTTTCACGCCTTTAGAGATTGAATTTATATCTCTTATATATATCCGCAACATTTTTGTCACATTTTCTAAACTTATCTATCATTACTCTATATATACACATGTTGTGCAAGATACTAGTAGTAATGGTAATGTAATACCACCTCAACCTATGTTTTGATGTTTGGGGGGTTCACGACATCAATAGTGGTGGGTATCTTACTTATATGATTTCATGTTATATAAAAATTAATAAAACTTCATGCCTTCCTTTTTTTTCAGAACATTCAAATAAGGTGAACCTTTGCATATACCCTATACAAGATGTTGACCATTTATACCTTTCTATAAATCTTTTGAAATATGAAAAAAAAAATATATTATTATTTTTCTACGTTGTGAATATGGAGCTATTTTCTTAATGTTGCGGGAGAAAAAAATAATGATGAAGAAGTGACGTAAAAGAACATATGTTAGTGATATTTTATATCACCACCACCCACTCCCAATGATAGTTGTGAAAACAAAAACAAAACAAAAAACAATAAAGGAACATGTTGGAATGATAATGGGCAATGGGGCCAATGATGCCAAAACTAATCACATGCCCGCGATGCGGCTGTGTGGGTGATGATGACGACGACGACCGATAGTGGTGGTAGCGGCGGCAACGATTGGTGATGGTGACGACAGCGAGTAGTATAGATTATTGGTGTAAAATGAATAGTGTAATTAGGAGTTAAAGGTAGAAGTTATAAACTATTTTTGTTAAGAGTATTATAATTATTCAAATAGATATTATAGGTGTTGTGAAGATATTTAAAATAGTGAATAAAAAGGATATGCATTTTAGAGTTATCAACTACTTAGTTGGAAAAAAAACTAAGACAAGTATTTTATAATGTAGTATAGATATGTCGGGAGGTAGTGGTCAACGCAAGGATTCTGGCGTCGTTGGATACAACGATGTCGAGTCATCAGCCATTACTTATGCTCTAACAACAGTTGCACAAAAATTCATTTATTGAGTTTATAAATAACAATACCAATTTTCTTTGACGGGTTTGTACATTAAAACCATCTTTAACCCTTCTATTTTTTCATCTATCCTTACATTAAAACCATCTTTAACCCTTCTACTTTTACATCTATCCTTTTTTTACCAATGCCAACATCCTCTTTAACCATTTCACCTTTAAATTTAATACCTTACAATACCCTATAATATACTCAACCAAAATAAAACAAAATGAAAACAAGTAATATGTAAAATGGCAATATCATGCTAAGGAGCCAAGTCAGCAAGAGGTTTGACTAACTGCTTATTTCCAGTTTTGAATTAGTCTAGATGTAGTGACTTAGCGCAGTAATTTGTTCCTAACTCCCACGACTAATTTGTTACGTCTTGTTTGCTATATAAGTACTCTCCTCTATGTTGGTTATTAGTATTATTCAGAAATACAAAAACTTTAATATAAAAAAGAAACCGGACCCACAGGAACCCATTCACCTTGGATGGATGGACTCACCTAGGCCCATTCAGCTTAGTGGAGTAATTTATATTTATATATATAACATTTATCCGGGCGCGTGTCTACAGTACCGCGCGTAGCTACAGTGTCATGCTGACGTCAGCTATTTTGTCCTTTTGTATTTTTTATATTTTTTTTTTGGTATACTTTTAAAGTTTCGTATTTTTACCACTTAACTTTTTGGTTTTTTTACTTTAGTCCAAAAACTTTATAGAAACTTAAATGTACTTTACTTTTACAAAGTTGTAAGTATAATTTACTTCTACAAAAGTTTTAAATTTCTATCAACTAATTTTTGGGTTTTTAACTTTAATCATTAAATCTTTATTTTTTACTTTCTATCACTTATTATGAGGTTTTTAACTTTTGCCATCGAACTATTGGTTTTTTCAACTTTGTCAGCCCAATATTTTAACTTTCTACCCCTTATAGTAAACTTTAAGCGTCCAAACTTTTGGGTAATGCTATATGTATGTTTGCATAATGCGCCGGCAACCCGGGGCACCGCCCGGGGTTAAAATTCTTGTTTGTTCCTAATTCCCATGACTAGTTTGTTATGTCTTATTTGCTGTATAAGTACTCTTCTCTATGTTGGTTATAATTATTCAGAAATACAAAAACTTTAATATAAAAAAGAAACCGGACCCACAGGAACCCATTCACCTTGGATGGATGGACTCACCTAGGCCCATTCAGCTTATATGTTCACCATGCCCCCTAATTTCACTTTCCTTTCACCTTGCATGTTCACCTACCTTTAAAGATGATACTCTAAGCAGTTGGTACTGAATTTATGTAGTGTTTAATTAAATTAAACGAGAGTAAAGTACCCGCGCGTTGCGGCGGTGAGATGGTGGGGGTGATAGGTCATAAAGTGTGATAGGTCATAGAGTGTGATAGCCAAATGCCTTAGCCGTACGGGCTCCGCCCTTGGATTTAAAAATTCGTCGAAAGTATATCGAATGACATCTCTAATGAAAGAACATGAAATTTTAAGAACACCCATATAATTTTTATAATTTATCGATATACGGTTTTTGAGATAAAAGATTTTGAATGAATTAGAGGAATAAAATGATTTATGGAGGAGAGAGAAAAAATGAGTGGTTGAGATTTGAGGAGAGAAATGAAAATGAAAGTTGAAAGTTGGAAGTTGTGGTGCATTGATGTATGATACATCATGCATTATCATGTGTACATTGTTGAAATTGAAAGTTGAAAGTTGAAAAGTGGATTTGCTTTATAATATAGTATAGATATAGATGTACATTGTTGAAATTGAAAATTGAAAGTTGAAAAGTGGATTTGCTTTATAATACAGGATAGATATAGATATAGATTATACATGGTACATGGGTCATGGGTCATGGACTCGTGGTGTAAGACTTGACCCCTCCTACTAAGCTAAGGGCTTCATTAATTGCCATTAACAGATGTTCTGGACTAGATTCTATGTGAACAAGCCCGTGCTCTGATTCCATTCGACTCAAAACCCTTCCGACAATCTGGGAAAACACCATCAAAGTAACAGCATTAAAACGTGCACAAGGCCAAACAGCTCATGTCTTTTTCGCTTTTGAACTGCATTTTTCCCCCACTAAACAAGCCATCATTCTTGTAAAAGAATACAAGATACAATGGTTCTTTCGTTATTTACACTGCATTCCTTGTTCAAAGGAAAACAATCCGCATGGGAGGAAATTGCTCTAAGTCCAAGAAAGGCTTATTCTTTTGCATTGTGGTTTACTTAACATCAGTAAATTAAACATACATCAGAAAAGCATACTGAAAGCAAAAAATGACTGACCTTGCGGGCATAACCACCATAAGCAATTCCCCCGATTAAAGCATTTGAACTGGATACCATCGAACTTTCCAAGTTTTCTGCGACGGTATTGTGAATTAAACACCATTTGGTTTAAGGTCATTACTTTAGACATTTTACTAACAGAATACTACTCGGTTTCAGTTGGCTATTGGTTAAAATATTTAAATATATTCTTCATCAAATATCCAGAATACCCTTCAACAAAAGATTATAATAACCATCTCGAGCAAATAGTAAACTGTAGCTATTTTAATAAACTTGAAAACTCCATGGGAGTATGGGACAAAGGGAGGACATGAATATAAAGAGCAAGATTTATACCACATATACTTCTCGTCTGGAAGAGGTTTTGTTTTCTTAACCCCTCCACTGTGTGAGCGTTAGTACCTCCCGCAAGTTGAAGAAACCCTATGTCATGGTAACAGATATTCAAGACAACAGATGTTCTTTTCAGATTCATCACACATGCATTAAGCACTTGTAGCTTCCAACTTGGGCAACACATTATGTTCTATACAATTATCCTAAGATATGCTACCACAAAACTAAGTGGATAATGGCCACCAATTAAAGATAGAAACAAATCTTGTGTGGTTACTTGAAGAATTGAAAATAGTAAATGAGGGAACACTAACCGGGAGGTTTGTCATCAGCAGAAGCCAAACGAAGGGCAAAAGCAATGGATTCACGAGTGGCACCTCGCCCAATGTCTCCACTCATTGGCCGACCATCTAGCTAAAAATAATCATGTTGCACTTCATGCATCAGAACAAGTACAAGATAATCAATATGGAAGTTACAACGCCTTATTGTTGCTAGCTGGGGATTCAGAATCCCAATTTATTCTCATTTTTACACCTCGCATCAAGTACAACATAACATAACCGGGAGCTTGAGGAATTGAATTCTCTCCATCCCATAGATTATCATATTACAGTTGATGCATTACGATGCTTACCCAAAAATCACACGTGAAGCCAATTATGTATCTGATATGATCCCACATCGGCCAAGTATGGGATTGGTTGGTGGTTTATAAGTCAAGGTGTCCCCTCCTCCTTTGAGCTAGCTTTTGGGAATGAGTTCTACACTTAGCTTATGGCATGATGCGAGCCTATTATGGGATGGGTTCGTATCAATTGGTATCAGATTTCGAGGTTCCAACGCTCGGAGTGGTGGCCTATGGAGTGGTGGCTTGGACCCAAGGAGAAGGGTGCCAACCGTGACCAACATAGCCGTGACCAACGAGGACGTTGGCTCTTCAAAGGGTGGGGTATTGATATGATCCCACATCGGCCAAGTATGGGATTGGTTGGTGGTTTATAAGTCAAGGTGTCCCCTCCTCCTTTGAGCTAGCTTTTGGGAATGAGTTCTACACTTAGCTTATGGCATGATACGAGCCTATTATGGGATGGGTTCGTATCAATATCAAGTGCAGCATAGCATCAACAAGGGCCAAGAACTGGTAATCAAATCCACCATACATAAAACTAATATCGATAAAGTACATACCTGCCATAGATTCCAGCAACTGATATCACATTCCATAATAGAGTACATTTTGTTCATCAGGGAGACAGTAGAATCAACAATGTAAGGCAAACTAACCTGCATTTACCCATAACTAGTCATGTTATCAAGTAATTCCTAAATTGCTAAATATATAAGAGATACATTCTGACTTTCGAAGGTCAAATATTGAAATAAATAGTGACAATGTCAAAGATATATACTTTAGTTAGTAGTATAGGTAAACAAAATTCTCAAGATGTTCTTGAAATACAAACTCAATTATTTTCATTATCCCGTCAATCATGTGCAGATTCACAGCATTTCAATTTTTGAGAAAAATCTAATTGTTTGTCCAATGTCATCCTTAAAGATACATGCTGTTATTTGTTTGATGCACGAATTCTCTACTGTCATTATGTGCAGGATATCTCTTAGACAATTTCTTAAGAATATAATTGTCCCATCAAACATTTAGTACTGAAAATTGCAAGAATTAGTTCTATATGCATACATATAAAATTACTAAAATACCCATGGCCAGATTAGAGTTCAAGTGAATAAATGAATGCGCCGCTTTCATATAAAAGTAACCAAAAACAATGTTTTAGAGATATTGGTGCCAAGAGTTGAGCCAATTAACGTCACTTCAACTTAAATTTATATATAGAAAGAAAAAACTTGCAATTAATGCCAGACACCTTAAAATGGAAGTTGCTACGTTTTTATACAAAAAAAAGGGGTAAGCGGTTACTGATTGCAACAACTGGTTCTACACACATAATAAACTGTCGCAAATTCCCTTAAATGACAAAAACAACGTAGAATAAGTGATTGAAACAAACTTTCAGCTTTCAACTGGAAACTCACATACTGAAAGATTGCTGTGACATTAACTTGAAGAAGTTAGAGAATTTAGCTTAGACATCAAAAATAACCAAACGCATTGGTGTGTGGGGTATGGGGGAGAATGTAGACCTGAAAACTTTTACATCATACCTCCCCTGGACTACGTTTACATCATACTTCACCCAAACCCAGTACACCAGTGGGTTTGAGGATTGTATTAAAGCATACGAGTAGTATATTTGGAACTCCTACCTCCTTTTTTTTCTCGAACAGAGTATTTAAATAAGTAATGCTACATGATGAAAAACCATGGCAGGTTCCATACTTACTGCCAAAAGCTTTAGATGTTTGACAGATTCTCCCAATCCATTCCAAAGCTCTTCGAATGAATCAGTCTGCCTGCTTTTGTTTTTAACCAATTATAAATTTGTTCTGAAAACTAACTTTGAAAGAAGGCTTTATTATCTGAAGCATAAACAAAAATAAAATCAAAGAGAAAAAAATTCCAAATTAATCCACAAATTAGAGCTAAAAAGGGGCTACCTTCCGTTGGTATGTATCTCAAGCGCATCGACATCATCTCTTTCAAGAAGTTTAGATGTTGCAGCAGCATCTCTTACATAAGATGTTGCTTCTGTGTCAGTCGAAGCATTTATCAGTAAAAATATGTGAAGATCCCATGCATATGCGGAAATAATGATAAGAAAAGAAAAGGACAAACTTATTTTATCGTATGGACAAACTTGTAAACAACGTCCACAGCCATAGCAACGCTCAGTTATTACTCCTGGCTACATATCATATCCGGCATTAAAAATGTCAAAGCATAATCATGTAGACTATTAGTTAGGGGCAATGCCATGATCGAAAGTTTATTTTGCATAAAATAAACAAAATGTGTAAATAATACACATTGCCCAAAACTGTAATTGTTGTTAAATTTCATGTTACTGTATAAAGAGAATAACATATCTGAACGTTTAACGAACCTTATTGCATAAATGGTGATAATAGTTAACTTGTAAAAAGAAAGGACCTGAAATGAGCCAAGTTCACCCTGTAGAGATATTGCATTAGCAGGACATATCTTTTCACATGGTCTTGAGCAGTCTATTGGACAATCATCTGGATCAAATTCTGCTAGAAACTACTACGAAGTTAATACCAAATATGTCCTACATGGAATATTTCTAGATTGTGGTTTACAACATATAGTCTAGATTGAGTTATTTTTGCTAAAAATGTATGCCATGACATAAACCATCCATCTTTTCATATATAACCATAATAAATAAATAAAAAGAATGTAATTTGACAATCTAGTACTGTAGTTGGTTGCTAAATACCTTCAAAAGCTGAAGTTAGTTCTTTTTTCAAAATGTTAAAACGTTTAGAGTGACAAAGAAGTTCATATTTGACAATTTAAAAAGAAAAAAAAAACTCGGTAAATAAATATGAGAAGAGGAAGCGCCATACTCCATCAAAACAATCCAAGACTGGCGTGCATCACACCATGATAGGTTTTAGAAATTACCGGCTTTTCGAAAGTGAAGATCCTCATCATCATTGACACTTATCATAACCCAAGGCCTTCTGATAGGCAATATAGCTCTCGCCACATCAATCCCTTCATTCACCGCATTCACCACCGCCCCATCAGCGGCACAATCAATACAATCAACTAAAACAAATACACAAACACCTGTTATCAACAGAATTTCCATATGTTCCCAACACAACCACCAATTCATGCCAAAACTTTCAGGCTCTCGATATCAGTAAGCAATAGTAAATGTAAAATGAACATGGAGTCAACCTCCGGCCAGAGTGTAAACAAGAGAAAGATTCCTAACATCCACCAGATCCTGCAATCAATCAAATTCACAACAAATAGCTAACTTTCTGACAAAAAAAAATATATCATATCTACTCCCAAGCCCAAGGGTTTAGGGTTTAGGCTTTAGCCGTTACACTGTTATTAAGCAAAATAACAAAAACTCGGTCTGATAATATTTTATCAATTAATTATTATTATTATTACTATAATATATATGAGGAACACCTAAATTTTTGCAGCAAAAATGAAAGAAAAAAAAATCCCAAACACCCCGCCCTTTTGGATAGAAACTTATTATTAATATGATTAAGAAGAGGATATTGATAGAAAAAGGCATCATATATATATATATAATATATATATATATATACTCTCTTAAATTAAATTAAGAATGTAGTGAGTGTAACTACCTCGAAGCTAGCACCGCAAATAAGCTTGACCCAGTTGCCATTCTGAAGAGAAATATGTGGCAAAGTTGGAGCCGCCGCCGTTGTTGTTACTAATAATAATTCTTCAACTTTCTTCCTCACCACACTTTTACCACCTAAAATTCATATTCATTTCTTTCTTTCATCTAAATTCATACTTAGTAATCATATCAATCAAGTAGCTAGTGTATATATATATATAGAAACATATATAGAGTCAGAGAGAGTAAGTGAAAAGAGACAGAGAGATTACAGTGGAGGTGAGTCTTGTTGAGAGCAGCAGCATGGCAACACAAGAAATTGAGAGCAGCCATTCAAGAAAAGAAAAAGATAACAAAGCACTGGTTGTTTGTATATCTTCATCTTCAAACGTTTACACATTCACCCCCTATATTATACGAGTGGGATAACACAGCCCTTCATAAGTTTTACAATTAAAATTTACTTTACAAGTTTACATCTCTCTATTTCAGGTTAAAGGGATTTACCCTTGTAAGTTTTATATCAAAAATAAAGAGTTAATTGCAGGATTCGTCCCTATGGTTTACCCATTTTAGTGGTTTACATCCATGTATGAAAATTTTTAAACAAATACATCCAAACTAGTCAGATTCTTTGCACTTTACGTCCCTGTGGCTAATGGCGTTAATATATATCCGTTAAGTCGTGGCACGTGCCCCACATGTGAGGGCAGTTTCGTAATCTCCCCACCCGAGCAGGGATGTAAACCACAAAAATGGGTAAACCACAGGGACGAATCCTGCAGTTAACTCTTTTCAAACTTTAGTAATTATCTAATATCTAAATATTTTAATCATTTTTTTCGTACAAAGAACTATAAATTATGAAAAGTAAACTGGCTCAAAAACGATTATGGTTTTAATTTGGGTAAAATTTATTCTTATATATGTTTTGATTGTGTTTTAAATTTTTGATATTCATTTTATTATATTTGTTTAAAAGTGACATTCTTTCATGTATAATCGTATAAGGTTTTTTTCAAGATAATAATTTATTTATCGATCTGATTTGTTTATGTAGTATAAACAAAGCTGATATTTTAGTTATTTAAGTGATTTTGATTTATTTTTTTCGAACATTCAGTCAGAACACGGCATCAGGGAAACTTCACCGTATAATGGTGAAGCCTTGCACGTAACCTAGACAATGAGATGTTGACCATGAGTCGTTACAAGTATCGGAGGGAAAACCCCAAGGTTTGACATTTGCTTTTAGCTAGAAGTTCAAATTATGCTGTATACTTGATGTTTTTTAAGATACACATATACTTTTTGATTAAATGTAAATTTTTACATACGTATAAGTTATATATATTTTTTTCTTTTACCAAAGTTTTTCTTTATATTATTCATTGATTATATTTTGTTTGATTTATCTTTTTATGTTTTTCAATAACAGATAATATTTTTTTCATCATTGTATGGTGATATTGAATATTTTTAAACATGCTATTATATAACTGTTTATATGTTATCAATTTATTTAGTTAGGCAAAATTCTATAATTTATCATAAAATCCAGAACATATTGAAACGAAATATACAACATATATGTTTTGAATAAACTTTCCCGAATTAAAACTATAATCGTTTTTGAGCCAGCTTTACTTTTTATAGTTTTTGTATGTAAAAAAAAGATAGTGTAACACCCCAAATTTCGCAGTATTATTATATTATTAAGTAATATATATATATAGGGGACCCTTATTTTGAGAACCCATTTTTTTGTAAGAACCGTGAGAACTCTTAAATTTCATATTGGATCACATGTTTTTTTTGTTCATTCACATGTGAAACGTTATAAAAATATATGTTGCAGAAGAAAAAAAAATTCAAAACCTTATATATAGTCGTTTGTCACATGTGAACAAAAAACGTGAACAAATTTATTCACAAGTTCATAAAAGGCTATTTTGAAGGTTTCTTAAAAAAGTTTCTTCTACAACATACATTTTTATATAATTTCACATGTGAATGAACAAAAAAAACATGTGAACAAATATATAATTTAAGAGTTCTCATGGTTCTTACAAAAAAAAATGGTTCTCAAAATAAGGAAACTATATATATATATATATATATATATATATGAGAGAGATCAAATGAGAAGGTGTCTTAAGGAGAGAAGGGAGAGAAGGTCCTATGAACCAATCAGAACGTGACATGTGGCTTTTAAAAAAAAAACGCGGTGGCATTTTTGTAAATAATTTGACTTCAAACCCAAGCTGACCCAACCCACCCCAAGCTGACCCAACCCCAAGCTGACCTAACCCAAGCTGACCCAACCCAAGCTGACCCAACCCCAAGCTGACCCAACCCAAGCTGACCCAACCTGACCCAACCTGACCCAACTGACCCAACCTGACCCAAGCTGACCCAACCCAAGCGACCCAAGCTGACCCAACCTGACCCAGACCCCAACCTGACCCAGACCCCAAGCTGACCCAACCTGACCAGATCCCAAGCTGACCCAACCCTGACCCAACCTGACACAGACCCCAAGCTGACCCAACCTGACCCAAGCTGACCCAACTCAGAACCCAAGCTGACCCAAAACCCATAATCTACATTTGTGTAGATTAATCTACATTTGTGTAGATTATGTGTAAATTGTGTCAAGCTGACCCAACCCAAGCTGACCCAACCTGACCCAGACCCCAAGCTGACCCAACCCCAATCTGACCCAACCTGACCCAACCTGACCCAGACCCCAAGCTGACCCAACCTGACCCAACTGACCCAAGCTGACCCAACCTGACTCCAAGCTGACCCAACCTGACCCAGACCCCAAGCTGATCCAACTCAAGCTGACCCAACCCAAGCTGACTGAGAGCCCAAGCTGACCAAGCTTCAAAAAAGTTTAATTTATTTACAAAATTGTCACCGCGTTTTTTTTTTATTTTGACACATGTCGCGTTCTGATTGGCCAATAGGACCTTCTCTCCCTTCTCTCCTTAACACATCTTCTTCCAGGATCCTCACCCTATATATATATATATATATATTATATATATATATTATATATAATATATGAATAAATATATATTGCAATTATATATATATATTATATATATATATTATATATATATATATTATGTAGTACTACTATATTAGTAAAAGTAATTAAAGTAATGTATATCAATATGAATAAATTATGAGTTATTTAAAAAGCCGTATAAATCGAATGTCGGGACTAGTGTTTTAAGTAACGTTACTAGAAGGACTAAAATTATAAGCTAATTATAAAGAGGGGGCTTAAGTAAAATTTGGAAATTAGTTCCATGAATATAATATGATTAAATGATCATTAATAGATCAAACACAAAGAAAGTAAGTCGGGCGAGAAGAAAGAAAGAAATGGCGAGAAGACGAAGTCGGCCGAAAGAGAAAGAAGAGAAGATTAAAGGGTTTCAGGCCAAATCAAATATGTCAGATCATTCCTAATCAATTATAGAGTTTGATTATCATTCTTTTAAGGTATTATTTTCTAGTTTACTAGTTTGATTTGTAGTTATATAAAATTATTTTGGGTTAATAAAAGGTGGTTGTTTAGGTCCATATTAATTTCTTAGTATCTAGGCTCAGCTGAGAAGCATATATTAAAATTTGGCAAGATTCTGAGATAGTTTTTATGTCGCGTTACGAGACATAAAAATGTTAAGAAAAACTTTGATTTTGTAAGATAACGATGAAATAATAATAAGGAAATGAAAATAATTGACCTGGGAAGTATTGGGTAAGAAAAAGTTAGAAAAGACAATATGTAATTTTCAAGTGTAATTTATTTATTAATGTTAAATAAATTACAAGGTTGTTGCGGAACCAAGATAATACAATAATGTAAATATCCTAACAACCTATGAACTACAATTGATCTACACTTGGAATTTCTCAAGACAATCGAAACACTTAAAGTTGTGAAATGTTCCTTTTTACGATTGAGAGAATATTGCACAAGTTCACCAAGAATATTGCAGGTTTGCAAAGTGTGAATTCTATCGAAGTGTATTCGAAGAAGTCTTTCGAAGTGTGTTCTCACTTGAGTATTCTTGTTGTGCAATGACTTGTATTTATAGGCAAAGTTAACATTGGGATGTTAACTTTGGCCGTACAATGTGATTGAGAGCATTTAAGGAATAGCATTTAATTCCTTAAAAAGCAGTATAAAGTTGCAGGATAAAGCAACTTTATTCAACCAGCTTTATGTACCTTTTATTACTTAAATAATAAGATAATAATTGACCTGGGAAGTATTGGGTAAGAAAAAGTTAGATTAGACAATATGTAATTTTCAAGTGTAATTTATTTATTAATGTTAAATAAATTACAAGGTTGTTGCGGAACCAAGATAATACAATAATGTAAATATCCTAACAACCTATGAACTACAATTGATCTACACTTGGAATTTCTCAAGACAATCGAAACACTTAAAGTTGTGAAATGTTCCTTTTTACGATTGAGAGAATATTGCACAAGTTCACCAAGAATATTGCAGGTTTGCAAAGTGTGAATTCTATCGAAGTGTATTCGAAGAAGTCTTTCGAAGTGTGTTCTCACTTGAGTATTCTTGTTGTGCAATGACTTGTATTTATAGGCAAAGTTAACATTGGGATGTTAACTTTGGCCGTACAATGTGATTGAGAGCATTTAAGGAATAGCATTTAATTCCTTAAAAAGCAGTATAAAGTTGCAGGATAAAGCAACTTTATTCAACCAGCTTTATGTACCTTTTATTACTTAAATAATAAGGAAATGAAAATAATTGACCTGGGAAGTATTGGGTAAGAAAAAGTTAGAAAAGACAATATGTATAGATGTTGATGGATTATATGAATTTGGTTAATAGGTAACCAAGGATTTTGAGGAATACAAGTGTATGTGTAAGTCCCAACTCAATAGATGGCACTACCTGAAGACACCTCTATGTCAATGGTGGAATTACTTTGCAATATAAGCTCTGAACTGGAGACGACCAGTTACAGAGAGTATATACCAAGTTCTAGATAGATTACTTATTAAGTGACAATAAGTAAAGAACAATGCAATAATACAAATAACTTGTAAGATAAATTGGTGAGACAATATGTAATTTTCAAGTGTAATTTATTTATTAATGTTAAATAAATTACAAGGTTGTTGCGGAACCAAGATAATACAATAATGTAAATATCCTAACAACCTATGAACTACAATTGATCTACACTTGGAATTTCTCAAGACAATCGAAACACTTAAAGTTGTGAAATGTTCCTTTTTACGATTGAGAGAATATTGCACAAGTTCACCAAGAATATTGCAGGTTTGCAAAGTGTGAATTCTATCGAAGTGTATTCGAAGAAGTCTTTCGAAGTGTGTTCTCACTTGAGTATTCTTGTTGTGCAATGACTTGTATTTATAGGCAAAGTTAACATTGGGATGTTAACTTTGGCCGTACAATGTGATTGAGAGCATTTAAGGAATAGCATTTAATTCCTTAAAAAGCAGTATAAAGTTGCAGGATAAAGCAACTTTATTCAACCAGCTTTATGTACCTTTTATTACTTAAATAATAAGATAAGTCTTATTATCCGGGTAAAAGGACATAAAGCACAAAAGTCAATTACTCGTAATCAGTGTAAAGCTTTGTAAGAGCTTTCCACTGAAGGTCTCCAGTTTGTAACTGACTAGAATGTCAACTGGGCTTCGCTGCCATTGCCATTCTCTATCTTCCACTTGTTATCTTCGACTTCAACTGGAAGGATTCTTCAACTGGTCAGTTCTCAACTGGAGGAAGTCTTCAGTTGCGTTAACTGTACGATGCAACTGGACTTCATTATATTTCTGGACAAATCATCTGGGTCTCCAGTTTCACTGGACAAATCAACTGGGTCTCCAGGTGCAACTGGAGACTGGCCAGTTTACCAGTAAACTGGTCCTAACAAATTCCCTCTATTTGTCTATAAATATTGCCAAGTCTTTTTCAGTTCTTGTATCTGTACAAGTGTGAGCTGTAGAGACTTGTTCGATTTAAATCTATCTAAGTTTTTCAAGGCATTTTTATAGATCAATAAATGTCTTGGGTTTTTCTTTTAGGTTTGTTAGATTTTAATCTATTATCTACCTTGTGGTTACAAACTGGTAACTTCATTTATACAAGGAAATGAAATTTATACAAGTTACAGAATGTAAAACAATTACAAGTAGATAACTGAAAAGAAAGAACTTAATGAGATGGCCTTTCGCCAGTTCTTCTTCTCTTGGTCACTGAAGAAATATGTTGTGAGTATTCAGGGTCAATATTCAACTTTAGCTCCAGATTTTCTTTGTGTTGAATCTTGCCCCTTAGGAAGTTCACCCATGCTTTCTCAAACCTATTCTTTTGAGCCTTTGCATCCAACACATTCACCATTTTAACCCATTCACTGAACCCATACTGCATTGCACCAGGATTGTCAGTTTTAACCAGTGGCCCTCTGGTATAACTAACTTCAATGTGAAAGACTTTGGTGCCTGGCTTGATTGTTACATTAACACCATTGATAGTCCCACCATGTCTTCTGGTTGCCATGATCTGGGAGTAATAGCTTCTTGCTTCAGATTCATTTGTTATTTTAATACTCCCAGCACCAGCAGCCAGTACAGCGGACTTGATGTCTTCATTTGATACCTCGCCAGTTGGTTCAACAAACGTGCTAAGGTCAGCATCTCTGGTCAGTGGTCTTCTTGGTTGAGGAATCCTTCTTGGTGGATTCAATACCTTCTTCACAACCTTCTTAACATTTGCAATTCTTTTTAGAATCCCACTGGCCCTATTCTCCTTAGCCTTCTCCACTGATATGTTTAAACTTCTGGCATCGAATTCAGCTTCATCATCAGGATAGTGTCTGTCCAGTTCAACATCAAGCATTTCTTTCAACTGGTCAACTATCCTGGGATCATTTTTAACTCTGGCATACTCCTCACTAGTGATACCCAAAAGATTAGCATCACTCATATCAAGCAGTTTGATCTGTGCAAGATGTGCTCTGGCTTCAACTTGGTTTCTTTGTTTCATTTTCTTTCTTTCTTTAATATCATTGCCAAGTCTAGCCAATATTCTGCTATCACTATCTGAAACTGGGGGAAGTACATCAGCATTGCCAGTTTCTAACATTGGTATATCAGTGGCCGGCTGGGCAGATACATCAACTGCTAAACCTTTGCCTTTATCCAAAACATTCCCCCTATCACCCATATCACCAGCTTGCTCACCAGCTTCAGTACTGGTAGCTACAACCATTTCCCTACCTGCTTGACTTCCAGATGGGGTTCTTCCAGGTGCAACTGGTGCAAGAACTGCACTTCTTTCCCCCTTGGCAGCATTTAGACCTGCCCTAATAGAATCCCATTCAGAAGGGTGAGATGGCAACCGGTCAAGAGGCTGCCATGTTTGCATGTCCTTGCACTCCTTGAAAATCCCACACATCATCCTGAAAGACCTCCACAAATGGTTGGTCTCCTTTGACTGGGTCAAAACATTTGCAGTAACCTGTTCTTGACCAGTTTTTAATTCATTTAAGATTTTGGAGTCTTCATCCAAACCAGATACAACCTTTTCCTTCACTTCCTCATCCCTCTTCTTCAAACTTTCCACTTCAGTTGTCAGTTTATCCAAAGACTGAGCATGAAGGGATACCTGGGTGTTTAAATTTTCAATGCTGCCTCTCAACTGGTTGATCTCACTGGTGAGTGGGGCCAGATCAACCTGAGGAGTGGCCAGCTTGGTGATCTCAGACATCACCCTTTCAATCAGTTGTTGTTCTCTTGCACCCAGCGTATCCTCTATCTTCTGACCAACTGAAGTCATCAACTGCTCTCCAAGTTCAGTCACATTTAGGCCAGGTTTTTCAATCAATTCCTTTACCTGCCTTTCAATCTCCCTCAAATCTACTTCAGATGTTCTTACAGTGTTGCCAAGCAAATTGGAGATTAAAGTTGTGACCTTGGACTGAGTAAGGTCAAAGGCTTCCTTTAAAGTACCAGCCAGATTGTTGCAGCCAGTGACCAACTCATTTAGCTTGTTGAACACCAAGTCTTCATTTGATGAAAACTTGTTAATCCCCAGATCAACCACTTTAATGTTGGTCAAGTGATCCTTGTGGTATCTGGAGAAAGACTTGATGTTTTTGTCAAGTGTCTTTTGAATCTCCTCCACCCTGGTAAGAAGGTTTTGGAGATCGGCTTGTAAAGAGACAACTTGACTGTCCAGTGACGAAGGAGAAAGTGTCACTGGACCAGCAGCAGTTACTACTGGAGCAACTGGAGGAAGCAAACTTAAAGAAGTCTCCCCAGTTGTCATACCAGCAGTTGAAGAAATAGTAGGAGTGGTGGTAGAAGAAAGGACTGAAAAATCAATGTGTTGTTCATGCTGAGAATGCTCAGGTGTGAACAACGGCGGCGGTGGGGTGGCATTTCTCGAACAAGTGAGAATTGCCCAGTTGGTGAATAGTTATAAGATGGGAATGGTATTTCAGTAGGCACATTTTGTTGGGATGGTGAAAGTGAAATTGATGCATCTGGAAGCGAGACTGGAGATGAAGGGTTTTGATCTGGTACAGCAGAATCAAAAATCTCCAAGTCTGTTTCAGTTCCTTCAGAATCTGAAGACTCTATCAGGATTTCCTCGTCATTAACATTCATGTCCAGATCCATGAATGTAACTGAGGGCTGACCAGAAGGGTCAGTCTCCAGATGACCTTCCCCAGTTTCCTGGATGGGTGCATCTGTTGGAGGATCAGATACCGAAGTATCTTCACCAGGAATAGAGGTGATTGGAGTTGCTTCAGTTATGGTTGCTCTATCCTCAACCACAACATTAGACGAACTGGAGGGTCCCTCATTATTTTGAGGCCCGCCCAATTGTCTTTCTGACTCACCTTCAATCGGTGCATCAGTTTTAGCGAATGCCAGTTGCATTCGTTCTGGAATCTCGACCTCTCCAGCTTCAGATACCAGAGAGTCTAAATTCCTCAACAAATCTGACACAGTGTACGGTGAATTTGTACTTAAGTATGCTTCTCTGCCCAGAATTTGTTTAAAACAGAGAGAGAGAAACCTTGAGAAGGGGATACACACTCCCCTGGTGCCCTTCAGTTTTTGTACTAGGCTTCTGAACAAGATATCTGCAAAGTCTACTCTCAATCCATTCCACAAGCAGTAAGCCATCTCTGCTTGTGAGGAGTTAATCTGGTCAAGACCACCAGAACTCCCACCCATACTCTCCACCAGGTGGATGAAAAAGTACCTCCATGAAGGTGTAAGACCCTTCATGGTCATCGCACCCTTCGTCTTCAAAACTCCATTCTCCAAGCACTCCTTGTGTCCCATTTCAAGGAGGACTTGGCGAAAATTAACATTTGAGGGTAAGACGACTGGAGATTCACCCTCTCTCCAGTAGTTGAGGTGTAAGGCATCCCTCAACACGTCAGCGGACAAGGTACACTGGATTGTTCCACCTTTTAATGTAAAACTGATGGAGGAACAATCAGAAGAAAGAGTGGCAGTGTACCAAAACTCACACAAGTAGTCGTGAAACAACTTGCGTGGGTTTAGAGAGAATGAGGGTCCTATTGGAGAATCCTTCAAAAAAATTTGGATTCTACCAATAAGGGTATTGGACCCTTGAGATCCTTGTAAGCTTGCCATCGGATTATTAGGATTTAGTTTGATGACCGAAGCATTACCAGGAGCACCAGATGCCGGTTTGACATCTGGTGAAGGAGCATATGGAACAGTCAAGAGATTTACATCTCTTGAACGGGATGATCTAGGAGCCATTGGAAAATGAAATTGAAATTTAGGAATTAGGGTTCTTGATTTATGAAGCAGAGAGAGAAATGAAGCAATTTTGATGATTGGGAAGTAAATGAAAGAATGTAGAAGGAAGTAAATGATTCGGAGTAAATAAGGGTATTTGAAGGAAGTAAATGAAAGCAATGTAGAAGGAAGTAAATGAAAGAATGTAGAAGGAAGTAAATGAAAGAATGTAGAAGGAAGTAAATGAAAGAATGTAGAAGGAAGTAAATGAAAGAATGTAGAAGGAAGTAAATGAAAGAAGTAGAAGGAAGTAAATGAAGAATTTTGATGAAGGAAGTAAATGAAAGAATGTAGAAGGAAGTAAATGAAAGAAGTAGAAGGAAGTAAATGAAGAATTTTGATAGAAGGAAGTAAATGAAAGCAATGTAGAAGGAAGTAAATGAAAGAATGTAGAAGGAAGTAAATGAAAGAATGTAGAAGGAAGTAAATGAAAGAATGTAGAAGGAAGTAAATGAAAGAATGTAGAAGGAAGTAAATGAAAGAATGTAGAAGGAAGTAAATGAAAGAATGTAGAAGGAAGTAAATGAAAGAATGTAGAAGGAAGTAAATGAAAGAATGATAGAAGGAAGTAAATGAAAGAATGTAGAAGGAAGTAAATGAAAGAATGTAGAAGGAAGTAAATGAAAGAATGTAGAAGGAAGTAAATGAAAGAATGTAGAAGGAAGTAAATGAAAGAATGTAGAAGGAAGTAAATGAAAGAATGTAGAAGGAAGTAAATGAAAGAATGTAGAAGGAAGTAAATGAAAGAATGTAGAAGGAAGTAAATGAAAGAATGTAGAAGGAAGTAAATGAAAGAATGTAGAAGGAAGTAAATGAAAGAATGTAGAAGGAAGTAAATGAAAGAATGTAGAAGGAAGTAAATGAAAGAATGTAGAAGGAAGTAAATGAAAGAATGTAGAAGGAAGTAAATGAAAGAATGTAGAAGGAAGTAAATGAAAGAATGTAGAAGGAAGTAAATGAAAGAATGTAGAAGGAAGTAAATGAAAGAATGTAGAAGGAAGTAAATGAAAGAATGAGAAGAAGTAAATGAAGCAATTTTGATAGAGGAAGTAAATGAAAGAATGTAGAAGGAAGTAAATGAAAGAATTTTGATGAGGAAGTAAATGAAAGAATGTAGAAGGAAGTAAATGAAGAATTTTGATGAATTGGAAGTAAATGAAAGAATGTAGAAGGAAGTAAATGAAAGAATGTAGAAGGAAGTAAATGAAAGAATGTAGAAGGAAGTAAATGAAAGAATGTAGAAGGAAGTAAATGAAGCAATTTTGATAGAGGAAGTAAATGAAAGAATGTAGAAGGAAGTAAATGAAGAATTTTGATGATGATTGGAAGTAAATGAAGGAATGTAGAAGGAAGTAAATGAAAGAAGTAGAAGGAAGTAAATGAAGAATTTTGATAGAAGGAAGTAAATGAAGCAATGTAGAAGGAAGTAAATGAAAGAATGTAGAAGGAAGTAAATGAAAGAATGTAGAAGGAAGTAAATGAAAGAATGTAGAGGAAGTAAATGAAAGAATGTAGAAGGAAGTAAATGAAAGAAGTAGAAGGAAGTAAATGAAAGAAGGTAAATGAGTTCGGAGTAAATAAGGGTATTTATAAAGGGATTCCAATACAAACAGTTGTCAAGTACTAAAATAGCTTTAAACACGTCAGATCACGATACCAAGTGGTTTAAAACACCCGAGTACCATCACGTGTCACAAATATTGACTAAGTATTTCTAACGTTATAAAAATATGACAAGACTGAATCTGGTCACTGGAGGATCAGTCCAGCGCCAGTTTCCAACTGGAGAGTTCTTCAGTTGCCATTTTCAAACAAAAACGAATTTTAGTCAGAAAATTATTTTGAGTCTTTCCCCCTAAAATGATGATCCAGAAATCGATTAGTGCCAGGATAGTATCACAAAGGCGTTCGATAGCCTGGCGAGCAAAGATTATCTGGACCTCCTCAACTGGAGAACTTCATCAGTGTCACTGACGCGTTCAATAACAAAGAAATCTCCAGTTTTAAGGATTTAACATTCCCAGTTCGCTGATGAGATGTTTAAAGGTTTTCTCATTGAGAGGTTTTGTAAAAACATCAGCTAACTGTTTGTCAGTGGGGATGAAATGTAATTCAATGTCTCCTTTCATAACATGATCACGAATGAAATGATACCTGATGTCAATATGCTTTGTTTTGGAGTGCATCACTGGGTTGTGAGATATAGCAATTGCAATGGTGTTGTCACAAAAGATTGGGGTCCTTGTATACTTTTGACCATAATCTAGTAACTGGTTCTTGATCCAGAGAATCTGGGCACAGCAACTGGCCCCAGAAATGTACTCTGCCTCAGCAGTGGACATAGAGACTGAAGTCTGCTTCTTGCTGGTCCAACTTACCAGTTTTCCTCCAAGGAAATGAGAACCACCAGTTGTTGATTTTCTATCTATCTTACAACCTGCATGATCAGAATCTGAATAACCCATTAGATCTAATCCTGGGCCTTTGGGGTACCAAAGACCAAGATTAGGACACCCTTTCAGGTATCTAAAGATACGCTTTACAGCGTGCAAGTGTGATTCTTTTGGGTTAGCCTGAAACCTGGCACATAGACATGTTGCAAACATTATATCTGGTCGACTGGCAGTTAAATACATCAGTGAACCAACCATACCACGATAGTCAGTTATGTTCACTGGTTTGCCAGTTGGGTCAGAGTCCAAATTTAATGGTGCTGCAATAGGTGTGTTTTTCGATGGGATTGAATCATATTTGTATTTTCTTAACAAATCTCTGACATATTTTCCTTGGTTTATGAAAATTCCATTTTCAGTTTGCTTAATCTGAAGACCTAAGAAAAATGTTAATTCACCCATTAAACTCATCTCATACTCAGATGACATGATTTTAGAAAACGTTTTACACATTGCATCATCAGTTGAACCAAATATAATGTCATCAACATAAATTTGTACCAATAAGATATTACCTCTTTCTTTCAAGATGAATAAGGTATTATCTATTGCACCTCTTTGAAAGCCATTTTTAAGAAGATGTTTAGTTTGAGTATCATACCAGGCTCTTGGGGCTTGTCTTAGACCATACAATGCTTTGTTCAGTCTATAAACCCAATGAGGATGCTTCTCATCGATGAAACCTGGAGTCTGCTTAACATATATTTCTTCTTCCAATGTTCCATTAAGGAACGCACTTTTGACATCCATCTGGAAGACCTTGAACTGCAGATGGGCTGCATAAGCCAGAAATATTCTGATGGCTTCAAGTCTTGCAACTGGAGCAAAAGTTTTATCAAAGTCAACGCCTTCTGCTTGACAATAACCCTGGGCAACTAATCTGGCCTTGTTTCTTACAACATGGCCATCTTCATCCATCTTATTTCGGTAGACCCATCTAGTACCAATGGGTTCTTTCTTTAACCCTGGTGGACAAGGAACAAGCTCCCAAACATTGTTCCTTTCAAACTGGACGAGCTCTTCTTGCATAGCTTCCACCCAGCTTGGGTCTGCCATAGCCTCGTCAATCTTCTTCGGTTCAATTAAAGATAAGAAGGTGACGTTTAAGCATTGCTCACTGGTGGCTCTTCTAGTCTGAACCCTACTATTTGGATCTCCCACAATCTGTTTAATTGGATGTGCTCGAGTCCATCTAGTGTATTGACTAGGCTGGTGTAAAACAATATCAGTGCAAGTCACCTGGCGATCTTCTTCAGTTGCATTAGCTTCTGGACGAGGATCAGTCCAAACTACTTCTACATCCTCATCAGAGTCAATGAGGTCACGATTTGCATCATGAAATTCTTCATTCAAAGGCATTTCTTGAAGAACTGGAGAAGTTGGAGTTTGAACTGGTGCTGATATTGGAGTGGCACGTACATCAGATCCAATCACCAATTCTTGTGGTAAGTTGAAATTGATGGAGGGATAGAATGATGTGTCACAGGTGTTGTTCTTCTTCTTAACTGGTTCCAATTTGTTGTAACTGGAAACATCTTTTGGTGAAACAACTGACCGATGAACTTGGTCAGTTTCACCAAAATTGATTGGAACGACTGGAGTAATATCAAGGCTTGGTCTCTTGTTGATTGCTTCAGTTGATTCATCGAATGTGACATGAATTGTCTCATGAACCTTTTGGAGTCTATAATTATAAACTCTAAAGGCCTTTCAAATATCTGAATAACCTAAAAATACCCCTTCATCAGCTTGTGCATCAAACTTTCCAAGCTGACTGGAATCGTTTAAGATATAAACTGGACAACCAAATACATGAAAGTATCCAATATTTGGTTTACGATTCCTGAGTACTTCATAGGCAGTGTTCTTATCTCTCTTGATGTAGACTGACCGGTTTTGGGTGTGACAAGCAGTTGCAACTGCCTTAGCCCAAAAACTGGTGGGAAGACCAGATTCAGATAGCATACTTCTGGTTGCTTCTATCAGTGTGCGATTCTTTCTTTCCATAACTCCATTCTGCTCTGGAGAGTGTGTTGATGAGAAGTTTTGAGAGATGCCAGTGTCATTGCAAAATATTTCAAGTACCTTATTTTGAAATTCAGTACCATTATCACTTCGCAACTGACAAACTTTTCGAGTATACTTGAGCTCAATTCTTTTGATGAGAGAGATGATTTCAGCAGGTACATCACTTTTGGATCTGATGAATACCACCCAGCAGTATCTGGTGAATTCATCAACCACAACTAGAGTGTACTTCTTTCCAACTCTAGTTTGAACATTCACTGGACCAAAGAGATCCATATGTAGCATGTGAAGAGGTTCAGTGATGCTAAAATTTTGCCTAGTTTTGAAACTGGCCCTTTTCTGCTTGCCCATCTCACACCCTGGACATGGCTTTTCTTTATTGAAAGAAATTTGAGGTATCCCATCAACCAGTTGTTTGCGAGACAACTTGTTAATATTTTTAAAATTAAGATAGGATAATCTTTTATGCCATAGCCAGTTGGTGTCCTCATCAGCCTTGGTATAGAAACATTGCTCTTTTGGAGCTGGTTCCATATCCATGATGTACACATTGCCTTTTCTTGGTGCAACCATCACCACTTTCCAATCCTTGTTAAATATGGTGCCTTGAGCAATATCGAACAAAACTCTGAAGCCATCATCACAAAGTTGGCTGACACTGATCAGGTTGTATTTCAAACCATTCACAAATGCAACTCTTTTGAATTCGACTTGTCCATTATTGAGCACACCATATCCTTCAGTCTTTCCAGATTGATCATTACCAAACGTCACTGTCGGTCCATCTTGGACAGTGAACTCTTCAAGCAGGGGCTTACATCCGGTCATAGTCCGGCCAGCAGCGCTGTCCAGATACCAGATATCTTCTTTCGATCGCCCTGCACACCCACAAAAATCATTAGTTATTTTTGTGAACCCATCTTTTCTTGATGAGTTCTCTGGACTTCTCTACAGAAGTCACAGTAGATTGTTGTGGTGTTGAACCGGAGGCTGCATCTGGAGCTTTTTCACCAGCTCCAGGTGCAGGAGTAAAAATGATTGGTACTTGATACTTACTGTTAGGTACAGATTTAGTCCAGACTTACTGGACTGGCTCCAGACTGGACTACTGGAACCTTATTTAGGTTTGTTAAGAAACTTGTTTTGCTGGTCTCGCTCCAGACCCGACTACTGGAGCCTCACTGAAGATCTGACCAGAAAACATGTTCTGCTGGACCTACTCCAGACTTGGAATCTGGAGTCCCTCTGAAGATTTGTCCAGAAATAATTGAAGACTAGTGAGCATTTACTTGTATAGGTAATCTGGAGCATTCTCCAGATTAACCAAAATATTATTTTCATCAGGCAGCTGAACCTTGGACCTTGGTTCAGCTGGAGTTTTAGTCTGTCGGGTCTTGGGCACCTTAGACTTTTGAGGTAAAGGCTTGTTACCAGTGGCCCTTTTAACTGGAGCATTAGCCTGTTTGGCTCCAGGTTTAACCACAATGGGGGTGGTCTCAATGGGTTCAGTTTCAACAGCTTCAGGTTGATCATAAGGTATTTCAACCTTGAGAGCTGGAGGCAATGCATGAAGATCTGGTATGAGAGCTGCCATCTCCAGATTTCCATGCATTCATCTGGGCATCGATAGTTCTTGAAAATGCATCATAGTTTTTACTAGATGCTTTTACCCATGACTTGATAATCTTTTGTTCTTTTTCAAGATCAGAAAATAGTTTTTGATTATCAAGTTCCAAAGCCTCAATCTTTAAAACTGACTCCTTGAGAGCCAACTGGACACTTTGTAAATCATTAAGTTGTGGCTTAACGTTGTTCAGTTCAATTAAGATAGTGTCAAGATATCTTTCACTATCAGCTCTTACAGTTTCCACAAAAGCTAAATCACCACTTAATGATTCAGCCAGGTCCAGTTTCAGTTCAGGGTCAACTTGGTTGTCATAATCACATACCTTTTTCAAGATCAGAAAATAGTTTTTGATTATCAAGTTCCAAAGCCTCAATCTTTAAAACTGACTCCTTGAGAGCCAACTGGACACTTTGTAAATCATTAAGTTGTGGCTTAACGTTGTTCAGTTCAATTAAGATAGTGTCAAGATATCTTTCACTATCAGCTCTTACAGTTTCCACAAAAGCTAAATCACCACTTAATGATTCAGCCAGGTCCAGTTTCAGTTCAGGGTCAACTTGGTTGTCATAATCACATACCTTTTTCAAGATCAGAAAATAGTTTTTGATTATCAAGTTCCAAAGCCTCAATCTTTAAAACTGACTCCTTGAGAGCCAACTGGACACTTTGTAAATCATTAAGTTGTGGCTTAACGTTGTTCAGTTCAATTAAGATAGTGTCAAGATATCTTTCACTATCAGCTCTTACAGTTTCCACAAAAGCTAAATCACCACTTAATGATTCAGCCAGGTCCAGTTTCAGTTCAGGGTCAACTTGGTTGTCATAATCACATACCTTTTTCAAGATCAGAAAATAGTTTTTGATTATCAAGTTCCAAAGCCTCAATCTTTAAAACTGACTCCTTGAGAGCCAACTGGACACTTTGTAAATCATTAAGTTGTGGCTTAACGTTGTTCAGTTCAATTAAGATAGTGTCAAGATATCTTTCACTATCAGCTCTTACAGTTTCCACAAAAGCTAAATCACCACTTAATGATTCAGCCAGGTCCAGTTTCAGTTCAGGGTCAACTTGGTTGTCATATTCACATACCTTTTTCAAGATCAGAAAATAGTTTTTGATTATCAAGTTCCAAAGCCTCAATCTTTAAAACTGACTCCTTGAGAGCCAACTGGACACTTTGTAAATCATTAAGTTGTGGCTTAACGTTGTTCAGTTCAATTAAGATAGTGTCAAGATATCTTTCACTATCAGCTCTTACAGTTTCCACAAAAGCTAAATCACCACTTAATGATTCAGCCAGGTCCAGTTTCAGTTCAGGGTCAACTTGGTTGTCATAATCACATACCTTTTTCAAGATCAGAAAATAGTTTTTGATTATCAAGTTCCAAAGCCTCAATCTTTAAAACTGACTCCTTGAGAGCCAACTGGACACTTTGTAAATCATTAAGTTGTGGCTTAACGTTGTTCAGTTCAATTAAGATAGTGTCAAGATATCTTTCACTATCAGCTCTTACAGTTTCCACAAAAGCTAAATCACCACTTAATGATTCAGCCAGGTCCAGTTTCAGTTCAGGGTCAACTTGGTTGTCATAATCACATACCTTTTTCAAGATCAGAAAATAGTTTTTGATTATCAAGTTCCAAAGCCTCAATCTTTAAAACTGACTCCTTGAGAGCCAACTGGACACTTTGTAAATCATTAAGTTGTGGCTTAACGTTGTTCAGTTCAATTAAGATAGTGTCAAGATATCTTTCACTATCAGCTCTTACAGTTTCCACAAAAGCTAAATCACCACTTAATGATTCAGCCAGGTCCAGTTTCAGTTCAGGGTCAACTTGGTTGTCATAATCACATACCTTTTTCAAGATGATGTCCACCCATCTTCTAGTGATGACATCTTCTTTTGCCACGTGCTGCTGCTGTTGATCTTCCAAGGCCATGAAACACATGTCCCTTTCCTCTTCTTCATCAGCTGATGAGACATCAGAGTACTCCCATTTTCCCTCAAATTGTGCCATTAAGCACTGATCCTTTTCCTTTTACATGGACAGGAGGGCAATCTGGGCCTTAAGCTTCTTGTATTTAGCTTTGTAGCTATCATCAGGCCGATTGAAATTAGGGACAGGGGGGCCAGTTTGGTTGTTCAACTGACTAGATCTGCATTCCTTCATAAAGTGACCTTTCTTACCACACTTATAGCAGGTAAGATTGGTTTTATCCAGAGAGCTGGAGCTGGAAGCATTGTTTGGGCCATTAAATCTTTTAGATTTATGCTTAAACCTGTTAAAGGTTTTAGCAATCATGGCGACCAGATCATTATCGTCAGTTTCATCACAACCATCACTGATTTCAGTGGTCAGGCCAGAGTTCAAGAAACTGTTTAACATCTCCTTCATTGAGTGTGCCTGGACACTCTCTGCAGACATTAAGGCAGCACCAGGTCGCTCAGGTACACTAGCAACCTTGGAACTCTGGGCATGGTTCATGGCATCTTGCTCAGCCACCAGTCTTGCAGCATTATTATCTTCAGTGAATCTGAAGGCTCCATAGAGCGATGCAAGAGTATGGCTGTGCAGGGTTTTACCTTGTCTCAAGACAAGAACCATGTTTTCCCATTTGGAAGGAAGAATATCACAAAACTTCTCAAGAAGAATATCCTTATCCTTCTCTATACCCAAGCCTCTCAGCTGATTAATGAGGCTAGAAAATCTGGTGTATGTACCAGTTAGACTTTCATTGGATAAGGCAAAGAAGGATTCATACATCTTGTTCAAGGCAACTTTCCTGGTGACAATAGTGTCATCACCTCCTTCAAACTGAATAACTAATTCATCCCACATTGACTTTGCACTGGGGAACAACACAAGTGTTGGAATTAGATCTTCAGGGACAGCTCCAAGGATCATGTTCTTGAGTCTGGTGTCCAGATCAACAAGTCTACGATCCTCATCAGACCAATGGTCTTCGAGCTTTTCTCTTGAACCTCTTCTTCCAGTTGGATCTAGAAGAGGACTTACCCCAAGAGACATGGGTATATATAATCCATCCTTAAGGATTTTCAACATATACCTCTCTATCCCACCGAAATGCAAAAACATTCTGGCCTTCCATGTACCAAATGTCTCACTGTTTCCATCAAATTTTGGAACAGGAGAGTTGGAATAATGTACATGGACGTGATTTGGGGCAGTAGGAGGAGGAGGGTTTGTATTAACATTTTGAAAAGGTTGGGCATTAGTATTCAAGGGGGTTTCACCTGACCAGAACCATATCCACCTTCAGTAGTGTTCATCTTAGCAGATCTAGGCAAGTTTATTAGCCTTCTGCTCTGATACCACTTGTAAGTCCCAACTCAATAGATGGCACTACCTGAAGACACCTCTATGTCAATGGTGGAAATACTTTGCAATATAAGCTCTGAACTAGAGACGACCAGTTACAGAGAGTATATACCAAGTTCTAGATAGATTACTTATTAAGTGACAATAAGTAAAGAACAATGCAATAATACAAATAACTTGTAAGATAAATTGGTGAGACAATATGTAATTTTCAAGTGTAATTTATTTATTAATGTTAAATAAATTACAAGGTTGTTGCGGAACCAAGATAATACAATAATGTAAATATCCTAACAACCTATGAACTACAATTGATCTACACTTGGAATTTCTCAAGACAATCGAAACACTTAAAGTTGTGAAATGTTCCTTTTTACGATTGAGAGAATATTGCACAAGTTCACCAAGAATATTGCAGGTTTGCAAAGTGTGAATTCTATCGAAGTGTATTCGAAGAAGTCTTTCGAAGTGTGTTCTCACTTGAATATTCTTGTTGTGCAATGACTTGTATTTATAGGCAAAGTTAACATTGGGATGTTAACTTTGGCCGTACAAATGTGGTTGAAAGCATTTAAGGAATAACATTTAATTCCTTAAAAAGCAGTATAAAGTTGCAGGATAAAGCAACTTTATTCAACCAGCTTTATGTACCTTTTATTACTTAAATAATAAGATAAGTCTTATTATCCGGGTAAAAGGACATAAAGCACAAAAGTCAATTCCTCGTAATCAGTGTAAAGCTTTGTAAGAGCTTTCCACTGAAGGTCTCCAGTTTGTAACTGACTAGAATGTCAACTGGGCTTCGCTGCCATTGCCATTCTCTATCTTCCACTTGTTGTCTTCGACTTCAACTGGAAGGATTCTTCAACTGGTCAGTTCTCAACTGGAGGAAGTCTTCAGTTGCGTTAACTGTACGATGCAACTGGACTTCATTATATTTCTGGACAAATCATCTGGGTCTCCAGTTTCACTGGACAAATCAACTGGGTCTCCAGGTGCAACTGGAGACTGGCCAGTTTACCAGTAAACTGGTCCTAACAGTATGTTGTAGCAGGACTACAGGGGAGTATATAGGATTTAAACTGGCAGGCTGATCATATGTAGTCAGATTACATGTGCATAACCGATCTCATATGATCATATAGTTATGTAATGCCGTATTTGTTTGGTTGTTCTAATTGTTGAAAATATGTGATGAAATTATTGTTATTAATTAAAGAGTTAATTGCATAAATCATCCCCGTGGTTTACGTATTTTCGTGGTTTTCATCCCTTCAAGTTATTTTTAGTGGATTTCGTCCTTCAACTTTACCTTTTTAGTGGATTACATCCTTTTGAGGGATGTAAGATGCTAAAAAAGTTTGAACACTTTTCGTGTTTTTCATCCCTCAAAAGGATGTAATCCACTAAAAAGGTAAAGTTGAAGGACGAAATCCACTAAAAATAACTTGAAGGGATGAAAACCACGAAAATACGTAAACCACGGGGATGATTTGTGCAAGTTAACTCTTAATTCAATTATGAATGATTGAGCCGTAACAGTGAAATTATATGGAACTCGGTTATATACATGTGTGATCGATTTCATGTAATGGTGCAGTTGGTACTAATATAGTAGTAGTTGATATGCAGTCTTGTTTAGTTATGTGATATGGTTTGTGTTAAACTTATGAAGATAAATAAGTCGTAGCAATGAGATTGTTGTTTAGATCATTGTGGTAAGTAGCATGGTAATAGAGTAGTTAGTGGTAACATTTGTTGTTATTGGTGATATTAAGCTGATAATGTAATGATTAGAACCCTTATTGTAGTTGTAAGTTTTAGGTAATAATTATGCAGCTAGAAGATTAATAGCCGATATTTACAATTAACCGTTGTTATTGGCCTTAGATAATGACAATGCCAAAGACCGAATCTAAGTCATTGATGTTGTATAATGAGGCATGATTGTAGCGTTGAATCAATTTATTTGTGAGTTAGAACGCTAAGTAGGCTACGATTGTGATGGTAATGTTGTTTTGTGTTACCTAGATGTTTTGTTGTGCAAGTGTGCCTGTTATGCAACCACGCGTGCTTTAATTGTTATGTGATCGCAGAAATATGTTAGTCATGTTGTTATGTGTTACCTAGATGTTTTGTTGTGTAAGTGTGTATGTTATGTAATCACACATGCTTTAATTGTTAGATGATCATCATGTGATTGTGTGATGTAAATTCGGATACATAAGGCTAATGTGCAGATTTTGTGGATGTATGCGGATTGACGATGTAGAAGCAGTTAATCCTTTTATGCAAATAGTTGTATTATTTACTTTCTTATAGTTTGATACAATGACCCAATTTTAGCAGGTAGGGGCAGAGTTGATTATATGGAGGTTGGCTATATACGTGTAGTCTGGTCCATATAACTGAACAACTGACAGATTATACTTGCAGACTATCATGCAGTTTATCTCACGCAGTATGATATACACGCAGTTTATATAATGCAGAAGATTAATATGTTTACCTTCTATATATTCACTAAGCGATGTGCTTATTCCTTTAATTATAATGCTGTAGGTGCTTATGGATTTAGCATTAATGATGAGCAACTGAATAGGACAAGCACGAGGAAAGTCATAGCCGTGGATGAGAACTTGCTGAAGGTTTATGCAAGTGGTATCCTTAAATTACAGCCGAGTACATTATGCTTGTTACATTACTAGCCAATTGATGTGTGAAATCTAGTTTAAAATTTATAACAAGATCTACAGCTAACTGACTACAACACACTTACGGGCAGTGTACCCGTTCGTATGTAATATAGCTAACTGGCAAGACCAGGATCGAACACAAGGACTGATTGTTGTACTAAAGGTTGTAAAAATGTGAAACAAGTAAAAAAGTTTGGTGTGACCGAATTGTCACTTTGCGTTTCTGGAAGCTAAATGATTAACAAGTAAATAAAAGTACTCAACCGGTATTAGCGAGAGCACACGAAAAGAGTTTGAGTTGTAAACAAATAATTAAAAAGCCATCTATGTCGAATCCGCTCCATAAAAAAGTCTAGGTTGCATATGGGTTAAGCTCAAAATTCATATATGTTGGTGATAATAATCGTGATAAGACAAAAGCACAAACGGGTGCACCTAGTTTGTAAAATCGACTCAATCACCTAATCAATTCAATTTCTTGCAACAAGTGGTACCACCAACCCTATTACAATTCCTTGAACTAACTAGTTTGTTTGATTATTTAAATAACAATTTTATCCTTGTGAAAGAAACGTGGTACCACCAACCGTTAAATCCACTTAACAAAGTAATTTCTATTAGACTTGTATTCTTTACTATCATACCATGACCTAGCAAGAGTTATTCATAGACAAACAACTAAAATAATACTTGCATTCAACTAGTACCACTATCGAAGAACATAAATATCACCAAGCACACAAGTTTAAGTAGGAAAAATAACTTCATTAAGATCTTGACAAAATGTTAAGTAAAACCAACTTGAATTCAAAATATTATGCAACCATAACTAATTGTTTCACTTCATATTCATAGATGTATAAGGATTTAGCTACTCATAATGAAAATAGCTAAAGATTCAAATAAAAGGGAGAACATAAGTAACAATCGAGCTACAATAAGTAACAAGAGCCAAAATTAATCTTCAAGTCTTCAAAATAGTTGGAATGATGAAAAACCCTTGAAAACCCTTGAAAAACAGCTGGAAACAAAGTGTGTATGCTCAAGTGTCCAAGATTCTTTTAGGGTTTAGTGGTGGTTGGTATTTATACCCCAAGAGAGAGAAAATCGTGATGTCAGCTCTTTCTCGCGCCGCGACCTCTTTTCCTCGCGCCGTGATATTCGTTTTTGAGCAAAACTGGACCAAAAGCTGCAAAACTCGCGCCGCGAGCTTCTCTGGTCGCGCCGCGACTTGGTTTGTTCACTGGCTCGCGCCGCGAAAAACACATCTCGCGCCGCGATTTGCACCTGGGATCGCCATTTCAACTTCGTTTTCGACCATGCTTCATCCGTTAGTGCCTTTGGACCATTCCTAAGTCGTTTTCTACCATTTGTGAGCGATAAACTTGCTTTAGACCTGAAATCACTAGCAAATACCATAAAGCACCAAAAAACATGTATAAACGGCTATCAAACGTGCATAAAACGTCCAAATAAGATGTGAGAAATATGTATATATTGAGACACATCACCCATATTTTGGAACTAAATATGTAATTTTTTGTAAGTTGGCAATGTGGTCATTAAACTTGAGTCATGTCAAATATTTTAGTTGTCTATAAACAGGTTGTTTTGATAAAAAAAACTAGCAGGTATTTAATGCTCAGGTAATGAGCATTGATTGTTGACTTTACGATGAGGTCATGCCGAAATTTTTAATTTTTTCATTTTGTCGTTTTGAAATAAATTGGTACTCGGTGTGGTCAAATATATATGTGTTTATTGAATACATATTATTATATAAAAATATTAAATAGATATGTATTTATTGAATACATATATATTTATAAAAATTAAATGAAGTTTAGAAAAAAAACGGGCGTAACATTAGAATATTTAGATATTAGATAATTACTAAAATTTGAAAAAATTTCATATAGAGTTAATTGCAGGATTCGTCCCTGTGGTTTACCCATTTTTGTGGTTTACATCCCTGCTCGGGTGGGGAGATTACGAAACTGCCCTCACATGTGGGGCACGTGCCACGACTTAACGGATATATATTAACGCCATTAGCCACAGGGACGTAAAGTGCAAAGAATATGACTAGTTTGGAGGTATTTGTTTAAAAATTTCAAGCAGGGATGTAAACCACGAAAATGGGTAAACCATATGGACGAATCATGCAATTAACTCCAAAAATAAATCAAGCAACTTAGTTGAGTACTAAGTTGACTTTACACAAGTTCATGCACACATCGTGCAATATACATCACCCAAGACCAACAAACCACTAACCTCGCAAACAATGAAAGCCAACGGACTAGGAAAGAAATTACATATTATTAATAAGTAAAACAGGGATCCCAAGCTCCTAAAAGCCGCTCAGCACGGGTCGTTCTCTTGTATCTGAAAATGACCAGTTTTAACATGATTGTAGATATAATGGCTTCACTTAGAACACTAGTAGATATTTCGATCTTCATAAAGAATCTAGTGTTACGCTTCTGCCAAATAAAATATACAAATGCAGCAAGTGTGAGATGTTCAATAACACTCTGCATCGATTTCCTCTTTGCTCTAGGATTCATGTAAGCAACGATAGCATCCCATGAAGAAGGTTTCTGAGAGAGATCAATCTTTGTTATCACAAGGTTCCACACCTGCATAGTAGTGGGCAATCAAAAAAGAGATGGGAATGTGAATCGGGGACTGATTTGCAAAACGGGCATCGAAGTCGACATTTGGATCCAAATCCCATTGCATAAGAACGTCATGAGTTTTGAGCTTTTTCTGAATCACAAGCCAAAGGATGAAAGCGTGTTTAGGGATGTAAAAAGGAAACCAAATCAGATCGCACCAATCAACAACATTCCCCTCGGTCTTAGAACATCCCAAACCGCACCAATAGAAAAATCTATAACATTACCGTCTCGATCCTTTTAAAAAACAGTATCAGCTTTGTTATTAAGAACGAGTCTTGGGGTATTGTGGAGTAAGTTACCCCAAGACGAAGGCCAACTCCACTCCCCATTAGAGATCACATCACCAACACGGGCATCCAAAAGAAAAACTCGCCCACGATAATTCTCTAGCAGTAAAGCGTGCTTATAGGGGGCTATGCACACACCAATTATCAAACCAAATATGGACCTTACGACCATCACAAATTTTAAACCAGAATTAATTTCTAACAAGAGGCCGAATTTGAAGCAGTTTTCTCCAACTCCATGGTAAAGAACCTCTATAAGGAAGGTCCCATAAACTTTTGCCTCTCAACCTGTTAGTGTGAACCCACTTCACCCAAAGTGACTCCTTAGAAGAGAGAATAGCCCAAATATGATAAGAAAAAAGAGCCACATTGAACGAATGCAGCTTACAAATACTCAATCCCCCTACTCTTGTATTGGTAAACATACATCATCCCACGCTACCTTTGCTTTTCCTTTTTGTATATCACCTTGGCACCAAAGAAAACCTCGCATTATTTGCTCTCTATCAAGAATAATATTCATGGGTAAAATGATTTTGGAGGACCAATAGACATGTATAGAAGATATAACTGACTTGATAAGTTGTAAACGTCCGGCAAAGGACAGACACTTGTTGCGCCAATCATTTACTCTAATCTTTACCATATAAGTAAGACTTTTATAGTCTCGCAAAACAAGGCGAGAGGAGACAAGTGGGACACCCAAGTACCTAATGGGCAGTCTGCCTTCTTCAAATGGAAGGATATTCAAGATAGCATGCTTTACTGAGTTGATCACATTACAGAAATACGTCATACTATTATGCAAACTGGGTGCCAAACCTGAAATAGCCTAGAATTCATCTAGAGTGGACATAATAACACTAGCAGACTCCACATTACCACGTAAGAAAATGAAAAGATCATATGCGAAACAAAGATTAATCACCCCAAGTTCATTGCATTGATGGTGGTAAGAGAAGGAATCTGAATTTTCCACATTGCGCTTCAATGTTAGGAACAAAATCTCCAAAACAAGAGTATAAAGATACGACAATAGTGGATCACCTTGTCTTAACCCCCTTTTACCTTTAAAAAATCTATGAAGATTACCGTTAATACTTAGTGAGAAAGACACAGAAGAAACGTATCTCTATTTCTCGAGTACACAAAAGTTAACCATTAGTTTCGTGTAGTCTACTAATTTAAGGTTAATCTTAACCTTTTGTAATTAATCGTACAGGTTTAATCTAGTAATTAAATAGATAATTACTTGATCATATATCTATATTTATATTACATTATAAAGTATTTAGTTCTCTCCATTTTCTTCAACCAAGTTGTTGATAACCCCAAAATGCTCATCTTTTTTATTCACTATTTTAAAGATCCCGACTTGCATATAAAGTAACATATGTATTCTAAATAAGGCTTTATATATATGCACATATATAGCTAGCTGTTAGCTTTAAATTATAGATTAGTGCTTGTTTGTAACAATGTAAATAGAATTGTCCTTGTGGTTAATCTTGTTTATATGGAAGGTTGTTAGTGTAATTAACCAAGGACTATCTTGTAATTAGGGAGGGGGTTTAATGCAAATGTCATGCCTATATAAACCCCCTCACCTCTCATTTGTAATTAACCTTTTGAATATAGATTTCCTTTCTCCCTTTCTCTCTCTAGCTTTCTCTAACACACACATAATCACTATTCACGATTTAGCTTAGTTAACAATTGGTATCAGAGCAAAATCACTACTTGTGTTAGATCCATTGCTTGATTTTGTTCAATTTTAGGCTAAATTGTGTTTTTCCCTCTTTACCGAAAAATCCAATCTTTACCCTCTTAACATGTTAAAGTTTCCTCATTTCTAGTTTTATTCTACTCATTACCTTGCTATAATCATCCTCAAGAAGTTTCAAATCCCAATTCAAAACCAAATAGCTTAAAATTGAAATTTTAGCTTTCTGATCTGAAATCCGGTTTTCATTTCCGGTTTTCATTTCCTTTGAATTTCTGTTGTAAAACCGGTTTTCCTTCCGGTTTTCCTACCGGTATTCCTTCCGGTTTTCAAATTCACAAAATTTTGAATTTTCATTGTTATATTCTAACATATCTGGTTTACACCAAAACCGATATTTGTACTAAATTTCATCTTTTTCCAACTCGTCATAATCTTCAATCTTTTCATCGAAAACCGGATTTATTAAAGAATTTTCTAAATCCCGGTTTTTGTTAAGATTCTACTGAAAACCGGATTTAGTACACAATTTACTGAAAACCGGTTTAGTACACAATTTCTGAAAACCGGTTTAGTACACAATTTCTGAAAACCGGTTTAGTACACAATTTCTGAAAACCGGTTTAGTACACAATTCCAAAACCGGTATTTGTTCGTAATTTCTTCACTTTTCAAGTCGAAACTCTACCCGTTGTTTCCCTCGAAAACCGGATTTTCTATACATTTTACCATTACCGGTATTTGTATAGATTTTAACCTCAAAACCGGTTTTATTATTGTTTAAATACCTGGTTTACACCAAAACCGGTATTTGTGCTTAATTTCTTCAACTTTGTGAAAAGTCATTCTGTCCAAGTTTCAAGTCGAATACCGGATTTTAAACATATTTTCTGAAACCCGGTTTTTGTATACATTTTCTGAAAACCGGATTTAGTACACAATTACTGAAAACCGGTTTTCTTCACATTTTTCTCAGAATGTCGATTTCTGACTCATTGATTCTCGGTTCCGATTCAAGACCTCCTGTTCTATATCGTGGGTCATATCCACAATGGAAAAAACGGTTTTTGGATTGGATTGAAAGACAACCTCTGGGCGATGACATTAAAGCTTCTTATGAAGAAGGCCCTGCTGTTCATACAAATCCAGTCACCAAAGAACTGATTCCAAAAGAAAGTTGGAGCACAGCTCAAAAGAACCGCACTCAGGCTGATAATCTTGCAAGATCCCATCTCTATATGGCTCTTCCAAACGATATTTATTCCAATGTTGATTCATATGAAACTGGGAAAGAGATATGGGACGAAATTGAAAAGCAACTGCAAGGTTCAGAAGTGTCCTCCACGATCAGACTTTCCAATGTTCTTGATATGTATGAGTCTTTCAAACAAGAGAAAAGTGAAACGTTAGAAGAAGCATATACACGTTTCTGTAACGTGATCAATGAACTCAGGAAGAATGCCATTAAAAAGACTGACTTGGAACTAAACATCAAATTTCTGAGAAATCTTCATGAAGAATGGCAAGTCTTTGGTGCACAACTCAACCAGCAAGATGAATTTGGCAAACTCTCTATTCATACCTTGTATGAGAAGTTGAAGATCAACCTGCGAGCTATCCAAAAGCAACAAATGAAGACTGAAGGAAGCTCCTCATCAGATCCACTTGCTCTTGTTGCTGATAAGAAACCTTCCAGATCGTCAAGGAAGAATGTTGTTGAAACTGCTGAAGATGATGATTCTAGTGACACCAGTGACCCAGACATGGATGACAAAGAAAAGGAAATGTACAAAGACTTAGCTTACTTTACAAGAACCTTCAAGAAGAAATTCTTCACAAAGAAACCCACCAACAATCAACTTCGCACTTCGTCAGTCTCATCCTATGTCAAGAACTCACAAGCTCCAAAATTTGACAATCACTACAACAATGCTGGGGGGGAAAGGAAGTATGAAGCTCCTAAGAAGTTTGAGAAGAGGGTTCTTGAGAAGAAGACCGAAGAGAAGAAATGTTACAATTGTGGTCTTACTGGTCACTTTGCTATTCACTGCACCAAACCTCGTCAGAAGAACTCCACCTACTACCAGAACAAACTCTTGCTTGTGAAACAACAAGAAAGTGGTATTGCTCTTCTTGCAGAAAACGACGAATGGTTGCACCTGTCTGATGAAGAGACTGAAGAGCTTGCTGCAAATGTATGTTTCATGACAAAGATTAAGCGGTCAAAGGAACTTGAAGAAGGTGGTATAAGTTCTGAATCTGATGATGATGAGGTTTGTACTATTCCCAAACGTGAACTTGATGAATACATGAACAAAGCTGTCGAAACAAATAATTCTTTGAAAATTGAGGTGTCTAATTTAACTAACTCTTTAAAAGAGAAAGAAAAACTTTTGACTGATTTTCAAACCATATATGAAAAACTTCAAAAAGATTTTGATGAATTGACAGCTAATCAGACTTCTATTTCCTTTACACCTTCTTCTGTGTTGCAACTTGCAAACCAAGAACTTGAATCCAAAGTTTTTGAATTAACCAAGACCATCAAAGAGATGCAAATTGCAAAGTCCAATGAAACGCTTCGAGCAAATGCTTTGGCTGAAGACACTGAGTCCTTGAAACTTAAGCTAAAAGAGTCCAACCCGGCTTTGAAAGAATTAGAAAACAAAATTTCTGATTTAAACTATGCTTGCTACATAAAAGATTCACATAATCAACAACTTGATAAGAAAATTGATCAACTCAAGGAAGAAATCAAATTTTATCAAGAAAAGGTTTACAGGATCGATCGATCTAATAAACAAATCTTTTTAAACAAGCCTAAAGATTTTGAATATGGGTTGACTCAAGGGTTAGGTATTGAGAATCCAAAGAATTTGCTCAAAGCACAACAGGAAGTCCCATCTCTGTACGACGCCAATTTAATGCGGTATGGCATGACCACCCAATTTGTAAGACCAAGTTATGGTGATATTGAGACAGATTATTATCTTGCAAAATGTGCTATTCAATGCAATTATGATCAAATTAATGAATCAAATGATCTTTTTAATCTTCCACTTGTTCCTAAAAGAAAAACTCACTGTGTTACTATTGTTGAATTTGATGAAACCTCGAGTAACCAACAACTTGTGGTTCTTTCTAATGAGTCTAAACAAGTAGAAGAAAGTTCTGTTCCAAAACCTGCTTCTGCTAGACCATACATTCCACAAAGTGTTTTGGAAAAACAAATTGAAGATCTAAAAAGAACACTTGATGAACAACAAATTTTGCTAGATAATCTAATGTCTCAAAATCACTGTTCCAAAGTTGTACCTATCGTCTCCTCCACACCATCTGGTGTTGTTTATGATTGTGCTGAACCCAATTGCTCTGCATGTGAAGATATCATGTCCTCTTCTTCTCTTTCCTATATTTCTGCATGTGATCTTGTTGATGCTGCTGTACAAACTGAATGGGATTCTGTTAAGACATATAACGTTTCAATCCAAACAGACCTTGACATTCCCACTGATGTGAACCCAATCAACCCCCAGATTTACTTGGGTGAGATTACTGCATTAAAACTTGAATTACAAAAGGAAAGGTGTCTCAATAAGGAAATTTTTGATGATGTTCATGTTTTTGCTCAAACAGATTGTGAACACGAAATTGAAAAAGATCAGTTCTTTCCAAACATTTTTGATACTGAACCTTTCAAGTTTTCTGAGGAAACTCAAACTTACTTGAATGATTTTGATACTCTGTCTAAAAAGTTTGAAAAAGAAAGAGAACAACGATTAAATGTACTCGCTGAACTTAATAAAATTAAGATGGAAGTGGCGTACAAAAATATTGTTATTCAAGCTTTCGCAGATAATAAGATTGAAAAAGCGTCAAATTTACTCAAAGGAAGACATTGTCCAGTCAAATTCAGTGAATTAAGTCACCCAAAGTTGTCAAATGAAACCAATGTATCAATCTCACCCAATGAAAGTTCTTGTCCCAAAGACCCAAATGTCTCAAGTGTGAAATTGGAATCCAAACATAAAGTCAAATATTCCAAAATGAATTTTTCAAATCTTCCTAATCTTAATAACTTTTTAGAAGAAGATCATTCGTATGATCCTGATTTTGAAAAACAATTTGTTCCAAAGGAAGAAAAGGTTGAATTTCCATTCAAAAGGATTCCAAAATCACACTCTACGACTCACACCACTGTCCATGAGAAGTTTCAGAGACCAAAGACCAATCAAGTACCCAAAACTTCTACAACACCAAAGAGTCCTACCCCAAAACCCAAACTCAATAAGATGAAACACCATACTGATGGTAAACATGCTTCTGTACAACCTAGATATCACAAGTATTCTAGCCCTCCTAAGCAATCTACAGCTACACCTAAAAACGTCCTAAAGGTATTTAGAGATGATGCTGTTGGAATAACTAGATATCAAGATCAGTATGGTTGGTTTTCTTCTTCTTACAAAAAGCAAACACCACCTGCCAAAAGGACCATCAAGAAGAAACTTGTCAAGAACACACAGTCTTCCACTAACCTTCAAAATGTTCATGTTTCTCAAACAGATTGTGAACACGAAATTGAAAAAGATCAGTTCTTTCCAAACATTTTTGATACTGAACCTTTCAAGTTTTCTGAGGAAACTCAAACTTACTTGAATGATTTTGATACTCTGTCTAAAAAGTTTGAAAAAGAAAGAGAACAACGATTAAATGTACTCGCTGAACTTAATAAAATTAAGATGGAAGTGGCGTACAAAAATATTGTTATTCAAGCTTTCGCAGATAATAAGATTGAAAAAGCGTCAAATTTACTCAAAGGAAGACATTGTCCAGTCAAATTCAGTGAATTAAGTCACCCAAAGTTGTCAAATGAAACCAATGTATCAATCTCACCCAATGAAAGTTCTTGTCCCAAAGACCCAAATGTCTCAAGTGTGAAATTGGAATCCAAACATAAAGTCAAATATTCCAAAATGAATTTTTCAAATCTTCCTAATCTTAATAACTTTTTAGAAGAAGATCATTCGTATGATCCTGATTTTGAAAAACAATTTGTTCCAAAGGAAGAAAAGGTTGAATTTCCATTCAAAAGGATTCCAAAATCACACTCTACGACTCACACCACTGTCCATGAGAAGTTTCAGAGACCAAAGACCAATCAAGTACCCAAAACTTCTACAACACCAAAGAGTCCTACCCCAAAACCCAAACTCAATAAGATGAAACACCATACTGATGGTAAACATGCTTCTGTACAACCTAGATATCACAAGTATTCTAGCCCTCCTAAGCAATCTACAGCTACACCTAAAAACGTCCTAAAGGTATTTAGAGATGATGCTGTTGGAATAACTAGATATCAAGATCAGTATGGTTGGTTTTCTTCTTCTTACAAAAAGCAAACACCACCTGCCAAAAGGACCATCAAGAAGAAACTTGTCAAGAACACACAGTCTTCCACTAACCTTCAAAATGTTCATGTTTCAGGTCACGTGTGCTTAAATTGTCAAAGTAAATGGCTTCCTAAGGATAGATACTTTCATGCTACTAGGACAGTCAAGCTTGCTGGAAATGCTACAACTGTAAAACAAGAGTGGATAGTTCATAGACCTAGTGTTCTAGATAGATCAAATGCTTCTAGGACTAGTCCTTCTTGTTCTAAAACTTTGTAATGACTGTTTTTTTTTTGTTCTGTAATTCGTATCATTACTTTTGAACTAAGTTTGTGTGTTTACTTGCTTTCAATAAAATTCCAAGTTGGATTATGTGTTTGTTCTGTTGTATGTTTAAATGTTGATGTTTATCTTATGCCTTCGTTCGTCTTTCTCTTACTTGTTATTCTAATAAATGTGATTGCATGATGACTCCCTAACCTTGCATGGACCCAGTCTAAGTGGGTACCTAAAACCTTACTCCCTGATTTTACAGGAATTTCTCATCTGTGTCTGGTATGTCGACTCCGGATGCTCTAGACACATGACTGGTGATAAATCCCTGCTCAAGAACTTTGTTGAACGTTTCATGGGAACAGTGCGATTTGGAAATGATCATCTTGCTCCCATTCTTGGCTATGGAGATATTGTTCAAAATGGCATCACCATCAAACGTGTGTCATATGTTGAAGGCTTGGGCCATAATCTTTTTAGTGTTGGACAATTTTGTGACAATGATCTGCAAGTTCTCTTTAGAAGATATGAATGTAAAGTTCAAACCGAAGATGGTGTCGATATTCTCACTGGTTCACGAGATAACAACTTGTTCACCATTGATCTCAACAATATTCCAACTCCATCTTCCAATATTTGTCTTCTTTCTAAAGCTTCCGCTCAGCAATCTTGGCTATGGAGATATTGTTCAAAATGGCATCACCATCAAACGTGTGTCATATGTTGAAGGCTTGGGCCATAATCTTTTTAGTGTTGGACAATTTTGTGACAATGATCTGCAAGTTCTCTTTAGAAGATATGAATGTAAAGTTCAAACCGAAGATGGTGTCGATATTCTCACTGGTTCACGAGATAACAACTTGTTCACCATTGATCTCAACAATATTCCAACTCCATCTTCCAATATTTGTCTTCTTTCTAAAGCTTCCGCTCAGCAATCTTGGCTATGGCATCGTCGTCTCTCTCATCTTAATTTCCATACAATTAATACCCTTGTTGATAAACAACTCGTCGATGGCCTCCCTGATTTCAAGTATGACACCAACCATGTTTGTTCTGCATGTTCAATTGGAAAACTCAAGCGAGCGTCACATAGACCAAAGAAGCATCTCAGCACTGATGCTCCTCTTCATCTCCTTCACATGGATTTGTGTGGCCCTATGCGTGTCCAAAGCATTCATGCAAAACGTTACATTCTTGTCATTGTTGATGATTACTCTCGCTATACTTGGGTCTATTTTCTTCGTGAAAAGAGTGAGGCTCCTCACGTAATCATTGACTTCATCAAAAGGACACAAGTAAATCTTCAAACCTCTGTTCGGATTGTTCGTTCTGATAATGGTACCGAATTCAAGAACGCTACTCTTGGATCATACTTCTCTTCCATCGGCATCACTCATCAATTTTCAGCTGCACGAACACCTCAACAAAATGGTGTAGTTGAAAGAAGAAATCGAACTCTTGTTGAAGCTGCTCGAACTATGCTTGCTCATGCTAGATTACCACCAAATCTATGGGCTGAAGCCATTGCAACTGCCTGCTTTACTCAGAACAGATCTATAATCAACAAGAGGTTTGACATTACTCCTTATGAAGTCATCAACAAGAGAAGACCAAATGTGAACTACTTTCATATCTTTGGGTGCGTCTGTTATGTCTTGAATGATAGAGATAATCTTGGAAAATTTGAGCCAAAAGGTGACGAGGGTTATTTTGTTGGTTATTCAAGAGAATCCATTGCCTATCGTGTCTATAACCGTCAAACCAAACAAATTGTAGAGAGTATGAATGTTAAATTTGATGAACTCTCTGGAATGGTTCTTGAACAACACGGTTCAAGACCCGATCTTCATTGTCCACAAGCTTCCGCTACACAAAACAGAACTTCTGATAAACAGATTTTCTCCAAACCAACCGCTAAGGAGTTAGACATTTTATTTGAAGAATTTTATCATGATCGTCCTCCTACTTTGATCCAACCCTTGGATACACCTGAACAATCGTTTTCCAATCCATCTCAACCTGAGAACTCATCTACTAATCAACAAACTTCATCTCCTGTCACCTCTTCTACTGAATCATCCTCTCCATCATCAGCCACTTCTTCATCTTCAAATGTACCTTCCCCTGACTCGTCTAACTTGTCTTCCGCACCACAGGATTCTACAGTATTGCCTGCTCAGCTATACTCTCCAGGATCCAATAAATCAACTGATGCTGACTCTGATGAAGCAGAATTTGTCCTACCAAATGAACCAAGCTTTGAGCAACTCGATGAACAACATTCTCCAGGCTTTATCAATCCTGATGAAAATAATGAACCTGCTGATCCACTTCCTCACTCAAGGAAATGGTCTCGCTCCATGCTTCCTCATCCTCCCACTCAGATAATTGGGGATCCAAACGCTGGCCCAACCACACGTGCTGCCTCTGCAAATGAATGTTTATTCGTCAACTTCTTGAGCATGGTTGAACCCAGTAATGTCAATGAGGCTCTTCATGATCCGGATTGGGTAAAAGCCATGCAAGAAGAACTATCTCAATTTGAGCGCCTTGAAGTATGGAAACTTGTACCTAATCCTTACACTCATAAAGAACCAATCAAGACAAAGTGGATTTTCAAAAACAAGAAAGATGAGAATGGAGTTGTTGTTAGAAACAAGGCTAGATTGGTTGCCAAAGGTTTTTCTCAACAAGATGGTGTTGACTATGATGAGACGTTTGCTCCTGTTGCCCGCATTGAAGCCATTCGAATCTTCCTGGCTTATGCAGCATTCAAAAACTTCACGGTTTATCAAATGGATGTCAAGTCTGCTTTTCTAAATGGAGTACTGAAAGAAGAAGTTTATGTTGCTCAACCCGAGGGTTTTGTGGATCCTAAGCGTCCAAATCATGTCTATAGATTAGACAAGGCGTTGTATGGTCTCAAACAAGCTCCTCGCGCTTGGTATGATGCTCTGTCTGCCTATCTACTACAATCGGGATTCAGTAAAGGTACAATCGACACTACTTTGTTCATCAAACGTCAAGGTAGTGACATTCTTTTAATTCAAATTTATGTAGATGACATAATTTTCGGGTCCACAAATCCTAAGTACTGCAAAAACTTTTCAGCATTAATGGTCAAACATTTTGAAATGAGTATGATGGGAGAGTTAAATTTTTTCCTTGGCCTTCAAGTCAAACAAATGTCAAATGGTATTTTTATCTGTCAAAATAAATACATCTCTGACATGATGAAAAAGTTTGATATGTTTAATTGTCAACCAATTGGCACTCCCATGGAATCTCGAACTAAAATTAATGCTGACCTTAATGGAAAACCTTATAATCAAAAACTTTATCGCAGTATGATAGGATCCCTCATGTACTTAACTGCAAGTAGACCGGACATTATGTTTGCTACATACATGTGTGCTAGATTTCAGGCAAACCCTATGGAGAGTCACGCTCAATCGGTTAAGCGTATCTTTCGGTATCTTAAGGGTACTATGAACCTTGGTCTATGGTATCCGAAAGATACCGGTTTCGAACTAACCGCCTACTCAGATGCTGACCATGCAGGGTGTAAGTTGGATCGCAAAAGTACTTCAGGTAGTGTGCAGTTTCTTGGAGACAAGTTGGTTGGTTGGTCTTCAAAGAAACAAAATTGTGTTTCCACATCCACTGCTGAAGCTGAGTACGTAGCTGCTGCTAGTTGTTGCTCTCAAGTTCTGTGGATGAAGACTCAACTCTCTGACTATGGGTTCCAGTATGACAAAATACCCATCTATTGTGACTCCAAAAGTGCCATCGCAATCTCTTGCAATCCTGTTCAGCATTCTAAAACAAAGCATATTGATGTAAGGTATCACTTCATCAAAGATCATGTTGAGAAAGGTAATATTGAACTTTACTTTGTCCCAACTGACTACCAACTTGCAGACCTCTTCACAAAACCTCTGGATGAACAAAGGCAGGGGCGCAGGCAGCTAGGGGCGGGGAGGGGCGCCCGACCCCCCGAAATTTTTTTTACGACGTAGGGGTATATATTTTTCGTGTATAAAATTTTTTTTTTTTTTTTTTTTTTTTTTTTTTTTTTTTTTTTTTTTTTTTTTTTTTTTTTTTTTTTTTTTTTTTTTTTTTTTTTTTTTTTTTTTTTTTTTTTTTTTTTTTTTTTTTTTTTTTTTTTTTTTTTTTTTTTTTTTTTTTTTTTTTTTTTTTTTTTTTTTTTTTTTTTTTTTTTTTTTTTTTTTTTTTTTTTTTTTTTTTTTTTTTTTTTTTTTTTTTTTTTTTTTTTTTTTTTTTTTTTTTTTTTTTTTTTTTTTTTTTTTTTTTTTTTTTTTTTTTTTTTTTTTTTTTTTTTTTTTTTTTTTTTTTTTTTTTTTTTTTTTTTTTTTTTTTTTTTTTTTTTTTTTTTTTTTTTTTTTTTTTTTTTTTTTTTTTTTTTTTTTTTTTTTTTTTTTTTTTTTTTTTTTTTTTTTTTTTTTTTTTTTTTTTTTTTTTTTTTTTTTTTTTTTTTTTTTTTTTTTTTTTTTTTTTTTTTTTTTTTTTTTTTTTTTTTTTTTTTTTTTTTTTTTTTTTTTTTTTTTTTTTTTTTTTTTTTTTTTTTTTTTTTTTTTTTTTTTTTTTTTTTTTTTTTTTTTTTTTTTTTTTTTTTTTTTTTTTTTTTTTTT
>CM067171.1:38448802-38467157 GCA_034093135.1 Erigeron breviscapus | reverse complement strand
GAAGAAATTTAGTACTAAAACAGGGTTTCAGAAATGTCGCACTAAAACAGGGTTTCAGAAATTTAGTACTAAAACAGGGTTTCAGAAATTTAGTACTAAAACAGGGTTTCAGAAATTGTGTACTAAATCAGGGTTTCAGAAATTTAGTACTAAAACAGGGTTTCAGAAATTTAGTACTAAAACAGGGTTTCAGAAATTTAGTACTAAAACAGGGTTTCAGAAATTTAGTACTAAAACAGGGTTTCAGAAATTGTAGTACTAAAACAGGGTTTCAGAAATGTAGTACTAAACAGGGTTTCATAAATTTAGTACTAAAACAGGTTTTCAGAAATTGTGTACTAAATCAGGGTTTCAGAAATTTAGTACTAAAACAGGGTTTCAGAAATTTAGTACTAAAACAGGGTTTCAGAAATTTAGTACTAAAACAGGGTTTCAGAAATTTAGTACTAAAACCGGTTTTCAGAAATTGTGTACTAAATCAGGGTTTCAGAAATTTAGTACTAAAACAGGGTTTCAGAAATTTAGTACTAAAACAGGTTTTGGTAAATTTAGTACTAAAACAGGGTTTCAGAAATTTAGTACTAAAACAGGGTTTCAGAAATTTAGTACTAAAACAGGGTTTCAGAAATTTAGTACTAAAACAGGGTTTCAGAAATTTAGTACTAAAACAGGGTTTCAGAAATTTAGTACTAAAACAGGTTTTGGTAAATTTAGTACTAAAACCGGTTTTCAGAAATTGTGTACTAAATCAGGGTTTCAGAAATTTAGTACTAAAACAGGGTTTCAGAAATTTAGTACTAAATCAGGTTTTCAAGAAATTCTTCACTAAATCAGGTTTTCAAGAAATTCTTCACTAAATCAGGTTTTCAAGAAATTCTTCACTAAATCAGGTTTTCAAGAAATTCTTCACTAAATCAGGTTTTCAAGAAATTCTTCACTAAATCAGGTTTTCAAGAAATTCTTCACTAAATCAGGTTTTCAAGAAATTCTTCACTAAATCAGGTTTTCAAGAAATTCTTCACTAAAACAGGGTTTCAGAAATTTAGTACTAAAACAGGTTTTGGTAAATTTAGTACTAAAACCGGTTTTCAGAAATTGTGTACTAAATCAGGGTTTCAGAAATTTAGTACTAAAACAGGGTTTCAGAAATTTAGTACTAAAACAGGGTTTCAGAAATTTAGTACTAAAACAGGGTTTCAGAATTTAGTACTAAAACAGGTTTTGGTAAATTTAGTACTAAAACCGGTTTTCAGAAATTGTGTACTAAATCAGGGTTTCAGAAATTTAGTACTAAAACAGGGTTTCAGAAATTTAGTACTAAAACAGGTTTTGGTAAATTTAGTACTAAAACCGGTTTTCAGAAATTGTGTACTAAATCAGGGTTTCAGAAATTTAGTACTAAAACAGGGTTTCAGAAATTTAGTACTAAAACAGGTTTTGGTAAATTTAGTACTAAAACCGGTTTTCAGAAATTTAGTACTAAAACAGGGTTTCAGAAATTTAGTACTAAAACAGGGTTTCAGAAATTTAGTACTAAAACAGGTTTTGGTAAATTTAGTACTAAAACAGGGTTTCAGAAATTTAGTACTAAAACAGGTTTTGGTAAATTTAGTACTAAAACCGGTTTTCAGAAATTGTGTACTAAATCAGGTTTTCAAGAAATTCTTCACTAAATCAGGTTTTCAAGAAATTCTTCACTAAATCAGGTTTTCAAGAAATTCTTCACTAAATCAGGTTTTCAAGAAATTCTTCACTAAATCAGGTTTTCAAGAAATTCTTCACTAAATCAGGTTTTCAAGAAATTCTTCACTAAATCAGGTTTTCAAGAAATTCTTCACTAAATCAGGTTTTCAAGAAATTCTTCACTAAATCAGGTTTTCATGAAATCCTTTGAAAAACCGGTTTCAGAAATTTAGTACTAAAACAGGGTTTCAGAAATTTAGTACTAAAACAGGGTTTCAGAAATTTAGTACTAAAACAGGGTTTCAGAAATGTAGTACTAAAACAGGGTTTCAGAAATTTAGTACTAAAACAGGGTTTCAGAAATTTAGTACTAAAACAGGGTTTCAGAAATTTAGTACTAAAACAGGTTTTGGTAAATTTAGTACTAAAACCGGTTTTCAGAAATTCAAAGGAAAATGAAAACCGGATTTCAGAACAGAAACCTTAAAATTCAATTTCAAGCCATTTGGTTTTGAATTGGGATTTGAAACTTCTTGAGGATGATTATAGGAAGGTAATGAGTGGAATGAAACTAAAAAGGAAGGAACTTTAACATGTTTAGAGGTTAAAGATTGGAACTTTCGGTAAAATGGGAAAACACAATTTAGCACAAAATTGAACAAAATCAAGTCATGGATCTTTCACAGGTTGTGATTTTGCTCTGATACCAATTGTAAACTATGCTAAATCGTGATATATGATTATAAGACTTAAGTGTATGAGAGAGAAAGTAGAGAGAAGATGGGAAAAGTATGAAAATGTTATTAAAGGTGTAACCTTACAAATGGAGATTGGAGGGGTTTATATAGGGCCAACATTTGCTCTAAACCCCCTCCTTAATTACAACTAAGTCCTTATCTAATTACAACACAAACCTTCCATACTTACTACATTAAATCAAGGACTATTCTATTACATAATTACAAAACTTGCACTAACAAAATAATTAAAGCTAACAGAAACGGTTTGGTTGAGTGCAAGAAATGCCGAACCCATAAGTATTGTGTCGCGTGCTTGAAGAAATGGTACTTATCTCCAACTAATTTGTAATTACACTCACTAACAGTTTCTACCTTCATAATTTACATATGATATGACATGGGCACATACATGTTGATTTCAACGTTAGAGCAAACTTTATATTATTTGGTAGTAGGCCTACATAATTTACATATGATATGACATGATTAATGGTTAAAAATTACTACATAGAAAAGTTCCAAAAAGTCACTCTTTTTCTTTCTTAGATCATGCCATGTAATAGTACCAAATGTTTCAGCATATTTCTAGGCTTATCAATTTAGTCACATTCATCATTTTTGTATAGATACACACACACGCACGCATATATATATATAGTGAAAAGTTATTTTGAGAACCCTTAAAAAAGCAAGAACTTTTAAGAACCTTTCAAAAACAATCTTAACCATTAAATTATTTGATCAATGGTCTTAAATAGATATGGCATTATTGTAAATAATCAGGAGACAATTAATATAAAATAAAAAAGAAAAGGCTATTATGGGAAATTACATAAAAAAAACGTCGTCCATTTTATTCTCTTTTTCCTCAACGACTTCTCCCCAAATTTTGATTAAAATTTAACTCTCTTCTCCTTTTACCACTCTCCTGATCATCATCATCCAAATTATTATATAATAGTTTTCACTAACCTACAATGATAATAATGGAGCCCAGGATCATCAAAACAAAAATAAAAAAAGGGAAGCGAAAAACCTTTACGTTAGGTTATGGCAAAACAAAGGAAAGAGAAAAAACCTTTGGGTATCATGTTTGTTATTTGGTTTAATTTTTATTTTATTAGGTATTGTGATACTTTTTCTAAAATATTATGTTTATTCATATGTGCATATGTTTCTTTATCGGTATCACATGTCTGCAAGTGTGATTATATGTTCATACATAGTGCGCGAGCATATGTATACAAGTATTTTGTAGAAATATTCTACAGATGGAGTAGCACATGTATGCAAGTATTTTATAAAAAAAAGTATCTACAAATGGAGTAGCACATGTATGCAAGTATTTTGTAAAAAAATGTTTCATGTGATAGTTGTTGATCACATGTGATAGTTGATGATCACATGTGCATGTAATATATGTGTTTATCAAAACTCATTTTCTACAGATGGAGTAGCACATGTATGCAAGTATTTTATAGAAAAAAAGTTTCTACAGATGGAGTAGCACATGTATGCAAGTATTTTATAAAAAAAAGTATCTACAAATGGAGTAGCACATGTATGCAAGTATTTTATAAAAAAAAAAGTTTCATATGGTAGTTGTTGATCACATGTGATAGTTGATGATCACATGTGCATGTATTATATGTGTTTATCAAAACTTATCTAGTTTGTGAATATGTGCATTTTCTCAATTATAATACAATTTTTTTTACGTACATATATGCATCCTCCATGTAAATATACATATCTTTTAATTTATTTTTAACTTATAATGTGGGGGAAAAATCTAAAATAAATTTATGGACAAGTATATATTTTAAATTGTTCATATGTGCACTATTAAAAAAAATTGATATTTATAGATGAAGTTTGACAAATGTGAAAAATTCATACGTGTAGTACTTCGAAAAAGAATGAAGGTTACGTTTAATCAAAAAAATATATGTACGTGGATTAAAGAGATAGATGTAACTATGTGGATTAAAAAATTCAAATAAATTGATACTCCTATAATTATGGAATTTTCAAAATATGACTACTCATATATACTATTAATTAAAATGAAATAACAAATTTACTATTATACCCCCTCTTTAAAAGGTTCCTAAAAGTTCTTGTTTTTTAAGAGGTTCTCAAAATAACCTTTTCCTTTTATATATATATATATATATTTCATTTTTCATTGTGTTTTGTTATCCGAAGGAAGTTCACATAGCTCGTAACTACTATGTTATTTTTCACTACATTGACATAATGTGTTTTGCTTGACATTATAGGTATCCCAATGTTTTGGAGAAGGAGTTGAAAGCTTGCCCCGTTTGTTGCAATAATTGCAATTGCAGAGCATGCTTGCGTGGCGTTTCACTTGAAGTTATTTTCTGCAGAAAACTCTCATGGATTGTTGTTATCTTTGTGATTCACTAACTTTGTAACATGTTTGCTGATATTTTATGTAGGATATTCAGCAGCAATATTCTTGTTCCGAAACTAATAAAATTCAATACTCCAAATATATCCTACAAAATGTATTTCCTATTGTGAGAAGTTTGTATGAAGAGCAACAGATGGCAAAGGAAATAGAGGCTAATGTTATAGGTAATCTATATGAATTCTTTTTGTAAGAAATCCATCGACTTTATACGCGTGACTTGAATTGAAAGGAGCAATGTAGCACTTTTCATTTCCTTATTCCACGAATCAAGGGTATAAGTTATGAAGTGGATCAATAAATAAAAACTATTTTATATATATATATATATATTTCATTTTTCATTGTGTTTTGTTATCCGAAGGAAGTTCACATAGCTCGTAACTACTATGTTATTTTTCACTACATTGACATAATGTGTTTTGCTTGACATTATAGGTATCCCAATGTTTTGGAGAAGGAGTTGAAAGCTTGCCCCGTTTGTTGCAATAATTGCAATTGCAGAGCATGCTTGCGTGGCGTTTCACTTGAAGTTATTTTCTGCAGAAAACTCTCATGGATTGTTGTTATCTTTGTGATTCACTAACTTTGTAACATGTTTGCTGATATTTTATGTAGGATATTCAGCAGCAATATTCTTGTTCCGAAACTAATAAAATTCAATACTCCAAATATATCCTACAAAATGTATTTCCTATTGTGAGAAGTTTGTATGAAGAGCAACAGATGGCAAAGGAAATAGAGGCTAATGTTATAGGTAATCTATATGAATTCTTTTTGTAAGAAATCCATCGACTTTATACGCGTGACTTGAATTGAAAGGAGCAATGTAGCACTTTTCATTTCCTTATTCCACGAATCAAGGGTATAAGTTATGAAGTGGATCAATAAATAAAAACTATATATATATATATGCTTATGTTCTTCCTAATATTAATCATTCAGGATTGTCTCTATCAGGGTCACAATTTTTTCAAGATACTGAATGTGACGTGAATGTTGATAGATTATGGTATGTCAGGAGTCATTAATCTTGTTAAAAGTATTTGATAGCATAGTATGAAGGTTTTTATATGTTATCTTTTGTGCAGCAACAATTGTGGAATATATATTTTTGACTTGTATAGGAGTTGTGCATGCGGGTATGATATATGCCTTTTATGTTGCCGCGATTTGCGTGAAGGTCACATTTCTGGTACCAAAGGATATGATTAGTGGATGGAAAGTCAGCATAGATGGTAGCATTTCTTGCCCACCAAAAAATATCGGTGGCTGTGATGATGGGATTCTTGAGTTGAAACGTCTAATGCCTGCTGATTGGGTTGCAAATATATTAGAGAAAGCACAAAGGATAATTGAAAAAAACTCCAGTTATGTCAGTCCCCAAATTTGTTTGGAACGTTGCAATGACTATGTAGGTGATAATGGGGCGCTACAGAGAGAAAAATCTAGTGTAAGTTGTTTGTATCGTCCAAGTGCTAAAGACATCCAACCTCAAGATTCGCAGCATTTCCAATTGCATTGGTCTAAAGGTGAGCCCATATTAGTCAGCGATGTGCTTTCAACATCTTCAGGGCTAAGTTGGGAGCCAATGGTTTTGTGGCATGCTTTTCAAGATGTTACAAACCGCAGAACTCATTCTCATGCTTGTGCAGTGAAAGTAATCAACTGCTTGGATTGGAGTGAGGTTAGTACTAGGTATACTAGTCTTCCATGTGTATATATGGTTAAAATTCACAAATCAATGTATTACATTCATTACTTACTAATTTGCAGTTTAATGTTGATCTCGAACAATTTCTTAGTGGGTACTCGGATGGTTTTTTCAAAAAAGAAGAGTGGCCCTTAATTCTCAAGTTGGAAGATTGGCAACCTTTTAACTTATCTCAACGACAATGGCCACGCCATTTCGTTGAATTCATCAGCTGCTTGCCTTTTAAAGATTACACATACCCTTACAGTGGGTACCTCAATGTCGCTGTTAAGTTGCCTGCTGATTTATCTTTAAAACTGGATATCGCTCCAAAAATGAATATAGCTTATGGATTTGAAGAAGAGGTGGAGTTTGGTGATTCTCTTACTAAGCTTCGCTATGATAAGTCTGATTCTGTAAGGTTTCTATATCCTGTTTTGCTCCACCTTTATATTAAAGAGGCATGGATAGACTCACATGCTTAAGAAGTCTAAGAAGATGCAACCAATCAGGACCTATTAATACATTTACTAAAACATATATGGTATATGATCATATTATTATTATTGTCCAAGCTAGCTAGGTTGGGGTATTAGTCCAACAACAGAGATTAAGTTGCTGTTGGGTAAACTATCAACTTGCAGGTGAATCTAATGACACATACATCCATAAAAAAGGATGCGCAACACGTAAGTGAGACTATGGAGGGAGGTGCTCTGTGGGATATATTCCGTAGGCAAGATGTGCCTAAATTGGAGGAGTATCTTAGGGCGCACTCAGCAGAGTTTAGCCATGCCTATGATCTCTCCATTCAGCAGGTAAACTTTGCTATATGCATGCATTTGTTATAATCTTATAATTAATATATATGCTTGATCATATATATGTGATGCTGCAGTTTGCTCACCCTATACATGACCGGATATTTTACTTGAACACGGAACATAAAAGAAAGCTAAAAGAGGAATTTGGTATGTCCCTTAAACACGTATCTTGATGATTATTTGTCATGCATATACGGAATTATCAATCCTTTTATATCCATCCTGATTAGGAATCGAACCATGGACCTTCAAACAAAAAGTGAGTGATGCAGTTTTGATACCAGCTGGTTGTCCTTATCAAGTCAAAAACTTGAAGGTCAGATGGTACACTATACTTGTAAACTACTCGTATTATTTAGTCGGCTTCTCCTTATCTCTGGATCGCAATAGAAAAAGTTTGTCATGGTATTTCATATAGACGCATGTCTTGTGTGATTTTAGTTGTCTGTATATTTCATGTACTAAGCACTTATTTTATATGACAATAAGAAAACTATCACAAGTTTTGCTGATAATTTTTCCTGTTTATAGTCATGTACAAAGGTTGAACTCAACTTCGTGTCACCTGAAAGTCTCGGTGAATGCATCCGCTTACAACAAGAGCTTCGTATGCTCCCTAAGAATCACATAGCGAAACAACAAAAGCTAAATGTAAAGTATCCAAAACCAGTCTACATTAATTACTTTGACTCAGTTGAATTGGCATGGTTAAAAGAGTTGTTTTTCTATCATACTTCATTTACCCTCTTGCTTTTATATGCTTTATAGATAGGGAAAATGATGATTTATGCATTAGAACACGCTGCTGCGGATTTGGTAGGGGTCTATCAGGCCAGCAATGACCTTTTATTTGTCAGGTTGCCCGAGATCTTTGATGGTATGTAAAATGTGGCCAGTACTACTACTCTATCTCCTGATGGCTTAATGTAGTTGCATGTGTTCAGATATTGATCACATATGAAACTTTGTTGCAGGCAATGATGCAAACATCCACAATCACAGCAATGGTTGGTTGGATGAAGATACTGAGAGCGATAACAATCCCAAGAACCCAATTGTTCCAAGTACGATAATAATAAGCTCTTCCTCTCATGAAGATGAAGAGCTTGTTGCCATTCAAGATTCTGGTACATCGATGCCCGGAGCAAAAACTGGTCATGAATCTTTAGGATTGTGGAAGGGCCTGGATGTTGGATTGGAGTTAAAAGAGTTACTTGTATCCGTGGAGCAGAACTACCCCAGCACATTTCAAGGAGTTGAGTTTCGTTCTGGAAAAATATGGTTGCCTATTCTGGAACATTTCCATGGAGTCATAAAAAGTTTTATGGAAGCATCAGTGGAGGCATTGTGTGAGGAGCGGATAAGAATCCTGCGTGAGGATCTTAAAGAACTGGAGAGGATTGGGTTCGACCTGTCATGGGCTCACGAGAGGCTTAACATGGTGGAGAAGCTCAAGTTTGGAAAGGTTTCTTTGTTACAAGAGCTCGTGGCCTTGGATGAATCGTTGGAGTCACAAATGGAAAATATAAATGAGCTAAATGAGGAGTGGATGAAACTGGTAGAGATGTTAAAGGTGGCCAAGTTAGAATACGATGGCACTATAGATGCCAGAAATAGAAAAGCAAGTGAGGCAGAACATGAGTATGGAGCTGAATATGATCGAGTATTAAAGGGTCATCTTGGTTTTGGCATGTTGCCCCCTCCCGGGTACTAGCTGCTAGTCAAACTTTTTAGATTATGAATCATAACTTTATGGTATACAGATGCTCCCCTACTGATTTTTACTTTTGAACATATATTATTATACATATATGCTTCAAATATACTATTAACTTTAAAGTTTTCCAAATAAAAGTTTTGGTTTCTTAACTTTAACAGTCCGGCCTCTTAGATTATCCACCAACTAATAGGTCGTCGAGAGTTTAAATCTCACTTAAGCCGATTAGTATAGATAAAGAAGGTTTAAAAGTGTAACCCCCTTTATACTCAACATCTCATCTGTCAAATGTGGTAATTATACTCTGCTTCTAAAGATAAAAATATCATTTTGTCAACTAAAAATGAAAAGAAATAGCTAAACTTGCCTTTTAACTTTGTGAATCTGTTTTGACCAGACCCGGCCTGACCCGCCCAATTTGACAAGCCCAAAAATGATTAAAAAGATTGTTTTTACGATAGTATTTTTTTTTGTGTGACATTTTACAAACGGGAAATGATTTATTCTTTCTAAAATAATGAACTAAAAATACTTCTAATCACAAGACGAAGATCAAGGGGTAAGATTATAAAAGAGATTTAGTGGAATCCATATGTAAATCATCTTGTAGTTTTAAAATGATTTTTAGGATAATATTTAAGAGGATATATTATTTTCCTTTACAAACATAGACTCACGTTTTATTTTGGTACACTAGCAGGGCCAATCATATTATTATCATCCAACAATTAAAAGCCCAGGTTGGCAGGGGTATCTTCTAAATCCACTATGTGGTCCCGGAGGTGAGTTTTCCCCAAAGTCTCGGGTTCGAGTATTGGGTTTCTCATCTCAAGGTATTTTCCATGAGGAGGGGGTTGGAGGTCCAGCAAATCACTGGTTAAAATTGCCTCCAACACGTCTGAATCGAAACTAACTTTACAAAAACAATTAAAAGCCCAGATAAAAATAAACACCAAATTAATAGCAACGCCAATACTAAAGCCACAATCTTTTAACATCTACAGGTTCTGCTGTTCTAAATGCCAACATAAAATCATTATCAACCATCATATTTTGACGCAAAGACAGTCCCACCACAAACATGGCGAATGGGTGCTGTTGTTAAAGAAAATCAAATCCATAATTCTAGCACTGCAACTATATTCACACCCCGTTCAAATGTTCCGTTAGTGCAATGAAACCGAAGCTACTATTAGTACTCAGGCAACATACCAAAACCAAGATGACTGTTTAATAAACGGTCATAATCGGCTCCATACAAGCCAGCCATATCCTGCATTTTGCCTTTCATGGCTTGTGCAATATGTCATATATAGGCTAAATACAACAAAAAGACCAACCAAACAGAGCAAAACCATACAATCAAAACAAATGCCAAAGTCTCATCTTGCACAACTCGATCACTTGAACTACCACATTAAAAAGACTATATATTGATCAAAAATCTCACATAAAAAATTAAGAAAACCAAACATATATATATCATGAACTGATCGATGTTTTTATTGCTATCTTTTAATCAATCTCTCGTTTCTGAGAATGAAATTAAGGATCATATATATGTTCATCATCTATCGGCCGCCAGATGATAGATCAAGAACAATGAGGCAATTGTTAGTCATGTTTGTGACCTTATCCTCGTACGTTGCCAACGGAGAGTAGCGTTTTCCAAAAGAAGATTCATCATCAGCTCTACGACATTCTCCAACGTTGGAGAGAACGGCCTGAAGGTTGTGAACCAACAGGGCTTTCCAGTGATTTATGTAGCAAAAGCTCTACATTGGTTGTTGCAGAACGAATTGGCTTTGCGCGAACGCAAAGCACAATGTTCCGGTAGGTGGGACTTCCGGGATCCCCTGGATTGCCCGTTGAACTGGAAGATGGGCTAAGAGGAAGCCAGGCGAGCCTAACCTCCTCAAAGCTTCTCTCCGCAGCTCCTGTATCCAGTGCTTGTTTGATAATGGCACCGACAGGTATTCCATACGGTCCTGGAAAAGGTTCACGAACCAATTCTCTGTATGTTCTAGCATCGTCCAAAGGACGTGCGTGCTCAAGATCCAGTGACCTAATTGGCGATCTAGACTCAATTGTGTCATCAAGAAAAGTCGGGAGAGAGGCAAGAGTCTCCGCAGCTTCAATATCGGTATCCTCCGAATGAGGAATCGATAGTGGACGTGGTTGGTGCCTGTGCAATGATGCATCTGAATCCTGTGGAGAGGATCCAGAGCAGGACGATCTGGATTCCCGGTACGTGTTTATTACGAATTGAATCATGTTATATTCCAACATGTGGTATCAGAGCCTGGTTACGAATTTATCCCTTGATTTGATTCGTTTTCGTACCCTAATTCGCGAACTAAAAAATGCAGAAGCTTAAGTTCGTATGCTTCTTACGAACTTAAAATTCGTTTGAACTCTAAATTCGTTTGAACTCTAAATTCGTTTGAACTAAGGAATTTCTAAGTTCGTAAGGCTTAACTGTGTACGAAACTTCTGCTCATCTTCGCACTTACTTCCTCACGAACTTTATTTTCGTAAGCTATTTTCGTAAGCTATCTTCGTAAGCTATCTTCGTTGCTTATGTTCGTAAGCTATCTTCGTAAGTTACTTACGAAGATAGTTAACTACTTACGAATTTACTTTTATTACGAAGATAATTAACTTCTTACGAAGTTAATCACTACTTACGAAGATAATCACTACTTACGAAGATAATCACTACTTACGAAGTTAATCACTACTTACGAAGTTAATCCTTATTACGAACTTAACTATCTTCGTACCATGCTTATTTTTTCATGGATTACTGATTAACTTAGTTGATTATCAAGTTCGTGCTTATGTTTTACCTTAAAGTTTAAATGGAAAAAATGACCCTTATTTTCAGAAAATAATTTTTTCTGAGGCGTTTTTACCACAGCACTTTAAGGGAAATAAAAAATTTCCAGCCAGGGGCTCTGCCCCTTGGACCCCGCCAGGGGCTGCCGCCCCTTGGACCCCGCTTTCCAGGGGCGCTGCCCCGGACCCCCGTAATGTGTGGGGGCTTCGCACTAATGTACATGGTTTCATCATTTGCGCCCAAAGGTCAAATGTGATTCTCATGTTGCGCTCTTTTCTCTTTTGCATAATTAACACTTAGTATATTAATTCTGCCCAAAGGTGATTTAATATGTTTTGTGTAGCAAAGGGATTCTTTTCATGCCTGAAATACACGATTCTTAATTTTGTGCCCAAAGGTCAAAAGATAAGCGTTGTATTGCATGACCTAATGCTCATGTTTGCTTAGATCTTAGTTACTTCTGCCCAAAGGTGATGTAACATCTAAGTAGAGCCTTACTTTAGCTTATTGTTTTGGTGTTTACAATAGGCTTACTTATCACTAGCTTCATTACTATAATGGTCATAGTCTTATTACTCTAAGGAACAGTACTAATAGGCCTACTTATTTTAGTTATTACTTTAGTTCCCTTACTTTTATAGACATTACTTAGTTTGCCTTATATAGCTAATCATGTCACTATAATTTTATTACTATTAAGCCTACTTATTTTAGGCATTACTATTATAATCTTCTATTGCTTGTATCATAAATTAATATCCTCCTTATTTCCACTGAAGTACCTAACTTAGGCATTGAGCCACTTACTGATGCAAACTTTGCTTTATGAAAGGATTAATTACATCTAATTCTGTAAATGATAGACCTTGACTATGTCATTCACCATAATGAACCCACTGCTTTACTGCTAACTCTTCCGCAGCTCAGAAAGCGAATTTTTAATAAAGTGGGATAGGGCGAATCACTTGTCAATAATGATGGTCAGAAACTTCATCAATCATAGTTTCCGAGGGAATGTATAAGGCGTTTTCAAGTAGCTTAAATACAAAGGAAATAGCAGTGCTTGTGAACACATAATGTAAATGACTGACATGACTCATAAGCTTAAGAGTCCAAAAAATAAAAATAAAAATGGAAGTCTATGACAATTTTCTTTTGCATTTTAATGACCTCATTGCTTGCTCATTTCGACTCCTTCAAAATTAATTTTAGCGCTATGAAGGATAAATGGTTGATGAGTGAACTAATAGCAATGTGTGTGCAAGAAAATGGTCGCCTTAAGTTGGGCCAACCTTAAGTTCATCTTAGTACCACTGCTAATTCCATTAAGAGGAAAGATAAAAACAGTAATAAAAACTGCAAATAAAGTTCAAAGGCTAATCATGGTGCTACTACCTCTAGCATTAAGTCCTTGACAAGCAATCCTAACTGCAAATTATGATTGTGCCTAGATTGCCCTAAAATCAAGGAGTAGCTAGCTAAGAAAGGTAACTTAATTTTTGTAATATTTGATTCTTTTATGTTTGATGTACTTATCAATACATGTGTGAGTGATTCTAGTTTTATACAAGGATTCCATGCAATCTAGAAACTATCAAATGACCAGAGAAAGCCTAGAGTTGGAAGGGTTGATCTCTTATATGTCGAAACCATGGAGACTTATGATTTACATATAAACAATGGAAAGTGTATTAGACTAGTAGATACCTTATGTGTATCGAGAATTTCTCGAAACCTTGTATCTGTTTTTTAGTCTAAGACCTTGAAGGTTATGTAATAATTCATGGTTATGACGAGATTGCCATTACTCATAATAATGCATTACGTGGTCCTAGTTTCTTGAATGGAATGTTGTATAAGTTAGAACTAGATCATAATTTCTCACAGTCTTTGTTGTCTCCTGATATTGATGACATAACTAAAACAAAGACAAAATCACCTAAATAATTAGAGAATTCCTCCATAATGTGGCATAAATATCTTAGCCACATATCACGAGTTCGCGTGATACGACTCATAAAGGATGAAATATTACATTCTCTTGACTTTAGTGATTTTGAAACATGTATTTACTGCCTCTAAGGTGAGATGGCTAAAGGGAATAAGAAAGGAGCTACTAAAGGTTCCAACTTGTTGGAAATAATTCACTCTGACGTTAAGTGGCCCCTATCCCGCATTCATTTCAGGACATGCATCATTTATTACATTCATTAACGATTATTCACGTTATATGCACCTAAATCTGATCTGAACCCTTAGAGACTTTTATTGATCTTAAACCTTTGGTTTAAAACAAACTTGATCGTAAAAAAATAAAAGTTGTGAGATCAGATAAAGAAGGTAAGTATTATGGTAGACATACTGATATTGGTGAAGCTCATGGTCTTTTTCCATAACTTTTGAAAGGAACAAGACATAAGTAACCAATACACCATGTCAGGTTCTCCTCAACAAAATGTTATGTTGCTAAAAGGAGAAATAGAACCTTAAAGAACATGGTGAAGAGTATGCCTTTTCAACACTAACTTACCAACTTTCCTTTGGACTAAGGCCTTAAAACAGCTTTTCATATACTCAATAAAAGTTCCATTAGAATCTGTCCCTAAGAGTCCTGGACAGAAAGGAATCTGAGTCTAAAATATATGAAAGTATTAGGCTGTCATGCCGAAGCATAAGTCTGTAACCCTAACTTAAAGAAACTGGATCCTAAATCCCTTACATGTTTCTTTATCGGTTATTAGTTTTACTGTCTTTTCTAAACTACTAGCATTATTGACACGCATCATGCCACGTTTCTCGAAGACTAAGAGATCAGTGGGAGCACGACAAATCATAACTTAAGATTTGCTATAAGTACAAGAAGCGGGGGGAACCACTCGTCGGTTCGGTTATTATTACTCCTCCGATAACTCCTCTTGTACTCAACGCTGCTCCTAAACTCACTGATCCACCTTCTCCAAATCAGAATCCTAATCCTCCTAATTATGATACTACTAATGATAAAACATCTTATTAAATAATGCTAAAGCAAAGCATCTTACTATTAATGCTATTAATGCTAAAGCATCTTCCTTACTCAACCTGAAAATCAACTCAGGAGATCATCTAGGTCACGCAAGGCCATAACTTTTGATGATTTCATAACTTATTTAACTGAAGTTGAGGACATTGGAAAGCTTACTGATCCTACCTCTTATTAAGAAGCCATTATTAGCGATCAGGCCACATAGTGGAATGAAGCTGTAATTTGAAAGCTCAATTCCATATAGCATAATGACGTTTGGGACTTGGTTTAATTTCTTGAAGAATCCAAACCTATAAGTTGTAAATGGATCTTCAAAACCAAATTAGACCCGAAAGGAAACGTCAAACGCTATAAGGTCATAACTAGTTGCGAAAGGGTTTTACTCAAAAGGAAGGAATCGATTATCAAGAGACCTTATCTCCTGTCTCATAAAGATTCCTTAAGGATTGTCATGACATTAGTAGCTCATTATGATTTAGAGTTACATCAGATGGATGTCAAAACCACTTTCCTGAATGGAAACTTGCAATAAGACGTATACATGTGAACCTATAATTCCAGAAGGTAAATGGCACATGGTCTGCAAGTTGAATAAGTCCATATACGGGTTGAAGCAAGCATCACTTAAAATGGTACCTTAAGTTTAATAAAGTCATAAAAGGACAAGACTTTCTAAAGAATCAAGTGGATCTTTGCACCTATCTCAAGATCAGTGGGAGTAAATTTACAATCCTTGTTTTGCACATGGATGAAATTCTTGCAAGTAACAACTTGGATATGTTGCATGAGTCGAAGCGTTTACTTTTTCGCAGAATGTCGACATAAAAGATCTCCGTGATGCCTCTTATGTTATAGGTATCGAAATACATCGAGATAGGCGTAATGATGTTCTGGTTCTTTCTCAAAAGACTTATATGAACACATCTTAGAACGCCATAACATGCAGCACTACACACCCACTATAACTCTAGTAGTAAAAGGAGACGTATGTGATTGTTTCCAAAGTCCAATTATTGAGATAAAATAGGAGCAAATGAGGATGATACCTTACTTATAAGTAGTTGGGAGCATTATGTACGCTCAGGTCTGTACTCATCAAGATATCGCTTATATCGCCGGTATGCTTGGGAGTTACTTATCTAATCCCGAATTAGCACACTGGAAAGCGGCTAAAAGGTTTTACGATATCTGCTAAGGACCAAAGACTACACATTAACTTATAGAAGAGGTGACAACTTAGAAGTAGTAGGATGTTTTAATTCCAATAAGAAATCTACTTCTGAATGTATATATTTATGGTTAGTTGGCAAACCTATTTTTTGACGGAGTCATAAGTAGAAACTGACTGCAACGTCTACCATGATGTCTGAACGTTTATAATTTCATGTCATGGGATGTTGTTAAAGAACTTAGTCAGTGGACTCGAAAATCGTCAACTTTATTTATAGACCATTGAAGCTTTACTGTGATAACTCAGCTACCGTAACTTGCTTGAACAGTAACAGTTCAACTGGTGCTGAGATGTATCTTGATACAAAGTTTCTGTTTGTATGTAAACAGATTGAGGAAAATGTTCTTTGTATTGAGTACATAAGTACACATAAGATGCTACTGGATCCAATGACCGAAGGTCTCCTCCTAAAAATCTTCGTAGGATACGTATCGAAGATGAGGCTTACTAAAGGACCTATTATGATAGCATGTTGTACTTGTTGGTCATTATTATTATTATGTTAATGAAAATTTTCCTCCTTATTCAGATTTTGTTTGTCTATTAGTTACACTTCGAGCTCATAACAGTGTAAAGACATTATGCAACAAAATTTGTCTCAGTCAATTGATCATTGCTTATTAGTTTTAAATTTGAGTCATAGTTTGACTAGTGGGGGTCCTGAGTTGATGTTCTTCTCTACGACTGTACTTATTGGCTATGATTTCGGTTTAAAACAAATGAGTATTATCCCGGCCGGGCTTATTAAATACTCATAGATAAATGATCGCTCGGTCAAGTGGGAGAATGTTGGAACCACGTTAGTGTGACCGTCACTGATCATCTATCCTTCCTGATATGATAATTGACGATAACTGAAATCCCTATGTCTAGTAAATATTCGATGGACGTATTTACTCTTAAAGACGTATTATAGGGTTTCCCATTAGGTGATTGGACTTAAGAGGACTAATGAGGCACGAATTAAACACCAGAGGGACTAAATGTGAAAATACTCTCCTTATATATATAGAGAGTAATTAACCTAATTTCAGGTTAATCAACACACAAAATTGGCAGCCTCCCTAAACTTAAAATTCGTTCTTCATCCTCTGATGAATTCCTTAATCATGAATTCATCAATCCATCCTAAATCAATCATCTTGTTATGGGAACCCGAAATCAATAGCAATCATGCTTTATGCTGTTACAGGTTCCACAGGACGATCTGGATTCCCGGTACGTGTTTATTACGAATTGAATCATGTTATATTCCAAACAATGGTTCATGGTCTTCTCCAAGACCTCAGAATTTCCATCCAAAAAAGGAGCGGCGACACTATTAGTAGTACTGTGTGACGACGACCCAAGGAGTCGTAGTGTTGGTAGAACATCATCATCAGGGGATGATGTTTGAGGTTGAATGGATCCGATTATTCTTGATGGGAATTGGGATTGCATTGGTGGCTCAGAGATGGAACGAAACGACAATTGCATGGCACGGGCCCATGTTTCTAGTGTTGGTATGAGTACAGGGGGAGTAGTTGAAGTCACATACTCCTGCTGCTGATTATTCTTATTATTATTATTAATGTTTTGCTGATGATGGGAAGAATGAGTCGATGATGACCCTACTACTGCAGCAGCAGCTGGGATGGAATAATATTGGAATAACAAAACCCAACAGATGGAAACCAAATAAAACATACTAGTACTACTAGTGTTGTTGTTGTTGCATTCCATTTTTTATAATAATGATGATTATATATTTATATTGTGAAATATATATATAAGCATATATGCATGCAGTGTACCTCCAAGCAAATTACTGTACTAATTAATCAGAAGGTGGTGTGATTCGATCAGGGACGTCCATCATGAAACAAACATCGTATCTTACAATTCATATAATGTTAATAACAACAACCACTATTCAAAACGAGAGAATGACATTGATTCTAGGAACAATTAAGGCCCATATTTTTGTATATATAGTCAATCAACTAGTTTTGTGTACTGATTCATTTAGGGATATATTATGCCAAGTGGCCTAAAATCTGATAACTTTAATTAGTATCAGTACCTATAAGAACGATTCCATTTAGATTAATGAAATGACAAAAGTCCTCTTCTTTAATAGCTAGTGTTAACTAAGCTAAATCGTGAATAGTGATTATGTGTGTGTGAGAG
>CM067171.1:38405027-38447802 GCA_034093135.1 Erigeron breviscapus | reverse complement strand
ATGTTTAAAACTTTGAAAATTTTAAAAACACAAATGTTAAAAAATTATTACAAAATTTAAATTAAAGTAACTTTTCAATCATAAAAGTATACTTTTTATAGTAAAAAGTAAAAGTTAAAAAATTATTCCAGTATGGTAAATCATTTTGCGAAAAGTAACTTTTCAATCATAAAAGTATACTTTTTATAGTAAAAAGTAAAAGTTAAAAAATTATTCCAGTATGGTAAATCATTTTGCGAAACCAGTAACTTTTCAATCATAAAAGTATACTTTTTATAGTAAAAAGTAAAAGTTAAAAAATTATTACAAAATTTAAATTAAAGTAACTTTTCAATCATAAAAGTATACTTTTTATAGTAAAAAGTAAAAGTTAAAAAATTATTCCAGTATGGTAAATCATTATTAAAGTAACTTTTCAATCATAAAAGTATACTTTTTATAGTAAAAAGTAAAAGTTAAAAAATTATTCCAGTATGGTAAATCATTATTAAAGTAACTTTTCAATCATAAAAGTATACTTTTTATAGTAAAAAGTAAAAGTTAAAAAATTATTCCAGTATGGTAAATCATTATTAAAGTAACTTTTCAATCATAAAAGTATACTTTTTATAGTAAAAAGTAAAAGTTAAAAAATTATTCCAGTATGGTAAATCATTTTGCGAAAAGTAACTTTTCAATCATAAAAGTATACTTTTTATAGTAAAAAGTAAAAGTTAAAAAATTATTCCAGTATGGTAAATCATTTTGCGAAAAGTAACTTTTCAATCATAAAAGTATACTTTTTATAGTAAAAAGTAAAAGTTAAAAAATTATTCCAGTATGGTAAATCATTTTGCGAAAAGTAACTTTTCAATCATAAAAGTATACTTTTTATAGTAAAAAGTAAAAGTTAAAAAATTATTCCAGTATGGTAAATCATTTTGCGAAAAGTAACTTTTCAATCATAAAAGTATACTTTTTATAGTAAAAAGTAAAAGTTAAAAAATTATTCCAGTATGGTAAATCATTTTGCGAAAAGTAACTTTTCAATCATAAAAGTATACTTTTTATAGTAAAAAGTAAAAGTTAAAAAATTATTCCAGTATGGTAAATCATTTTGCGAAACCAGTAACTTTTCAATCATAAAAGTATACTTTTTATAGTAAAAAGTAAAAGTTAAAAAATTATTACAAAATTTAAATTAAAGTAACTTTTCAATCATAAAAGTATACTTTTTATAGTAAAAAGTAAAAGTTAAAAAATTATTCCAGTATGGTAAATCATTATTAAAGTAACTTTTCAATCATAAAAGTATACTTTTTATAGTAAAAAGTAAAAGTTAAAAAATTATTCCAGTATGGTAAATCATTATTAAAGTAACTTTTCAATCATAAAAGTATACTTTTTATAGTAAAAAGTAAAAGTTAAAAAATTATTCCAGTATGGTAAATCATTATTAAAGTAACTTTTCAATCATAAAAGTATACTTTTTATAGTAAAAAGTAAAAGTTAAAAAATTATTCCAGTATGGTAAATCATTTTGCGAAAAGTAACTTTTCAATCATAAAAGTATACTTTTTATAGTAAAAAGTAAAAGTTAAAAAATTATTCCAGTATGGTAAATCATTTTGCGAAAAGTAACTTTTCAATCATAAAAGTATACTTTTTATAGTAAAAAGTAAAAGTTAAAAAATTATTCCAGTATGGTAAATCATTTTGCGAAAAGTAACTTTTCAATCATAAAAGTATACTTTTTATAGTAAAAAGTAAAAGTTAAAAAATTATTCCAGTATGGTAAATCATTTTGCGAAAAGTAACTTTTCAATCATAAAAGTATACTTTTTATAGTAAAAAGTAAAAGTTAAAAAATTATTCCAGTATGGTAAATCATTTTGCGAAAAGTAACTTTTCAATCATAAAAGTATACTTTTTATAGTAAAAAGTAAAAGTTAAAAAATTATTCCAGTATGGTAAATCATTTTGCGAAAAGTAACTTTTCAATCATAAAAGTATACTTTTTATAGTAAAAAGTAAAAGTTAAAAAATTATTCCAGTATGGTAAATCATTTTGCGAAACCAGACTCTTTCACCCTTAGTTTCACATTTGCATCAAGCTTTACAACTTCACACATTACGTGAGTACATTTCTATAAAATTTATTGATGCTACATATTATACCCTTTGAAATATACCCTTCAAAAATATCTAGTTTTAATATTTTTATATTATGTATGTTTTTTTTTTCTTTTATGTAATTCATGTTTTTATATATATGTATCTCATATAGTCATTTGCCTATAGTATTGATACTATTTGCTGTTATTGCGGTGTATAATATGACAAAATCAATTGCATTCAATTCCAACATTACATGAGTTATTCAAGTCACCAACGATATTGTTAATTACTTAGGGTATGTTTGGTATGCGGCAATGAAAGTCGGAATGGAAACAACGGTTACGATGGAATAGAAAAAAGATGTTTGTTTGCTATTTAAGAATGGAATGATGTATTGCTCTTGATTCAATATGTCAATTCGATTCATTAGAAGGGAGTGGTTTTTATTTCATTCAATGATGGAATGAAAGCATAATTACAAAATTATCCTTTTAACCTCCCACTATCCCACAACATCCTAAATAAATGGAAGATGATAAAATTTTTTAACTTTTGTTAAGCTATATTACGGAGTGTTATGTTATATTATATGTCTGTCTTTCTAACTAATTAATATGACAACAACATAACTAGATTAGTTGTAAAAGCTTACTCCTCCTTGTCAACAAAAAAAAAGGTTTTTCATTAAGTTATATACTTGTGTTATTGTTCATTTATAATAAAGATACACTTATTATTAATATAATATAATAAAGTCAAAATAGTCATTTATTATACTCCTCCTTGTCAACAAAAAAAAAGGTTTTTCATTAAGTTATATACTTGTGTTATTGTTCATTTATAATAAAGATACACTTATTATTAATATAATATAATAAAGTCAAAATAGTCATTTATTATATGTTGTTCATTCCATTCCTATTGTAAAAAAAATTAAACAAACATGATTACGGAATGTAATGAGTCATTCTATTCCCCTGTTCATTCCATTCCATCGCTATTCTATTCAGTCCAACCAAACATACCCTTAGTTTCTTAAAGTAAACAAATAGCCAATATATCATTGACCTGTGCAACGTACATGGTTTATCTAATAAATAAATAAATAAATATATATATCTGATATATCAAAGTTTTTAAAAACAAACAAAGCGACACAACATTAATAACAAAACATTATCGTAATATATGAAATTGCAACGAGACCATATCAATATGCTAATTGAGATGTGGGGTCGAGATTCCACTAGTTGACAATACATATTGAACGACCGGAGTGACAAGTCATGAGTAAAAAAAATCCCTGAATGATAATAAAAATAGTTGTTATTAATTCGATTTATAAAACAATCATATAATTTTCAATACTTATACTTAAAAAGATATATATAGTTGATAACAATAAAAAGGAAAATGATAACGACAGCCCTAAAGGCTGTCACTAACAACTTATTACATGCTTAAAAACTTGTACATTATATATTAAAAACTGTCTCCTGAATTTTCTAACAGCAAGGTACAAATTTTAATGCACCAAATTAGTTTTTATCAACAACCTAAGGGTTGTCATTAACAAAACCAAATTTTTTTTTTTTTTTAAGTTTTAGCATGTAAACCGGGCCGGTTACGATGTTGTTTAAACACGTGTAGTAAGTTATACTCCAAGCGGGGGCATCCATGTGGAAAAATCGATCATCCTCCCACCCTTTACTCACCGCCGCTGCTATGTCCCTCCGCCCTTCCTCCCCCGTAATATCTCTTTTTTTTTTTTACTTTCATTTTCTATAGCAATTGATGATTGATTGTTTTTATAATTCATTTATGTGTATCTGTATGTATGTATATATTTTATTAGTACAGAGGCAGCAACCGGAACCAATGGCGCAGCCGAAGCTTTTCAAACCACCCTCCGTATGATGAAGACAACAACAACCACCCTCCGTATTATAATTATTCAAATCCACCACATACACACTATTATAATTATCCCCAATCATATCATCATCCACGTGGACAAAGCTACTCATCATCAAATCCGTACTACCAATTTCATGGACCCCCACAACAACAACACTTGCGTCCGAGGAAACCAGCTACCGTTTCGGATTACCGGAATTGGGAACATGCCAAGCCGGGGCCGCCTCCTGCTTGCGGTACGTATTTCAATATCAACCACACTTGATATATATATAATGTTGCTTCTTTAATTAATTAATAATTAATACGAGTAGTAGTAGTAAGGATTTTGGCTTTAGGGTTGTTATCCTCCTTCTCCTGTTGACTAGTATTATAATTGACTACTTGTATTAATTAATAAAATGGTGCAGAGAAATTTAGACTCCTATCATACAATATACTGGCGGACTACTTGGCTATCAAACATCGGACCAAACTTTACTCCCACATCCCTCCGTATATCTTGGATTGGGAGTTTCGCAAGAGAAATATTCTGTTTGAGTTGGGATTATGGTCCCCAGATGTTTTATGTTTTCAGGTTCCAACTCTTTCCCACTTTACAGGACCTTATCTTCTCATATATATATATATATTTATGAGGCCTTGTGTTCTCTTTTGGTTTTTCTATTCGTTTATGGCGGCTGCAGGAAGTTGATAGATTTCACGAATTTGAACAAGAATTAAAGATCCGGGGATACAGTGGTATTTGGAAGGTATATATGTCATGAAATGTGTCTTGTATTGATTACACCTTTTTATCCCTGACTCCCTTCTACATGGCTGCTTTTTGTAATTGAATGAAGACTTTATATTTTTATGTAATAACATCTCAGCAATTCTGCCACACAATACGACCCATCTTACAATTTATACCTTCTTAACTTACTTGCCAAGCCTAATCAAACTCTGTTAGTGTGGAAACTTGATATTTTTTTATTTTCTCGTCTGTCAGATGAGAACCGGTGAGCCAGTTGATGGCTGTGCAATATTTTGGCGTTCATCAAGGTATTCCTCTATTTCTTTCATATGTGTTTTATTATAAGATCGGCTATAAGATTTAGGTGTATATAGTTGTGTAATATGTCATCTGAAATTCCATGACAGGTGACCTGGTATTCGTTACCTTGGCTTCCAGGATATTATTTTGCACTAAAACACCCCACATATGGAATATACATCTTTTTTAAAAGAATACATCAAATCTAGTAACAGATCATTGTTCTCGCAAAATTATCTTATTTGATCTACTTGCTGGTGTAAATTAGTGTTTCTTTAAACCCAGTGCTACATCTTACTGGTCATAGGTGATATACGAACATTTACTTTGTGGTTCATCATTGCAGTATTTTTAAATGGAATTTCTCTAAATGACACTATCTTTTATATGATTATAGGCTTGTATATGCACATGCACATATGTTAATTTCACCCAGCAATATTATGCATATGGATTTCATAATTTGTGTATCAGATTCAAGCTTTTGCATGAAGAAGCCATTGAGTTCAATAAGTTTGGACTGCGGGATAATGTTGCCCAGATATGTGTTCTAGAGGTGTGTTGGTCTTCAAAAGACCTGTACAAAACTCCTAACGAATTGCATTGCTGTTTTTAATATTTCACTAATTGTTATTCTCTGATCTTGCATTGAACAGTCACTAAATGAGAAAAGTTCAATGGGATCATCTCCACCAGCATGGTAAGTAATTATTGTTGCATATTATTTCATATCTGACTGCATCTTACTAGATGATTTGATTTTCTTAATTTAGAATGTAAGTTATTCAGTCTCTGATCTCAGGATTCTTGCACTGTCCCAGAACATATTTACTATGTGATTTATACATATAATAAATAGAAATCCAAGTGATACCTACAGCATAAATAGGATCTCGGATTCTTAATTTTAATTAATTAGTTATTGGATTATGTTACATTGGCTTTTTTGGTCCACAGGCCAATAAAAGTGCTAACGGTTTTTCTCTGATTATGTGATGATACTACTTTATCAACCTTTAGTTTTATGGGCTGATGAGTTGATCCTCGCTTCGTTAGTCTTGTAATAGAGAATGAAAAATTGTTTTTTGTGGTTGCAGCTCTGACAGGCGTAATAAAGTGGTCGTTTGCAATATTCATGTGCTTTACAATCCCAAAAGAGGAGAGATTAAGCTTGGTCAGGTATATGAATAAATCTATCTGTTGTATACAGTTTTTCTTACAATTCGTTCTCAAATGATTAATTTTGACGGAGATTTACATGATTTTCTGTTTCATAAGTTGACATTACTAATAGCAGGAATTATGTTATGGCTGTTGCATAACTACCTTACCTTATACTCTGTTTTTGTTTTCGTCTTCTCTGTTCTTGCCAATGCCTTAATCCTTTGTTAATCTTAAAATATTTTCATGGTATATTTAGCTTTGGGAGTCTTCTCTTACTTGTTATTCACCAATGCCATTCATTCCTCTTAATTCCTTGAAAGCATCTATTTGCCTACTTTCAGGCTTGCAATATTTTAAAATTTTGCGCAACCTTTTAGCTTATTTCTTCTTGCTTTTCTGGACATGGTAATGCCCGCCTACTTGTGTAAACTTTATATTCATATTGGTCTGGCATATTATGAAATTCATTCACTTTCGTCGCCTTTAAACAGCTTTTCATGACCAGATATATTGGACTTATAAAGCCATATATTCATCTTTGAACAACAGGTTAGGTTGCTTCTAGATAGGGCGTATGCTACATCAAAGCTTTGGGATGATGCTCCTGTTGTTCTCTGCGGAGACTTTAACTCTACCCCGAAGGTATGGGGTCATTACTTTCGCTATTTGATGGTTACCATTGCACATATCAATAACTTCAGGTCAATATTTTCTTCGTTTAAAAGTATGATTGTATTTAGCACCACAATAACTCTTTCCTTTTTCTTTTTTTTTTGCTTCAGAGTTCATTGTACAACTTCATAGCAGGACAAAAGGTTAAACAACATTCTGTTTTTCATTGCGCGCACATTACTAGAAGTTGCTTAAGGGTGTTATTGTTTGCTAAATGTACCTCTCAGTGCAGTTAAATGTGTCTGAGCTGCCTAGAGATAAGATATCGGGGCAATATTCTGGTGAAATTCGCCCAAAAAGACCGTTTACTTCTATTGCCAGGCATGTATTATCGTATCAAATATTTATATTCATATATAGTTCTAATTGGGGCTTAAAACCCGCGGAAGGCGGCAGTGAGCAGTTTCTTTCTTTTTCTTTCTTTGGACACACGAGCTGATTAATTATTAGCTTGCATTTTGATTTGTAGAACTCAGTCAACTGATAATGCCACTCGATCTTCCATTAGCACTCACTTTGAACCTACAAGTGCCAGTCCAGATTTATCTGCTAATGTGTTTACCGATACGGCAAATGAAGATGAAAAGGCGGATTCGCAACTTGAGACAAAGATAGGAAGTGAGAGAAATGTTATCGTGTCTTCATCTCCAAATGAACTACATGAAGCCATAGAAGATGTATTAGTAGGCGAGGCCTCTACTTCCTTCTTGTCGGAGTTACATGGTCCTGATGGAGCTGTTTTGGCGGACAGTAATGATACCTCAGAGCCTCAGGTTTTGGATGGTTCTTTGAGCACCAATGGTGAAGCTTTTGTAGAGGGGCCCGTTTATGACCCATCGGGTTGGACCCCTAAGGAAATAGAGGCTGCAACAGGCAGCTCGGGATGCACAACTATAGAACACCTATTAACGCTAAGAAGCACATATTCTGAAATCGAGGTGACTAATGTATCATGACATCATAGTCTTTTGTCTTGTTTCTGTAACGATATCAAATTTATTAGAAGTATAAGTGGCATTTGCCTTCTTGTTTGCAGGATTACTCGGGAACAAGAGACACAAACGGGGAACCCCAAGTGACTACCTACCACAGGGGTTTCCAGGGGACAGTTGATTACATCTGGTGAGTCATCATCTTTTGGTCTAGTTTTCGTACAATCTCCAAAGAGGTGAACAATTATGATGAATTATGCATATGTCACTTAGGCGATCAGAAGGTCTCCAAACTGTCAGGGTTCTTGCTCCTATACCAAAACAAGCAATGCAGTGGACTCCTGGATTTCCTACGAAGGTGTTAGAATGAACTTTTCCAGTAAATATCATTTTTTGAGAATAATGTATTTCCATCTTCAAACCAAAACACGCAGCATAAGGAAGTGCAATTATTGGTTTATTACAAGTTTACAACTTGCTTTATACTCAAATGACAGTTTTGGCTCAACTTTTGATGCCTCATGTTGTGAATTTTGATTTACTGAAGAAATGAAGAGGTTGATCATAGTATCATACTGTGATCGTCACTTCTCTAGATTATAAGAAAACAAAAATAAATTTTTTTATATATTTTTCACACTAAATGAGAATACGCTGTTCAAAAAAATAAAATTGAGAAATGAGAATTTGCACTTCCACTTAATTGATATATGTTTTGTTGAAATAATGATTAGGTTGTTTGTTTCTTCTTACCAGAGATGGGGAAGTGATCATATTGCGTTGGTTACTGAATTGGCTTTCTGTAAAGATGTGGTTGAAGAAAAAACAGAAGCTCGGTAGTACACTGTTTGCTTACGCTTCAGGTCTGTTAGCTGTGCAGCTGTTTGATATGCTATATTTATCTTATATCATGGTGAAAAAGTACGTTACCAGAACTGAAGCCCTCATACAGTACGTTTTGAGGCTTACTTCTTAGTAGCTGGAGGCATGGTCTTTTTCGGCCATGTGAAGATAGTGCTTTGTAGAACAATGTGTTTACTGTGACTCTGTGAGTTTTGACCATGTTTGGTAACATCATATGTTATTAAAATGGGATAATGACATACGAAATTAACCACCTATGACAAAATGGTTATGTAATGTAGTGACCTACTCAGGTGGCTATATAATGTATGCACCTATGTTTTTTTGGCTATACTATGTAAGGACCTTTTTATTTGGGTCAATCAATGTAAGGACCTATGTATTTTTTTTGGCTATACTATGCAAGGTCCGTACATATTTTACATAGTATAGCCAAAAAAACATAGGTGCATACATTACATAGCCACCCGAGTAGATCACTACATTACATAACCATTTTGTCATAGGTGGTTACATTCGTATGCCATTATCCCTATAAAATTATGAACTGCATTTTAAGGTGAAACCCCCCCCCCCCCTTTTTCTCGTATCATTTATCATCTTGTTGGCTGAAGAGGAGCGTGTTTCGAATGTAATATTCACCCTGCTACAACAAGATAATGTGTGTATGTACTTTTGAGTATGTGATTTTTTTAGCAGAAGGAAAGATTTTGTTTAAGCTTAGTAATTAAATCTATCAAATTCATATGCCAATTTGTATTTGTACCTCATGTGAGAGTGTGACACTTTCAATTTTTCGGCATACATAAACTAACAATTAAGATAGGGAAAATTACTTATATGGTCATTTCCTATTTTAAGACAATTATAATTTTTTTTTTATCTATTTAGTCAAAACAATTAACACTTAACATCTTTGGTAAGAAACATAAACAACCAATCAAATTATACCAAGTGTTAGCTCTACAACTTTTGTTAACTTATCTTCTTCCCAAAATAATCTTTTGTATCTCTTATGTGTTATTTCAATTGATGGTTTGCCTAAGATGAGATTCCATAGAAAGATATTGTAACTAGTTTAAATTTTGTGAAAGCCTTATATTCTATAATAATTATTACTAGGTTTTGATGGGAAAAAAAAAACAATGATGAGAGCAAAAGAAGACCAAGAGTGGAAAAGGTTGGTGGCAAGAAAATTACCAGAGAACCAAAAGGTTAACACAAATTAAGGCGAGAGGATAAAAGTTTTTCGTGTCTAATCTTTGAGACGGGTGTTGACCATGATATCTTGCATATTGTTTGAAGACATATGGAGGGATTGCAAGGGCTTACATCTTGAGAAAAGGGAGCAAGGAGTTCGTGTATGGGAAAGAGATGGTCACATCCATTCGAGAGGATCGCGTGGATTAGTACGGTCAGGGTTCCCCATTCATCTTATACTCATATAAGACTATTAGCGAGATATTTGGAGGTTGTGGAGTCTAACCCGTTTAAGATTGGTGATTTAGTCTTTAGATGATGTCGTCACACTAAAATTTGAAGAAATAGTTAGAGATAGTAGCAGCAAGAAAATTGATTATTGAGAACCTTTAAACTGTGTTAACATCATCGTACACATGTTTTAATAAAAGGTGTTCACATGTGAAACAATTAATACATGATTGTTTTTAATTAAACTAGTGAATTTGTCAAAATATATACATTATATATTTGTGTACAAGTTTATCCATATGTGTACCAGTAAAAAAAATTATAGATTTCTAAAAAAGATTTATTTTTGTAATTTATATGTTGACAAGTTAAATATGACAAGACATCCATAATCCTATATTATTATTAACATATATTATTGAATTAATAAAGTTAATAATTAAAGTACCATAGAAAAATTTTGATTTAAATAAAGTATATCTTTTACAAGTATTATTATATTTCTTACCGTATTAAAAAATAACAATATAGATAAATTATGTTAGTATTTAAAGAAATAAAAAAGATATGTTTATCCATTGATAAGACTCTTAATCTATAATATAACTAAAAGAGGAGGTTGGGGGTACATTTGGCACCCCTAATCCCCCTCCTTTAGCCTAATACTCTCTCCTTATTAATCCTCTATTTTTTAAATATTTATTTAATAAATGACCGACCTTTAATAAAAAAATCTTATAAAAAAATACCATGGCGTTCTATTTTTTGTTTCATTCTTAAAATACTTCGTATTGCATTAGCCTTTTTCAAAGCATCGCAGTTATTAAATCTTATAAAAAAATCTTTATTATTATTATTATTATTATTATTATTATTATTTATATATATACCACATAGAAAAAACCCTCACATATTCTCAACAAAAAAAAATCACGGCAAAAAAATAAAAACCTACAAAAAAAAACCCTACGATCGACTACCAAAAAGGTTTTTTTATTTATATATTTTGTTCATATTTAATCATTATTATTATTATTTAACATTGAATTCTTTGTTCATATTTAATCATTATTATTATTATTTATATTACTTTGTTTATTTAATATTATTATTATTATTTTTTATTTATATATACTTTGTTCATATTTAATCATTATTATTATTATTTATATATCTTTGTTATATTTAATCATTATTATTATTATTTATATATATACCACCTAGAAAAAACCCTCACATATTCTCAACAAAAAAAAACCTACGATCGACTACCAAAAAGGTTTTTTTATTTATATATACTTTGTTCATATTTAATCATTATTATTATTATTTATATATATACCACCTAGAAAAAACCCTCACATATTCTCAACAAAAAAAAATCCCTACGATCGACTACCAAAAAAGTTTTTTTATTTATATATACTTTGTTTATATTTAATCATTATTATTATTATTTATATATACTTTGTTCATATTTATCATTATTATTATTATTATTATATATACTTTGTTCATATTTAATCATTATTATTATTATTATTATTTTTTATTTATATATACTTTGTTCATATTTAATCATTATTATTATTATTTATATATACTTTGTTCATATTTAATCATTATTATTATTATTTATATTACTTTGTTCATATTTAATCATTATTATTATTATTTTTTATTTATATATACTTTGTTCATATTTAATCATTATTATTATTATTTATATATACTTTGTTCATATTTAATCATTATTATTATTATTTATGAATTCTTTGTTTATTTTATTATTATTATTATTATTATTTATATATATACCACCTAGAAAAAACCCTCACATATTCTCAACAAAAAAAAATACGGCAAAAAAAATAAAAACTACAAAAAAAAATCACCAAAAAAAAAAAAACCTACGGCAAAAAAAAACCCTACGATCGACTACCAAAAAGGTTTTTTTATTTATATATACTTTGTTCATATTTAATCATTATTATTATTATTATTATTATTATTTATATATACTTTGTTCATATTTAATCATTATTATTATTATTTATATTACTTTGTTATATTTAATCATTATTATTATTATTATTTATATATACTTTGTTCATATTTAATCATTATTATTATTATTTATATATACTTTGTTATATTTAATCATTATTATTATTATTTATATATACTTTGTTCATATTTAATCATTATTATTATTATTTATATATACTTTGTTCATATTTAATCATTATTATTATTATTTATATATACTTTGTTCATATTTAATCATTATTATTATTATTATTATTTTATTTATATATACTTTGTTCATATTTAATCATTATTATTATTATTTATATATACTTTGTTCATATTTAATCATTTTATTATTATTTATATATACTTTGTTCATATTTAATCATTATTATTATTATTTATATTACTTTGTTCTATTTAATCATTATTATTATTATTATTTTATTTATATATACTTTGTTATATTTAATCATTATTATTATTATTATTTATATATACTTTGTTCATATTTAATCATTATTATTATTATTTATATATACTTTGTTCATATTTAATCATTATTATTATTATTATTATTTTTTATTTATATATACTTTGTTCATATTTAATCATTATTATTATTATTTATATATACTTTGTTCATATTTAATCATTATTATTATTATTTATATTACTTTGTTCTATTTAATCATTATTATTATTATTTTTTATTTATATATACTTTGTTCATATTTAATCATTATTATTATTATTTATGAATTCTTATGTTATATTTATTTAATTATCATCGTAGTTTAATATTGTAATTCTAGCATCATAATTGAATTATCACCACGATCAAAGTGATGATGATGTCTTCTTGATTTAGTTAAACAACTTTGAAATAAAGTGGATGCAAACTTTTTGAACTGTTACATGCACATACATAGAAACGTAGCATTCATTTTTCATTAGATTAACGACTTCTCACACGTAATAACCAATCAGTTGATAACTCCTTTCTTTTTCTTTTTTTTTTTAACTCCCGCAACGTGTGGAGAATTATATCCAGTTTTTCTACTAATTTTTCATTGCCTTTATTTAATTACCCTTTTATCTTTTAATATACATGTAAAAAACCATCTTTACCACTACTTGAATGAATAATTTCAAATATGCCATTAATCATCCTGGCCTTTAATTTTTTCCATTCAAAGATCATAATTTGTTCTCACTGTTCTCATTTTTAACGTGTTCTCACCGGAAAGTTACCCTATTATTAAATAACATTCAAATCAAAGAACTATTTGAACCATTAATTGTGGTTGCCGACTTTGTTGGAGATTTGTTATGGAAGAGACGGTTTTTTATGTTTAATATATAATTCCATGTTTACCCTTCTACATTTTTCAATAGTCTTCAATGCGTATTATTGATAGTCATTGATTACTCTCATCTAATAGTTTAAAATAGTTCTCGCAGTTCTCGACAATTATTTAGTTTTCGTAATAATTTAACTCTGTATATATATTATACTAACACAGTACCCGCGTGTAACACCTGTGAGTTGACCCTGATAGTATTTCACTCAAATAAAAATTCAAATTTGAAAACAACCTCGTAAATTGAATTCGGCATCGTAATTCAATTCGACATCGTATTTTTGATTTAGCATCGTATTTTGGTATAACATCGTATTTTGTATGAGATCTTAATTTTGAGTAGGCATGGAACCTTCTATTTTACCCTACATATAGATACTATCATTTTTTCACAAACCCTCATTTCCATCAACTTAGCCTCCAAACAAAACACATACAAACCCCTACTACCTCCATTTGCTACCTCATCTTACTACCTCATTTTACTACCTCATCCTTACTACATCACCTTTACTACCTCATAAACATCAAATTTTATTGAAATCCAACCTTATTTTATTTAGATTTAGCGTCAAAAACAGCGTTTTTACCTTTTTAGCATCATCACAAACATCTATTTAGGTCATATTTGAAGTAAGAATCAAAACTCTTTTATGCTCTTCTTTTTGTCATTTTCGCCTTTTTTTTATTAATATACACACTACACACACACCAAGTATTAAACTTTTTACGTCCAAAAGTTGTAAAATCATTAGATATAACTATCCTCAAAGTTTGGTATGATTTCGTTAACGAAGTCTAAGGATTTCATAAATTTTTGTAGTTTTTGACCAACTTTGTTCAAATGGGTTTTTGAGATTTAATCCGTTTTCGAGTTTGCAACTTTAGTATTGTTTTTCCATCATTTCAGTGGGTCTAAAAGTACTATCTAATGTTAAAAATACTTTTCAAATTGAAAGAAATATTAGGGTTTCCTAGAACAATTTTGGGGGAAAATAGCTAAATTTGCAACCTTGTCGCTCAATTTGCGACCTCGTGCACCATTTCAAATTGTAACCCCGTTTACTGTTTCAATTTATGTTGAGTCCCAATGTTCATTGATAAAGGTTTGTAAATTTGGTGATGACAAATCTGACTTGTAAACACATAGTAATCTTTTGGTTCTTGTAATCTGATCTGGGTCAGACTAAGCTGACACAGCTTACGATCTGTTTCTGACCCAGATCATGCTTCATACTTTGTAATTGTAAATCTTATGGAAGCAAGTGTTATTCAAGCTGCATCAACAATGTTATAACATTCAATCCAAGTCGAAGAGGAGGATTGAAGATAGAAGACCAAGCTGGTAGTGGAAGGCAGCTTGAGATTAGCAGTCAGCTTGGAAACACTTAGGCAGATTGGTGCCTTGACAAACGGCCCAATCTGTCTCTGACAATCAAGTGAAGATAACAACCTGGATTAAAGATAAGGACAAATGACATGACTAGGAAGAATCCTAGGATCCAGGTTGGTGTTTGGTTTTACATATGCGTGTCCATAATCATATTGGATGAAAAAGAATGTGCAGTTGTACGTGGGGGACCACAAGTACCATGAAAGGCACGATTGATTATTCCTGTGTCATCCATTGAATGAAGAACACGTGGCTACATTGGATACCAAGAGAAGAAGGGCTTTCGCCTATAAAAGCCTCATTCCTTGATTGCATATGTGTGGCATTCCTGAGAATCATTCTTCACACAAGTTTTCTCTACTTGATTCTCTTGAGCTGAAACTTATTGATTGTAGTTTGTCATTTCAAGGGTTGTTTAGATATCTATAGGCTATCTTTATTCCGCAACAACCCTGTAATTCTTTGTATAGATTATTTCTTAATAAAGGATTACATTGAAAACCACAATCTGTGTTCAAGAATGTTTCACTCTATTTACTGCTTTACTGTTTTGATGATTCCTGTTCTTTACTTACTTAATATATAAACTGAATCTTAAAACGTTTTGTTTAAAAGTTTTGTAAAGTTCGAATTAAGTTGTATTCACCCCCCTCTACAACTGTTTTGTGTACAATATACTTTGGTATATTGATACACCTTGGGACGTATCAATTGGTATCAGAGCAGGGGTTAAGAATTAACTTGACTTGATCCTTGCATATTTTCTTTAATAGTAAAGCATTATGTCATCCTATATTGATAATGGTTCTTCAACCAGACCACCCATGTTTGATAAAGATGATTTCAGTGGGTGGAAAGGTCGTATGTCTTTGTTCCTTGAATCCATCGATAACAATATGCCTGACATCCTTGCGGATGGTCCTTATGTTCCTACACAGACCCTTGTGGTTGAAGCTGTGGTAAGGGAAGGTCAACCAACCATTCCTGCCACAGTCAAATCTATTGTTAAGGACAAGGCAGATTGGGGGGATGGGGATAGGAGGTTGGCTAACTTGGATGTGAAGGCTAGAAATTTCATTGTTCAAGCTGTGCCCAAAGACCTTTACCATTCTATTAAAATGTGTTCTACAGCTAAGAAAATGTGGGGTACATTGACTGTCATGTTTGAGGGTTGCTCTACTTCCATGGAATCTACCATTACTACTTTAACTAGGAGGTATGAGAGATTTTTCTCTTTGAGAAATGAATCCTTAACTGACACTCATACCCGCTTTAATGCTTTAGTTAATGATTTAGCTGCTGTTGGAATTGTTAAGAAAAATGAGGTTTCAAAGAGTAAATTTCTTGATTCATTACCACCTAAATGGAACAACTATATTTCATCTGTTAAATTGAGTTCTGTTTATCATGATCTTGATCTCCCTGGACTTTTTGGTTTACTTCATAACCAAGAATGTTCAGTGGCTGAAAAGTTGATTGCTATGGGTGATTCTTATTGTCAGCCTGCTGTTGCACTTGTTGCTTCTAAAAAAAACACCCTAGCTCAATTAGTAATGAGATCATACCTTGTGTTAATGATGATATTCCTGTGATTTCTAATCCTAACTTTGTTTGTGCTGAATCTGAATGTGCTGAATCTGATGGTGATGAACTAGCTAATGAAGTAGCTATGTTGGCTGAAAGGATCAGAAGGAGATCCTTTAGTAAGTTTAAAGGAAAAGGAAAAACTGGCCAAGCTGATAAGACCAAAAAGCCATTTGACATGTCCAAAGTTACTTGTTACAAATGTGGCAAGACTGGACACATGGCTGGAGATTGCAGATCTAAAGAGTCTTCTCAAGTTGTGGCAGCCAAAGGTGGAAGAAGTGAAAAGTACTCAAAGCTCAAGACAAAATACAAGGCCTTGAAAGCACAAGTAGCTGAGCTGACTGAGAAGGTGAACAAGAGTGAGAAGAGTCTGGTAGCCAAAGACTGGGCTGAAAGTGCCACTTCATCTGATGATGAGCTGTACAAAGATGCCAAGTGTTTCATGGCTAAAGAAGCTACTCAAAAGTTTGCTGAAGATCTGGTGAAAATCCAACAGCAATCTGAGTCAGCTCACCAGGCATCTACCAGTCAGACTGCTCCACCTGAGGTAATTTCTTTTTCCAATCTGTCTGATAATGAAAAACTGTCTAGACTGAATAGATTGGGTGATGAGGTTCTTTTACAAAAACACTTTAATCAAGAACTCAAAAAGGAAATACAGTTTTTAAAACTTGATGTTAGTTCTAAAACTCACACCATTGAGAAACTGGAATATGAAGTTAAAGCTCAAAAACAATTAAACTCTATTTTGGTTAAAGAAGCTAAAACTGCAGAAGAAAAGTTTTTGAAAATAAAGCATATTACTGAATCATGGTGTATATGTTCCAAGAGAGTTGCTAAGTGTGTAAATGAACAAATACCTCATCAGATCCAAGCTATTTTTGATGGTGATTATGATAGGGCCATAGCCATTAGTGAAGTATGTGCTATGGAGCCTTGTTATCAGCCTCCTTCACCACCCAAAGTCCAAACCAAAGGGAAATAGTCTAAACCAATTAAGTTGGTTCAGAAATCTGGTATTGGGTTTAATGATCCTGAAACTATGAGTCAGACCATTGCTGAAGCTGTGTCTGAAGCTGATAAGATTGCTGAGTTAAAACCTGAAGAAAGTCTTGATTTGTCCAAGCTGACCATTACCCAATCTGTGTCAAATTCAAAGTCTAAAACAAACAAGGATAACTCAAAGAAAAATAAAAGAAAGGTTAGAGATCATAGTGTTCTTAAAGAGAAAATAAAGCTTTTAAAGAATGAGAAGTCTGGTTCTCAAGGAAATGAGTCACAAACCAAAACTGAGTCTGTTTCAAATAACACCAAATCTGACTCTGACAAAATGATAACAAAATATGTTGAGTCCAGAACTGGTAAGGTTTCAATTGATGCTAATTTTCTTAAAAATGTGTCTGATTTTAAAATTGTTGATCAAAGAAAATTGAGAGTTGAATGCAAGAAATCTGGAATAGGCAAAGGTTTTGCTGAAAAGGAAACTCTAAATGTTGCTCAAAAGAACTTTAAATCTGGTAAGGGATAGATCAAGCAACAATGGGTGTCCAAATGTGATAAGAGTCTAAGTTCTGTTTCCCAATCTGAGTCAGACCAGAAGGTCAGCTCTGGTGAACCCATCTTTGGATGGGTTCCCAAAAAGAACTAATCTCTTATTGAAAGTGCAGGGCAGTCATGGCGATAATATCTGGCACTTGGACAGTGGGTGTTCCAAGCATATGACCAGATGTAAGTCCCTGCTATGTAGCTTTAGGATTCGCGCTGGTCCTAATGTTACTTTTGGAGATGACTCTCAAGGAAAGACTGAAGGATTTGGTATACTTTCAAATGGTCCCCTTACTTTCAGAAGGGTCTCATATGTAAATGGTTTGAAGCACAATTTGATCAGTGTGAGTTAGTTGTGTGATGCTGGTTATGAAGTGAGATTCAGGTCTGATAAGGGTATTGTTCTTGATTTAGAAGGCAATGTGGTTCTTATTGCAAAGAGGGATGAGTCTTTGTATTCTTTTGACATGAGAAATCCAACTGTCACAAGAGAAGTTTGTTTCATGTCAAAGACTCAAGATGAGCTGAACTGGTTGTGGCATAAAAGGTTGTCTCATATGAATTTCAAAGACATCAACAAGCTGTGTAAGAAAGAGTTGGTGTCTGGTCTTCCTGTGATAAATTATGAGAAGGACAAGCTGTGTGGTGCTTGTGAGAAAGGCAAACAACACAAAGCTACTTTTAAGTCTAAAACATGTTCAACCATTGATAATTGTTTGGATCTGCTTCATATGGATTTATTTGGACCAATTAGTACTCCTTCATTCACTGGAATGAGATACTCTTTGGTAATTGTTGATGAATATTCAAGATACACCTGGGTTTTCTTTCTCAAGCACAAGAGTGAAGTTGCTGACAGCATTATTCATTTCATCAAGCAAGCTGAAATTCTCTACAAAAGGCCTGTTAGGCAATTAAGAAGTGATAATGGTACTGAATTTAAGAATATCACTCTTAATTCATTTTGCAGTGAAAAAGGAATTTCACAAGTCTACTCTGCTGCCAGAACTCCTCAACAAAATGGTGTTGCAGAAAGAAGAAACAGAACACTTATTGAAGCTGCCAGATCCATGATGGCTCAAAACAATGTCAAGTCTCATTTCTGGGCTGAAGCAGTACACACAGCTAGAGATGGCAACGGGCCGGGTATGGTCCGGGTTTCAGTAATCCCGGACCTGAACCCGATTAAAAATCCCCGTCCCGAACCCGGACCCGAACCCGGCGGGTCCCCGTTTACTTACTAACCGTCGGGTAACGGGTTTCCCCACGGGTAATCGGGTATTCATGAATTTTATAAACTAAGTGTTAGACGTATAAAATGAGCTCAATCTCTTCTGAATATGACAACATTAGGACATTAATGTTTGATGTCTAATATACTTATGGAGTTATGGATCTCGCGTTGATGAAACAAATAAAAAGAAAAACGATTACAACATATGACATATTGACATATAGCTAGAGATTTAGACACAAGTTTCTCTGCATGACAAATACATATTGCTCTAAACTCAAGTTTTGAAGTTTAAAGTCCTTGTAAACCACTGGTCCAATTTCAGCATGTAAAACTATGTATATTATGCATGTAATATGATAGTAGGGGTCGGGTATATGGGTTCGGGGCGGGTTTCGGGTATACGGGTTCCACGGGTAATCGGGTATTCATGAATTTTATAAACTAAGTGTTAGACGTATAAAATGAGCTCAATCTCTTCTGAATATGACAACATTAGGACATTAATGTTTGATGTCTAATATACTTATGGAGTTATGGATCTCGCGTTGATGAAACAAATAAAAAGAAAAACGATTACAACATATGACATATTGACATATAGCTAGAGATTTAGACACAAGTTTCTCTGCATGACAAATACATATTGCTCTAAACTCAAGTTTTGAAGTTTAAAGTCCTTGTAAACCACTAGTCCAATTTCAGCATGTAAAACTATGTATATTATGCATGTAATATGATAGTAGGGGTCGGGTATATGGGTTCGGGGCGGGTTTCGGGTATACGGGTTTCCCCACGGGTAATCGGGTATTCATGAATTTTATAAACTAAGTGTTAGACGTATAAAATGAGCTCAATCTCTTCTGAATATGACAACATTAGGACATTAATGTTTGATGTCAAAGACTCAAGATGAGCTGAACTGGTTGTGGCATAAAAGGTTGTCTCATATGAATTTCAAAGACATCAACAAGCTGTGTAAGAAAGAGTTGGTGTCTGGTCTTCCTGTGATAAATTATGAGAAGGACAAGCTGTGTGGTGCTTGTGAGAAAGGCAAACAACACAAAGCTACTTTTAAGTCTAAAACATGTTCAACCATTGATAATTGTTTGGATCTGCTTCATATGGATTTATTTGGACCAATTAGTACTCCTTCATTCACTGGAATGAGATACTCTTTGGTAATTGTTGATGAATATTCAAGATACACCTGGGTTTTCTTTCTCAAGCACAAGAGTGAAGTTGCTGACAGCATTATTCATTTCATCAAGCAAGCTGAAATTCTCTACAAAAGGCCTGTTAGGCAATTAAGAAGTGATAATGGTACTGAATTTAAGAATATCACTCTTAATTCATTTTGCAGTGAAAACGGTATTTCACAAGTCTACTCTGCTGCCAGAACTCCTCAACAAAATGGTGTTGCAGAAAGAAGAAACAGAACACTTATTGAAGCTGCCAGATCCATGATGGCTCAAAACAATGTCAAGTCTCATTTCTGGGCTGAAGCAGTACACACAGCTAGAGATGGCAACGGGCCGGGTATGGTCCGGGTTTCAGTAATCCCGGACCTGAACCCGATTAAAAATCCCCGTCCCACCCGGACCCGAACCGCAAAAAAACTTAAAACAATACCCATACCCGGCCCTAAACCCGCAGACCCGGCCCCAAACCCGACCCTAAAATCTCGGGTTTCGGTTTTCCCCGTCGGGTACGGGTTCTTTTGCCATCCCTACACACAGCTTGCTTTACCCAGAACAGATCCCTTATTGTGAAAAGACACCAGAAGACTGCATATGAACTTCTTAGGGGGAGAAAACCTGAAATTGGTTTCCTAAGAATGTTTAGGAGTCCTTGTTACATTCTGAATCAGAAAGACCATCTTGGAAAGTTTGATGAGAAAGCAGATGAAGGTATCCTACTTGGATATGCAACAATGATGAAGGCCTACAGAGTTTATAACAAAAGAACTAGAACCATTGAAAACTCTGTAAATGTAAGCATAGATGAAGGTTGTTCTAAGCCAGATTGCTCTCCTCCTGGAGAAGATTTCAATTTTGAAGAACTGGCTGTTCCTGAGAATGAGCCTCCAACTAATCCTCCAGTTGGAGCTGATAATGCTCAAACTCAGGGGGAGCAACTCATTGAAGAAGAAGAAGAAGGTGTTCCAATCTTTGAAAATGTGCAGCCTGATCCAATTACTCCTGAAGAAATTATTCTTAATCCATCTAATAATGCTCCAGCTGACTCAGATTCCTTCATTCCAGTCCAAGCTGATCAGCCTCTTCCTCAAGCTGATCATGTTGGACCTTCTAATCTAAATCAATCCATTATCCCAGTTGCAAATAATTCAACTCATGTTACCAAATGGACAAGGAGTCATCCAATCAATCAAATCATTGGTGATCCTCTTTCTGGTGTTAAAACAAGAAGAAAGGCAACAAGCAATTTTTGCATGTTTGTTAATTTTGTGAGTAAGATGGAACCAACTAAGATTGATGAAGCTCTGGCAGATCCATCTTGGGTAAATGCTATGCAAGATGAACTCACACAGTTTGAAAGAAACAAGGTTTGGGAACTTGTTCCAAGACCTCATCACAAGACTGTGATTGGAACCAAGTGGGTTTACAGAAACAAAATGGATGAAAAGGGAGTTGTGACCAGAAACAAAATGGATGAAAAGGGAGTTGTGACCAGAAACAAAGCAAGATTGGTAGCTCTTGGTTACAGACAAGAGGATGGAATTGATTATGATGAGACTTTTGCACCAGTGGCAAGATTAGAGGCAATTAGAATGTTCTTGGCCTACTCTGCTCACAAAGGTTTCAAAGTCTATCAAATGGATGTGAAGAGTGCATTTCTTAATGGAAAATTGGAAGAAGAAGAAGGTGTTCCAATCTTTGAAAATGTGCAGCCTGATCCAATTACTCCTGAAGAAATTATTCTTAATCCATCTAATAATGCTCCAGCTGACTCAGATTCCTTCATTCCAGTCCAAGCTGATCAGCCTCTTCCTCAAGCTGATCATGTTGGACCTTCTAATCTAAATCAATCCATTATCCCAGTTGCAAATAATTCAACTCATGTTACCAAATGGACAAGGAGTCATCCAATCAATCAAATCATTGGTGATCCTCTTTCTGGTGTTAAAACAAGAAGAAAGGCAACAAGCAATTTTTGCATGTTTGTTAATTTTGTGAGTAAGATGGAACCAACTAAGATTGATGAAGCTCTGGCAGATCCATCTTGGGTAAATGCTATGCAAGATGAACTCACACAGTTTGAAAGAAACAAGGTTTGGGAACTTGTTCCAAGACCTCATCACAAGACTGTGATTGGAACCAAGTGGGTTTACAGAAACAAAATGGATGAAAAGGGAGTTGTGACCAGAAACAAAGCAAGATTGGTAGCTCTTGGTTACAGACAAGAGGATGGAATTGATTATGATGAGACTTTTGCACCAGTGGCAAGATTAGAGGCAATTAGAATGTTCTTGGCCTACTCTGCTCACAAAGGTTTCAAAGTCTATCAAATGGATGTGAAGAGTGCATTTCTTAATGGAAAATTGGAAGAAGAAGTCTATGTTGAACAACCTCCAGGTTTTGAAAATTCAAAGTTTCCTGACCATGTGTTCAAGCTTGACAAAGCTCTCCATGGCTTGAAGCAAGCTCCAAGGGCATGGTATGATACTTTATCTAAATTTCTTTTGGCTAACAAGTTCAAAAGAGGTAATGTTGACAAGACTTTATTTGTGAGAAAGTATAATGGTGATATCCTGCTTGTACAAATTTATGTAGATGATATCATATTTGGGTCTAGTAGTGAAAGACTTTGCAAAAAGTTTTCTGAATTAATGTCTAAAAAGTATGAAATGAGCATGATGGGAGAACTAAACTATTTTCTGGGTTTACAAGTTAAACAGACTAAAAATGGAATTTTTATAAACCAAGGAAAATATGTTAAAGATCTCTTAAGCAAATTTGGTTTTAGTGATTGCTCACCTATGAAAACTCCTATGGGAACTGGTGATAAGCTGGGTGAAGATAAAAATGGCAAAACTGTTGACACCACAGCTTATAGGGGTATGATAGGATCATTACTTTACTTAACTGCTAGTAGACCAGATATTATGTTTGCTACATGTCTTTGTGCAAGATATCAAGCTAGTCCTAAGGAATCTCATCTTAAGGCTGTGAAAAGAATCTTTAGATACCTTAAAGGTAGTCCCAATCTGGGTCTTCGGTATCCCAAAGACTCAGGATTTGATCTAATTGGCTATTCAGATTCTGACTTTGCAGGCTGCAAGATTGACAGAAAAAGTACTTCAGGAGCTTGTCAATTGCTTGGCAACTGGTCCAGCAAAAAGCAGCATTCAGTTTCTATATCTACTACAGAAGTTGAATATGTTGCTGCAGGAAGTTGTTGCTCTCAAATTCTTTGGATGCAATATCAGATTCAAGACTATGGTGTCACTGCATCAAAAACTCCAATCTTTTGTGACAGTACCAGTGCCATAGCAATTTCAAACAATCCTGTACTTCATTCAAGGACCAAGCACATTGATATAAGATATCATTTCATTAGGGATCATGTGATGAAAGAAGATGTTGAACTTCACATCATTCCAACAGATAATCAGCTTGCTGACTTGTTTACAAAGCCATTGGATGAATCAAGGTTCAATTATCTCATAAGTAAGCTAGGTATGCTAAATATGTAAAAGGCAGTGAGCTGAGTAATAACAAATCTATTCTCAATTTTGAGGGTAAGCTGTGTCTGACCCAGACTACCCTTTCATACTTGGTGTATTTTCAAGTAAAAGAGGGTAAGCTGAGTCTGACCCAGCTTCGTGGTGATTTTTGTTATTAAATATCTCAGTGCGTTTTATTATTTACAATATTTTATTTACTTTACTTAACTGCTAGTAGACCAGATATTATGTTTGCTACATGTCTTTGTGCAAGATATCAAGCTAGTCCTAAGGAATCTCATCTTAAGGCTGTGAAAAGAATCTTTAGATACCTTAAAGGTAGTCCCAATCTGGGTCTTCGGTATCCCAAAGACTCAGGATTTGATCTAATTGGCTATTCAGATTCTGACTTTGCAGGCTGCAAGATTGACAGAAAAAGTACTTCAGGAGCTTGTCAATTGCTTGGCAACTGGTCCAGCAAAAAGCAGCATTCAGTTTCTATATCTACTACAGAAGTTGAATATGTTGCTGCAGGAAGTTGTTGCTCTCAAATTCTTTGGATGCAATATCAGATTCAAGACTATGGTGTCACTGCATCAAAAACTCCAATCTTTTGTGACAGTACCAGTGCCATAGCAATTTCAAACAATCCTGTACTTCATTCAAGGACCAAGCACATTGATATAAGATATCATTTCATTAGGGATCATGTGATGAAAGAAGATGTTGAACTTCACATCATTCCAACAGATAATCAGCTTGCTGACTTGTTTACAAAGCCATTGGATGAATCAAGGTTCAATTATCTCATAAGTAAGCTAGGTATGCTAAATATGTAAAAGGCAGTGAGCTGAGTAATAACAAATCTATTCTCAATTTTGAGGGTAAGCTGTGTCTGACCCAGACTACCCTTTCATACTTGGTGTATTTTCAAGTAAAAGAGGGTAAGCTGAGTCTGACCCAGCTTCGTGGTGATTTTTGTTATTAAATATCTCAGTGCGTTTTATTATTTACAATATTTTATTTAGTTTACTTAACTGCTAGTAGACCAATATTATGTCTTCACATTCTTTTAAATCAATTGCTTTTTTTTTCTCTCAATCTGAATACTGTTTTATTAATCTCTTCTAATTTCTTCTTCTAAAAATCTTTTTATAGAAATGGCATCATCATCTTCTGTTTCTCCTGCTAATAATTCTCAATCAGATTCCTCGTTTGAATCTGAAGTCTTATACCCAGCTCCTGTAAGCGTAAATAAACTTACACCCTATGTGGTGGGTAATGATGTAGTGGTAGTTCCGGCTGATCTTGATACTGGTAAAATCAAGATCGACAGTCTTGTTTCTGCCAATGTTCATCCTCCTTCTTGGGCTGAAGGATATGATGAGATTGTAGCATTCTTGTGGTATCATCCATTCGGCAAGATGCTGATTGAGAAGCCTGATGTGGTGTTTAAGGATCTTTTGTGTGAATTTTGGGCAAGCTGCTATGTGGGTAAGAACAAGAAAAGAGATACTGCAATCTTTGGCACCATTCTAAATGGTAAGAAAAAGGTTTATATTTCTTTAGAAAGGATTAGGTCTGCTTTTGAGCTGTCATACAATCCTGATGATCTTTATGAAAGCATTGTGTCTCACACTGAAGCCAAAAGTGTTTTGCAAGAAGTTGGATATACTGGTCCATTGGCTTCAGTGGTTAAAATGAAATTTTTAACTGGTATTTGGAATTATTTGTTAAGCACAATATCTAAATGTTTACAAGTAAAGGCAGGCAGCTTTGATCAGCCTAATGCCTTAAAATTGCAGATTTTTCATGCAATGGTCACTATGACCAGAATAGACTTTGCTGCTATAATTTTTAGAGACTTAGCTGGCCGAGTCAATAATAAGAACCTTACCATACCTTATGGTAGGATTCTTGCACTCATTATTGAAGCCATCCTTGATAATGATTTCAGTTTGGCAACTGGTCAAACTGTGGAATGTAAGGCCATAAATAACAACATTTTCAACAGTCCCAAGGTAACTGCGCAGGGTCTGACCCAAGCAATGCAGATTTACCTTGATTATTGCAGGCAAAGGGAGAGAGAGGAGGCTGCTAATGAGGAAGTTGTCCCTACTTCGACGCGATCTGAGTCTGACACTCAATCTGCCAATCAGGGGGACCAAGGTACACATGCTTCTCAATCCTCAAACTCTTCCCAATCTATTCAATCTTCTTCTCCTTCTAAAGAGGGTGAAGGGTTGGCCAAATCATCAGCCACCCTTGCCACACCCTCATCCCTTCGTTCAAAATCCGCATCTAAAAGACACATTGTTGAGGACTTAGTACCTCACATTGCTAAAAAGAAAAGAACACAAAGGAAATCTGTATCAGCTTCTGGGGTTGATATTGCAACATCAAATTTAGAGATCCCCCTAGGTGCAGTGGTAGCTAAGGAACGTTCCAAAGCTGACTCTGCCACCCAAGCTGATAAGCCGAAATCACCACGCCCATCTGCACTCTCCCAAAATAGTGTAAACGAGTTAAAGGGAACAACTACTGCTACCCAACCCTCCAAAAAGGGTGAAGGTATTGAAACAAAGACCTCCTCCCAACTTCATATTGTGTCTGCACCTAAATCGCCATTATCAACCTCCCAAAAGGTTGATGATATCATTAAAGGGACAACAGTGGATCCAGCCCAGATCCAACAAGAGTCAGAGTCTATGCACTTCAATTATGAGGATGGTCAGCCAAAGGAGAGAAGTATCGAACGCATTTGTGACACTGCTTCTCCTCCCCAAGCTGATCAGACTCCTTCCTTCTTACACTCTGAGTCTGCACAAGCTGCCAATGCCCCTTCTAGATCACAAGGAGGGGTACAGGCCTCAATAATTCTCCCTAAGGATACTTTGGTGCAACAACACACCTCTGTTGAAGGGCAATCAATTACACAAGACATTACACCTGTAGGATCTGTGTCTGCATCTGTTCTCGAACAGAGGGATCCTGTAGGTTACATGGCTGTCTTTAAGGCAGTTATGTTAGCCCCATGTGCAGCAATGGGAACCATTGGTGGTCCTCTCGATGCCAATGAGAACAAGATCACTATCTCCGAAAGTGATTCTTCATTCGATGATGTGCTTGCCCATCCATCCTCAAAGGATGATCTAATGGAAGATGCCAGTGGAGGAGTTGATCAACATCATGATCAACACATTCCCACTGGCCCTCAGCCTGAATTAAACGTCAATCTTTCTTAGGCTGACCAGCACATCATCATTTCTGAAAAATCTACTCATGAGACTCACTCTCATGAGCAAATTCACCAAAACTCCCTTAGCCTCCACCCCCTTCTATATGAGACAAATGACCCTGATTTTAAGGATTGCAGGCTGCTCTTTCCAGAGTCAGTGGTTTTTAAACCAACTGCAAGTCCTTCCCAAGCTTCCACTATCTCATTTTCAGATGTGGTGGGTCAGCTCACTGAGTTCACTTCAACCTATAAGGTTGAGAGCTTATAGCTGACCAAATGCTTGGAAAAGATCCAAAAGGATCAGGAATTGACGGACAAGAAGGTGGATAAGCTGAGTCAAGATCAGACTGCACTGGAAGAAAGTGTGAAAAAGGCAGTTGATTTGATGCAGCAGAACCAGAGCAAGCTGACAGAGTCTCTTGATGGTCTTACAAAGGCAATCAATTACACAAGACATTACACCTGTAGGATCTGTGTCTGCATCTGTTCTCGAACAGAGGGATCCTGTAGGTTACATGGCTGTCTTTAAGGCAGTTATGTTAGCCCCATGTGCAGCAATGGGAACCATTGGTGGTCCTCTCGATGCCAATGAGAACAAGATCACTATCTCCGAAAGTGATTCTTCATTCGATGATGTGCTTGCCCATCCATCCTCAAAGGATGATCTAATGGAAGATGCCAGTGGAGGAGTTGATCAACATCATGATCAACACATTCCCACTGGCCCTCAGCCTGAATTAAACGTCAATCTTTCTTAGGCTGACCAGCACATCATCATTTCTGAAAAATCTACTCATGAGACTCACTCTCATGAGCAAATTCACCAAAACTCCCTTAGCCTCCACCCCCTTCTATATGAGACAAATGACCCTGATTTTAAGGATTGCAGGCTGCTCTTTCCAGAGTCAGTGGTTTTTAAACCAACTGCAAGTCCTTCCCAAGCTTCCACTATCTCATTTTCAGATGTGGTGGGTCAGCTCACTGAGTTCACTTCAACCTATAAGGTTGAGAGCTTATAGCTGACCAAATGCTTGGAAAAGATCCAAAAGGATCAGGAATTGACGGACAAGAAGGTGGATAAGCTGAGTCAAGATCAGACTGCACTGGAAGAAAGTGTGAAAAAGGCAGTTGATTTGATGCAGCAGAACCAGAGCAAGCTGACAGAGTCTCTTGATGGTCTTACAAAGGCAATCAATTACACAAGACATTACACCTGTAGGATCTGTGTCTGCATCTGTTCTCGAACAGAGGGATCCTGTAGGTTACATGGCTGTCTTTAAGGCAGTTATGTTAGCCCCATGTGCAGCAATGGGAACCATTGGTGGTCCTCTCGATGCCAATGAGAACAAGATCACTATCTCCGAAAGTGATTCTTCATTCGATGATGTGCTTGCCCATCCATCCTCAAAGGATGATCTAATGGAAGATGCCAGTGGAGGAGTTGATCAACATCATGATCAACACATTCCCACTGGCCCTCAGCCTGAATTAAACGTCAATCTTTCTTAGGCTGACCAGCACATCATCATTTCTGAAAAATCTACTCATGAGACTCACTCTCATGAGCAAATTCACCAAAACTCCCTTAGCCTCCACCCCCTTCTATATGAGACAAATGACCCTGATTTTAAGGATTGCAGGCTGCTCTTTCCAGAGTCAGTGGTTTTTAAACCAACTGCAAGTCCTTCCCAAGCTTCCACTATCTCATTTTCAGATGTGGTGGGTCAGCTCACTGAGTTCACTTCAACCTATAAGGTTGAGAGCTTATAGCTGACCAAATGCTTGGAAAAGATCCAAAAGGATCAGGAATTGACGGACAAGAAGGTGGATAAGCTGAGTCAAGATCAGACTGCACTGGAAGAAAGTGTGAAAAAGGCAGTTGATTTGATGCAGCAGAACCAGAGCAAGCTGACAGAGTCTCTTGATGGTCTTACAAAGGCAATCAATTACACAAGACATTACACCTGTAGGATCTGTGTCTGCATCTGTTCTCGAACAGAGGGATCCTGTAGGTTACATGGCTGTCTTTAAGGCAGTTATGTTAGCCCCATGTGCAGCAATGGGAACCATTGGTGGTCCTCTCGATGCCAATGAGAACAAGATCACTATCTCCGAAAGTGATTCTTCATTCGATGATGTGCTTGCCCATCCATCCTCAAAGGATGATCTAATGGAAGATGCCAGTGGAGGAGTTGATCAACATCATGATCAACACATTCCCACTGGCCCTCAGCCTGAATTAAACGTCAATCTTTCTTAGGCTGACCAGCACATCATCATTTCTGAAAAATCTACTCATGAGACTCACTCTCATGAGCAAATTCACCAAAACTCCCTTAGCCTCCACCCCCTTCTATATGAGACAAATGACCCTGATTTTAAGGATTGCAGGCTGCTCTTTCCAGAGTCAGTGGTTTTTAAACCAACTGCAAGTCCTTCCCAAGCTTCCACTATCTCATTTTCAGATGTGGTGGGTCAGCTCACTGAGTTCACTTCAACCTATAAGGTTGAGAGCTTATAGCTGACCAAATGCTTGGAAAAGATCCAAAAGGATCAGGAATTGACGGACAAGAAGGTGGATAAGCTGAGTCAAGATCAGACTGCACTGGAAGAAAGTGTGAAAAAGGCAGTTGATTTGATGCAGCAGAACCAGAGCAAGCTGACAGAGTCTCTTGATGGTCTTACAAAGGCAATCAATTACACAAGACATTACACCTGTAGGATCTGTGTCTGCATCTGTTCTCGAACAGAGGGATCCTGTAGGTTACATGGCTGTCTTTAAGGCAGTTATGTTAGCCCCATGTGCAGCAATGGGAACCATTGGTGGTCCTCTCGATGCCAATGAGAACAAGATCATTATCTCGAAAGTGATACAATTAAGGGGGAGACTGATGTTGAAATGGGAGATATAAGGAAGGAAGTTGGAGTTGAAAAAGTTGTTGAAAAAGGAAAGTCTTCCCAAGCTGACCCTGTACAAGCAGTGTCATCTCAAGCTAACCCAGCTCCAAAAGAAAAACCTGAATCTTCTTCAAGTGAAGACACAACCACTCTGTCTCAGTTTATGATAAAGAAAAGGCCAACTGAAGCTGAGTCAAGTGGTGTGAAGATTCTTACTGACAAAGAAAAAGATTGGGAGCTTGCAATTAAACAGGCTCCAGAACTTGGGGTAACAGTTGAGGTGGCATACAAAATGGTTAAGGAAGACAGACTGCAAAGAGAGAAAATGGCAGTGACTGAATCTGATCCAGAAGTTGCTAAGGTTCTTCAAGAAACATTGAACAAGGAAGATGAAGAAGACCTTGCAGCTATTGGATCCAAAAAGAAAGATGTGGGCAAAGGCAAAGGCAAGAAGAAGGTGGTTCACACTAAACCATCACAGAAGGTAAAAGATGTGAAGAAAAGTGTTGAGGCCCATGATAGGTGGGAGGCTCTGGAGAAAAGAAAGGTGACTGAAAGAATTAAATATAGAAGGCATCCAGAGCCAATCACCCAGGTTCAACTCAAAAGAAAAAGAGGAAAGAACATTCCCAGCATCAGGTTTACAAGAGAAGGATATGAAACAAGCTGGGAAACCCATGATCTTGATAATCTGCTTGACTTAGGATACGCTGAGTGGGTGGAGTTGCATAATATCATAATTGGTATGCCTGGAATCCATAGAGAGACAGTCTTGGAAGCCATTGAAAAGAAGTTGGCTATAATTGTGAAATTCAAGATTGATATCACTAGCCTTCCAAGACCAAAAGCATATGATATGGATGATGAAGATGAGTCAGATGAGCCACTTAAAAAGAAAAGGAGAAGGTTTGAAAGAATCAATGCTCCTGAGGGTGATCACACAGATTTCCTCAAGAACTTGAGTCCTGCAGAGTTGCTTGCTCAATTATCTCCTGATGCTCTTGACAAGATTCTTAGTCATCTCAATCTGTCTCTGCCTGCTGGTGTTGAAAATGCAAAGATGTGGGCAAAGGCAAAGGCAAGAAGAAGGTGGTTCACACTAAACCATCACAGAAGGTAAAAGATGTGAAGAAAAGTGTTGAGGCCCATGATAGGTGGGAGGCTCTGGAGAAAAGAAAGGTGACTGAAAGAATTAAATATAGAAGGCATCCAGAGCCAATCACCCAGGTTCAACTCAAAAGAAAAAGAGGAAAGAACATTCCCAGCATCAGGTTTACAAGAGAAGGATATGAAACAAGCTGGGAAACCCATGATCTTGATAATCTGCTTGACTTAGGATACGCTGAGTGGGTGGAGTTGCATAATATCATAATTGGTATGCCTGGAATCCATAGAGAGACAGTCTTGGAAGCCATTGAAAAGAAGTTGGCTATAATTGTGAAATTCAAGATTGATATCACTAGCCTTCCAAGACCAAAAGCATATGATATGGATGATGAAGATGAGTCAGATGAGCCACTTAAAAAGAAAAGGAGAAGGTTTGAAAGAATCAATGCTCCTGAGGGTGATCACACAGATTTCCTCAAGAACTTGAGTCCTGCAGAGTTGCTTGCTCAATTATCTCCTGATGCTCTTGACAAGATTCTTAGTCATCTCAATCTATCTCTGCCTGCTGGTGTTGAAAATGAAAGATGTGGGTTGTTCATCACTGAACCTGAGCATGGAATGTATTTTGTGAATACAAGAGGGAAATTGGTTTTCCAAAGGACTGCTGAACTGCAACAGGTACCAGCTATGCACCTTTTTACCTTATACAGATTCTGTAGAAATTTTAGTGAAGAAGGTAATGGGTATGAGCAGTTCCTTATTGATGAGGGTTTAGATAGGAAGTTAGATGTGAAAATTGCCCCATCATTTGAAGTTAAACAAGAAGCTGTAGAAATGCTTGGGGAATAGTTATCTATCTTTTAATATACTTTTTCATTTCTCTATATATGCAAAAGTAGTTGTACAAATTCAGTTTCTTTGTTAGAACTTCATATCAGATCAAAAGAAGCCAAAAGATTCAAAGGGTCACAATCTGTTAGTCATATTTTACTTTGATTCTTTGTAAGCTGATAGTTAGAAGTGTTGTTGGGTTTTGTCATCATCAAATAGGGGGAGATTGTTGAGTCCCAATGTTCATTGATAAAGGTTTGTAAATTTGGTGATGACAAATCTGACTTGTAAACACTTAGTAATCTTTTGGTTCTTGTAATCTGATCTGGGTCAGACTAAGCTGACAAAGCTTACAATCTGTTTCTGACCCAGATCATGCTTCATACTTTGTAATTGTAAATCTTATGGAAGCAAGTATTATTCAAGCTGCATCAACAATGTTATAGCATTCAATCCAAGTCAAAGAGGATGATTGAAGATAGAAGACCAAGCTGGTAGTGGAAGGCAGCTTGGGATTATCAGTCAGCTTGGAAACACTTAGGCAGATTGGTGCCTTGACAAACGGCCCAATCTGTGTCTGACAATCAAGTGAAGATAACAACCTGGATTAAAGATAAGGACAAATGACGTGACTAGGAATAATCCTAGGATCCAGGTTGGTGGTTGGTTTTACATATGCGTGTCCATAATCTTATTGGATGAAAAAGAATGTGCAGTTGTACGTGGGGGACCACAAGTACCATGAAAGGCACGATTGATTATTCCTTTGTCATCCATTGAAAGAAGAACACGTGGCTACATTGGATACCAAGAGAAGAAGGGCTTTCGCCTATAAAAGCCTCATTCCTTGATTGCATATGTGTGGCATTCCTGAGAATCATTCTTCACACAAGTTTTCTCTGCTCTTAGACACAGCTTAGTCTGTTGGAGATCAGCTTGGGCTGATTCTCTTGAGTTGAAACTTATTGATTGTAGTTTGTCATTTCAAGGGTTGTTTAGATATCTATAGGCTATCTTTATTCCGCAACAACCCTGTAATTCTTTGTATAGATTATTTCTTAATAAAGGATTACATTGAAAACCACAATCTGTGTTCAAGAATGTTTCACTCTATTTACTGCTTTACTGTTTTGATGATTCCTGTTATTTACTTACTTAATATATAAACTGAATCTTAAAACGTTTTGTTTAAAAGTTTTGTAAAATTCAAATTAAGTTGTATTCACCCCCTACAACTGTTCTGTGTACAATATACTTTGGTATATTGATACACCTTGGGACGTATCAATTTACGACCTCATGATTGAGATTTCAATTGAAACCTCGCAATTGAGAATTCCAATTGAGACCCCATATTTCCAATTGAGACCTCATATTTCCAATTAAGACCCCAAATTCTAATTGAGACCTCATATTTCCAATTGAGACCCCAAATGTCAATTGAGACCCCATATTTCAGTTGAGACCCCAAATTTCAATTTAAGACTCCGTGCTCAATTTAAGACCCAGATTTCAATAGCTACCTCGTAAAGGTCAAATTGGTCAACATTAGTCGATTTGGTCAAGTTTAGTCAACCTTCGTCAACATTAGTCGATTTAGTCAACTATGGTCAACTTTAGTCAAACTCGTGAATTGGTCAAATTTAGTTAAACTCGTAAATTTTGGTCAAAGTCAAATTGTACGCTTTTGGACAACACAGTCAACACTTGGTGGCACGTTTTGAGCACATTTTTCTATAATGAATACATACTTAATTGTGATAACTTAACAAATTGTTGTGTATCGGTTACTTGCTTTTTGATATATGTGTAGCGTGATGCTGTTGCTAGGATTCAGGTTAGTTTCGTAGTCCCTTTTTTAAGTGTTTTCATGGGGCTGAAAAGATACAAAGTGTTTTCTGATAAAATGTATTTATTTGATATTATAATGTATGATGTTGTGACAACGTATTTTGGATACACTTATGATTACCTTTTCTAGCTACATGTTTTAGTTACCTATCGTGATTTCAATCTTGGTTATATATTATTGATACATGTGGATGCAATGGATACATATTGTTGTGCACGGCTGGTTGTTGAACCGTAAGTCTCTTCATAGCCAACATTAGTCTGGTACTGTAAGTGTTGTCAACATTTGAAAAATCTTGTCAACATTGTGATTTGGCAACATTATGATTTGGCAACATTGTGATTTGGCAACGTTGTGATTATGCCAATTTTGTGATATTGGCAAGTTAACCTAGCAGCCTAGACAATAAAGCTACGAACTCACCAACATTTGTGTTGACGTTTTTAAGTATGCCTTTCAGGTGCACAGGTTAGAGGTGGCTGAGAAGAGTACCATGGAGCCTTTATATCAGATTTTGGACTCTAGGATTCCTTGTGGCTGATTTGTAATCTTATGCTTTCCTTTTTATTAGTATGTCATTGATGATATACCATATACAGAGCTTTACCTCCGTATAAAGGAACGGATACGAAGGACCCTTCGTAAATAGCGAAGGTACTAATACGTTGTACCAAGGAAACGTATCCGTAGCCAAAGCTACGATGTACACCTCCGTAATTCCGGAGCTCCCAAAGATAATAACAAACGGATACACATAAATCCTTTCCATGCTTATCCGATCTCCCGAAAAGGGAATGAAATCAAACACTCTTATAAACTAGGACACGGTCTAAGAGTCCTAGATATATCTTCCATACTTAGAAGATATCACGAAGGGAGGAAGGGATTTACCCTAAAATTCTTATCTTCCTCTCCAAGGCTTTACCCTCTATATAAATAGAGGAGGTACCATACGACACATCATTACGATTCAACACATTGAAACCCTAACCATTGACACATTCGACCTCCGAATCCTTAACTCTCACAAATAAACCCTAAACCTTACAGATCGGCGAAGGGTTAACAATCATAGGCGTAAAGCGGCCTACGACCCTCTGACTGGAAGGGAATCGCAAACAAAACATCTAAAACCCCTCTAACACCTTCGGTTGAACCATAGTGCGATTATTTGATCAATCAAATTGGCGCCATCCGTGGGACCTTTGCTCTCAGGTTCGAACTCAGCCACGATCGAAAAAAGCATTATGACAAACCTCGATCCCCTTCCAGGGCAACACGGGCCAAATATTGCCTGTAGTCAAGATAAAGATAATGACGAGATTCTCCCGGTCGGAAGGCCCAGCTCCCCGGATAAACGGGGGAATAAAGAGGATCACCAATGTCCAGATGACCAGTCAGCAGATCGATCAACTTGCAGATAATGGCATTAAGCAGGGCAACAGACGCCGGTCTCGACATAAGGGAAAGTGGCGTCAAAGAAGATACTGCCCCTGGGCCAGAAGAGAGCGCTATGCAACACCCCGGGCATACAGCACAGGGTAGCCCGTCGCCAACAGAACAGGAGCGCAGGAAAGAAAACATAAGTCAGATCCAAAATACAGAAGGCACTCCCACAACAACGGATAAGACCGGTCATCAGCCAGCTGTGAAGGATCTGGGCAAAAAGGGGGAGGCTAAAAGCAAACATAAAGACGACCCTAATACGCTAAAAAGCCCGATGCTAGCATACTCGCCGTACCCGATCTATCAGGGTACTCCGGTAGGGATGGCAGCAGCAGATGTCATGCAGACAACATCCGGGCTGGGAACGTACCGATCATCATATCCACCGTATTACTACGGAGGATACTTTTATCTGTACGGAGCGCCACAGGCCCAGTACATGGGAACGCCGCCCTTTGGAGGAAGTCGCCCAGGGCACATGCAGGCGTCGTGGTACTATCCATACGGTATTGTAACCCCACAGTATTTTTAGGCAGGCCCAATAACCGGAGTCGAAAAAGACAAGGTTGAACATAAGGGGCCAGAGCCTAGATACAAGGGGTCATGCACACAATTCGCAAAAGATTTGCGCCAACATGTACCTCCGGCAAAAATACTGGACCTCCAAGAATTACCCTGGTACGACGGCACCTTCGATGTTGATGAATTCCTCGGGAAAGTCGACGAAGCAGCCGAAGCAGAAGGATGGAGCGGTCCAACAATCTGCCACGTCATCCTCTACCTTTTACATGGGAAGACAAGGGGATGGCTTGAAAGCTTACCCGAAGAGAGTATACATGATATTAAAGATTTCAAAATCAAGTTAAGAGAGGAATTCGGCTCCCACCTGTGGGCACACGATATAAAACAGGAGGAAGATGAAGGAGCAGAAGATTTTCTGAAGCGATACGGAGACAACACTCGAAACCTGGTGCGCATATCAGAGGAAGAAAGGATATCTGGAGTCATACACGGACTCCGGTCAAAAGAATTAATACGGCATCTATGCCTCAGTAAGCCAAGAAGCTACTCGGAACTGGTGGAGAAGTTCCACGAATGGAGAAGTGCAGAAGAAATAGCGGAAAAAGCCATGGCTAAATGGAAAACCATGATAAAGAAGAACGGGAAGCAAACTGAAATAACGGAAGATGTAGCAGCTGAGGAATCCTCCCCTGCATACAGCAGGACCAATAGCTACAAAAGAACAATTGCTAACCTCCGAAAGACCCCATCAGAAATCCTGTCATCGGAGGAAGTAGCAAAAACATTCGTCATACCACTGCCGTTATCCGGAAGAGGGACCAGAAACTTAGACAAATTATGTTGCTTCCACAACGGATATGGGCATAGTATGGATTACTGCAGAGAGTTGCTAAGGCATATAGACAACGCAGCAAGAGAAAACAAGCTAGCACACCTGGTGAAAAGGAGCAGACCAAGCTTCGAAGAAGCAGAACCGGAAGAACACCGGAGGAGGATACTATCGAACACCTTAATCCGAAAAGGAACACAACACTATCACTTCGGTGAGTTGGATGACAAGGCATCGATAGACCCAGTGCTAATAAAAGTGAACATAGGTGTCACACCCCGTTGTAGCGGAAATACAGGGTTAACAAAGAATTGCATACTAATCAGAAGGTTAAAAGAGATTACATCCATTTATACCAGTACAAGTCAATACAAGTACAATCGTTCAAAGTGTGGACCCCAAAATACGGATACAAGTCATCCTCATTTGGAACTGGGCCCACAGAATACAAGTTCAATAAATTGGACAGTCAAATACAATTAAAGCCAAAAGCATGAGAGTCCTCGATGTCTGATGCTAATTGTACGTCCAAAGTCAAAAGATTGGCCCTATAATGCAAAAGACGATTCCAAGACTTACTGATGGTCACCTGAAAAGCATGAAATTTGAGAGGATCAACTATCGAAATAGTTGGTGAGTTTACAGTGTATTTGACCAAATGTTTAGTCGTCATTGATACAACACAATGACCAGTAGTTATAAATGACCAGACAGTTAGAATACTACATCTAACAATACTTTTATTACAAGATAGTCAGAATACCACATCTGACAGCATATGACAGTCAGAATACAACATCCGACAGTATCAGTCAATATGCCTCGCACAGGTTTCCGTTCTAAATGGGTGCGGACCTTAGCCAAGACAGTCAGAATACAACATCCGACAATTTAACCAAGACAGTCAGAATACAACATCCGACAATTTAACCAAGACAGTCAGAATACAACATCCGACAATTTAACCAAGACAGTCAGAATACAACATCCGACAATTTAACCAAGACAGTCAGAATACAACATCCGACATTTAACCAAGACAGTCAGAATACAACATCCGACAATTTAACCAATAGTGGGAAACATTTTAGTTTGTCAAACACAAAGAAACATCTTAATCAGCCATCACACGGCAATTCAACGTCATTTTACCCAACATTTAATAAATGACATGTATACACATTTTCGACAGCCGTCAACATGGCAAAATTTACGTCAAATGATCTAAGTATCCAAGTCACATGGCATACTCACAAAACAATCATTTATTTAACAAATAGTGTATACAACAGTGCATGCTTTTCAGGCCCAAAGTAAAAGGAAAAGGGCGCCATAAACTCACCTTAGCGATCTAAATGCTAAAAGGTATAATGTAGCTCGAGAAGATCCACAGTCAATTCTCCTGGTTATCCAAAACCTATGATATCATTACCAAAAAAATGAGGATCAAATCCCTTGACGACGGGTATCCTACGTACAACTACTTAGCTATAGACCCTAGAATGCCATAACCGATAATGTGTTTCAAACTTTCATTTTACCAACCAAAAGTAAATAAACATATTCGGACTTTCGGATTAAAAGTTATTAATGTTTTAAAAATTGATGCACAAAAATCTTTACAGTGGGTATCCACTGCGCCGCAGTGAGCCAGAACCATGCTCACTGCGCCGCAGTGGGCTAAATCGAACTGCCACTGCGCCGCAGTGAGCCAGTACAATGGCACTGCGCCGCAGTGGGCCATTGCCAAGCTCACTGCGCCGCAGTGAGCTAACCATGCACAAAACAGGCCCTAGCCACTGCGCCGCAGTGGCCTCATTCTGCAGCCAGCACCAGCAGGTGCAAAAATGCAGGAAAGCCCAAACCGTTTTTCAACTCAAAACCTTTCATTATAACAAGTATAAACATGTTCAAAAGACCTGGAAACATACCATTCCGCCAAAACATTTCGCCATTTCAATCATTTTGATTTCAAGACCAAATTCTAAATCAAAACTTCATAAATTACCAAGAACCCTAATTACATAACAAGTTTAAAGCCTCTAATTCCGTTTACAAAACTAAAACAAACCCTTAGTTGAATTTAAATCAAATCAAAAGTTTGAAGAAGAAAGTTACTTACCAAAATTTGGTGTTCTTGAGAAATAGGAAGAAAATGGTGAATATGATAATGATAAACCCTTGAAACTAATAGATGATTACTTCTTTTGCCCAACAAAATCAGATTCTTGATGATGATATGATAGATATTTGGGAGGATTTGAAAGTATTTTGGTGATTTGTGTGTGTTCTGTGTGTGTGTGTGTGTGTGTTGGTCAGGCAATTAAAAGAAAAGGGGTGATGGGGGTGTTTGGTGTTTCCCTCCCTGCCTTTCAATTCCAATTCGGCCCATGTGGCCAAATATTAGTTATATACCTTACCCCTACTTTGGTAAAATGCTTACGATTAAAATACCGTTTGACTAATTTGTTAAAATGTAAAGTAAAGGTATTTTTCCTCGTCTTATTTTAGTCAAGACAAGTCAGTAAAGTTTCGTCAAAGTGAACTTTATAATATTAAGTCTAGACAGTCTATTTATCTTGTACAAGACATAACCTTTAAATATTTATTTAAAGTTATTTTTAAAGACTCGGCATTCGTCTAGATAGCTAATAGTCTACGTCATCAAGATACGTCTAATTTGACTAAGTCAAAAGTCCAAAAGTCTAATAAGTTCCACGTCAAATGACTGTCTAATCGAGATTAGGACTAACCCGGTGAAAATTAATTACGAGTTGTTACAATAGGCAGCGTGTGCCTGAAGAATACGCATGTAGACACAGAAGCGGACGAGACATAATCTATGAGAAAAGTTTCCTCCGATTGCCTAAAAAACTGCGGGAAACAATCACGCCACTAGATACGGAAGTAGTAGGATTCGCCCATCTTTAAAATATCGGATTTTTTTTTTTATAAATAAATATATAAATAAATAAAGACCACACGTGACGGAAAAGGTCTTATTAAATGAAAATACAGTCAACCATAAACCGAGTTGACCATCACATGTTTTAAATGGTGTTACCAGCCAATCTCAAAGACATCAATAAAAGAAACCCGAAATGCAATCCACGGGCCAACACAAACCCGAAATAAAATGCATTATTAAAAGTCTAGAATAAAACTAGCAGCTATGGCCTCTGAAAGACTAAGGACACTAGTCTACCCGTTGCTCGTCTCACGCCTTTATCCCTGCTACTCTGCGAGACACAATCACAAGTAGAACAAGTGTCAGCTTATAAGGCTGAGTAAGATAAAGGTTTTATACATATATCTCAAAACAGTTTATAAAACAGTTATATGTATATACATTACCACCATTAGTTACCAACCCGCAAGTAACCTGCATATAAATCATAACACATATACCACAAATAGGATTAACACTCAAATCCTGTGAGTCCCAAATATAGATGGTTAATACCCGACTGGCAAGTAGTTCTAACTGGAAGATGACCAGTTCAGAATACGATCCAGATATGGATAAACAATACGACAAAGATACTGAAAGTAAATGCAAGAAACAATAAGGGCTGAAACTATATAAATAATATGTATATATCAAGTATGTAGCATTGAGACACGATTTACTTTTTCAATGTATTTGATTTATTGATATAAACAAATACAAAGGTTGTTGCGGAACAAAGATAAACACCCAAGTGTAAATATCTAAACAACCTATAAATACAAGTGATCTAATAACTTGGAAATACTCGTAAGAATTACTTAGAGTATATCTCACAAGTTGCAATGCTAAAGTTTCAAGCTTTTTGCAAGTTGTGAGAAACTTATATTTATAGACAAAGTCCATGATGACGTGGACCAGATCGTACAAATATGGTTGGGAGCATTTAAGGAATTAAAGCTAATTCCTTACATGCGTACTTTTAAGGTTTAAGTATATAAGTCTATTGATGTGACTTATCATACCTTATTCCCAACCTTTACTTTACCTTGTACTTTATTAATAGTTAAATCTATTAACTGGGTAAAGATATGTAAAGTAAAAAGTCTTCCTCGGAATCAGTGTAAAAGTGTGTAAATACTTTTACACTGAGATGCTTCAGTATTCGATCAGGTAGAATCAACTTCTGAGCTCCACATCTGAGCTGATTCTCTTTCCTCAGACTTCAGTCTTTGACTTCATTCTGAGCGGTATTCTGATACATTGATCTGAACTGAAGTGAAGCTTCAGTGAACTAATTCTAAACGACTTCAGATATCTGTACAAGTATTCTTCACTGAGCTTCAGCTATTTCTGAACAAATTATACTTGGTCGATTTTCGACCTAACAAATCCTATCAATGTGCCTATCATTCAGCTCATGAGGGTTCCTACCGAAAGGAATTCTATGTCTATTGCGAAGACCACTATACATGCATATAGCTTAACACGAGCCTTCGACTTAAAGGTTATGCCACAATATAATCACACATATAAGTAGGCTGGCCGATAGACCCGATGGGTGCCTACTATCCGACTTGATGTGTAAGCACTAAGGCGGTACATCGGTGTCGTTCAGGAAAGGCATAACCAATTCCTGGAGCAAGTGTTATACACGATAGGTAGCTAGCCTACACACTTACTCAATCACATATTTCCACCTTGGGTTATGTCTAGAATACCCGTGGACCCGTAAATAGCATAGTACCAATTACACGATGCACTATGGGATAAGCTTATCGCGAAACACTTAATTATACTCGAGTTCTCACAATCTATATGATAGCAACAACACTAGCTACCTATATCTACAGGGCTTTATCAAGTGCACAAGTGATCATGGCAATCCTATGATTACTAGTGTCACTACAAGCAAGCAAACAAAAAGAAAAGCTCAATGCTATAGAAGAACACAATCAATGTGAATACACTACTAGAAAAACAGCTATTTATGACCCGCAATGCGCGTCATAAATGGCTCAGATGACGCGCAAATGCGCGTCAAGGAAGGAGGGGGTCATGAATTTTCATGACCCGCATCTGGGCGTCATCCGTCTATGACGCGCACTTATGACACGCATTTATGACCCTTTTTTATGACGTGCGTTTTTGCGCGTCATAACCTATTTTTATTTTTTTTAAAATAATTTTTTTCAGTTCCTAATTTTCTATTAAATGAGAATTAAAAACCTGATAATACAAAATTAAAAACACAAATATCAAAATAACGCATTTCACATATATATACATCAAAACACAATATTACATAAATTTACAGGAACACAAAGGAGTAAACTAAAGGAACAACAATATGGACTCGTTTGAAATGTCGAAATCAGATTACAAGCTGGAAAATGAGGCTGATCAGCTGCAGTGGTGCAGCTGTTCAACTCGCACAAAACAGCCCCCTCGAGCTTAAGACCAGAATTATACCTCAACATTTTTATACATTCAAAGAGGACACAATGAAAAAACATACAACCGAAAAGTCATTTTTACCGTCCAGGATCTTTTTGAACCAGAACCACTGACTAGAGCATCTCTTTCAAGTCGAAGCATATAGACCTTTTGCAGTTCTTTGTCTTGGAAGAAACCTCAGTGTACCTATAATTAAATAGCCACAAATGAAGTTATCACAGCTGATATAAGTTTTTTGAAATCAACCATCTACACTTGAATGACATACCTCCCAAAGAAGCAAGAAAACCTAAATAATAAAATATAATTATGAAAGCAAGAAATAAAGAAATGGCCCATTTGAGTAACATGTTACCACTTCTCTATAGATGTAGAGGTTTTCTATTTAAGTCTTGGATTGAACATATAATGGGCCTAGTATTCTTTACATTTTAAACTTGTGAATCCCAAATCTAAGGTGCGAATTGAATTTTATCAATATTCTGCAGATTATCAAATCAAGAATCATAAGTTCAAAAAAAACTATATAAACAATCTATCAGAATACTGCAATGAGTTGATACCTTATATATGTCAAACCACAGCCTGATAATATAAGACTATGCAAAACAACAGCTCTTAATCGAGTTAAACGAGCAGCAAGATTCACAGTGGGCCCACTGCCCACAGATTGACCATAAAGAATGATATCTTT
>CM067171.1:38367527-38400027 GCA_034093135.1 Erigeron breviscapus | reverse complement strand
ATCGGATGACGCCTTTCCACGGTGAAACCTTGAGCATCACACGATCTCCCACACTGAAAGAGACCAGTCTCCTTTTCTTGTCGGCATATGCTTTTTTTCTCTCACGTGCAATCCGTAAGGCCTCCTTTGCAATATGGCTGGACGCCACTATCGGTAGGGGTGAGTACGGTTCGGGTCGGTTTTTGACTAAAACTGAACCGTTATAATTCGGTTTTTGAAAACTATAACCATTGGGTTTCGGTTTTTTCGGTTTTGGTCTATTTCGGTTCGGTTTTCGGTTTTAGTCGGTTTTTAACCACTTGTGGTTTGGGTCAAATTGTTTGATTGATTGTGATCGAGATTATTGAAGATTTACTGGTTTTGCTTAAAGCAAATTATTAAAAATTTTAATGATCTTATTCATGAATTTAAATCTTTTACTTTATACATTTTTGTATCTAATAATAAACAAATAATCTAACTACTTTAACCAATCAACTTGCTTACTAAAGTTAGTTATGCATATGTCGTAACTGAAAATTTTCATATTAAATAATATGGAAGCCACAAAAAACTTAACTATTAATCTTCCTATATGTAGCATAGCTCAGAGCTCCTCACGTCATCTATTTTCTATGTAGTGTTCGTAGGTTGTTAATCTCTTTTTTTTCCAAACGGGGGTTGTTATCTCTTAGAACTTGACAAATCGGCATCCAGTAAGTAGCCATATAGATATTCATTTCTATCAATTTTAAATAGCAAATTAAAAAGTTAAAAGCAATATTAGAACCCAAGACCTCAATAGGGATGACAACGAACGAAAAAACCCCGTAAACCGCGGATATTCATCCGTCATGGACAGTTAATTTCAATAAATTTTACCCGTGGATTCATAACGGGTATAAATATGTACCTCTCCGCGGGTCGCGGATGGGTAATGGGTATACTATATCCGTCATGGATAAATCCGTATCACGAACCCGTAAGACACATGTAAGAGATTCGTGAATGTATCCGTAAGATACCGTCAAACCCACATATTATTATTTTAAATTTTTGAGTATTTTATTTAATTTATTTTTTTGATAAATTTTTGTGTATTATATACAATTTATCATATACTCCGTATTAGCGATAAATAGGAAGTTAAAGGAGGCAATTTGATTGGCTTTTTGTTTAGGTGTTTATATCCTCTGATACAAATTTAGGGACAAGTGACACCAACCAAACACCCTAGAGGACACATGAATCTTTAGTGTTGAAGATCATCAAATTGTGAATGCGAGGCCATCATTGAGCGCTAAGAACCAGACTAATGTTTCTTGAGGTTGTGGGTTAGATTATAGCACAACATTTTGTCTAAGTTCTGAATTTCTTATTATTTAGCTAGAATGTTTTCTTTCAAAAAAAACATGTTTAATGATTTATGTTGTTAGATTTCTTTTTAAACTTGATAGTTGTTAGTGTATACGCATACTTGTTGTTGTTGTTCTTTTCTTTCTTTCTTTTTTTGTAGCAAATGGTCATACTATATAACTTAATATCAATGAATTTACCCGTGAGTTTGTATAACCTTGGAACATGATCATAGAAAACATATTAAATCCGTTGGTGGATACCCGGTAATTTGACGGATCAAAAACTTGCGGACATGGTAATGGAAAACTGATATCTGTACACGTTACCCGCGGGTGCCATCCGCTTCTAATGTCAGGAACAAACCACTTGCTCCAATGTAATGTTTGTTTTTATTTTTAGAGTAAACGGCCTAAATCGTCCTTATGGTTTACCCTAATAATCAAGTTTCGTCCTTAACTATCTGAAATAACACTGGCAGTCCTTTTGGGGAGGATAAGGATCAAATCTAGTCCTTTAACAGACGTTTTCTCTTCTCCGTTTTCTCACTCATGTGCCGTGCATGTGAGGGTATTATGGTCATTTCAAAAATTAGAGGACTAAACTTGATATTTTCTCAACCCTATCATCATCATCTCTTTCCCCATCAAAGAACTCCAACCCAGATCAATGAATCACCAAATAAAATTAAAACACATCCATAATCAATAAATCTAATCTGTATATTCATAGCTAATATCAACATAAATAGATCAAAAAACTATATCACAACCTTTATCTCAATCAACCTAAAGATATTATTATCATTACTACTTAAATATATAATACATATCTAATTTTTATACAAAATAGAGTATATATATATATATATAGGGAAAAGATAAAATGAGTCCAGCTTATTTTGAGTCCATTGATTTTATTCCATCTCCTCAAATTCCAACCACCTCCTACCACCACCACCATCATCTCCGACCACCACCATGATTTTCCGGCGACGGCGACCACCGCCACCACAACTTACACATGTGTAAGTTAACTTACACATGTGTAAGTTACATGGACCCTTTTTGGACTCAAATTAAGCTGGACTCAATTTATCACACCCCTATATATATATATATATATATATATATATATATATATAATATATATATATATATAGGGAAAAGATAAAATGAGTCCAGCTTATTTTGAGTCCAATTTGAATTCATTGATTTTCTTTCATCTCCTCAAATTCCAACCACCTCCTACCACCACCACCATCATCTCCGACCACCACCATGATTTTCCGATAACGGCGACCACCGCCACCACAACTTACACATGTGTAAGTTACATGGACCCTTTTTGGACTCAAATTAAGCTGGACTCAATTTATCACACCCCTATATATATAAAGGGTAATGGAGGGAACCCTAGCCCCGGTACCACAATTGGATACCCATCGACTCACCCCGTATGAGCCATATGATGCCGGTACAATACCTCCATCCTAATCCCCACATGATCTGGGCACCCCGAAGGATCGAACCCGTGTGTTTAAACTTCACATGTGGGTTTAGGCTTCATTGGTAACGGGTACCTTAAAGGAATTATTTTTTGTGCCAAACGGGGATCGAACTTGAGACCTTAAGGTCATCAAGAATTTTCCTTACCACTAGGCTAACTCCTTGTTGGTACCCCTATATAATATATATAATATTACAATCTTAGATAATTATATGTTATATATAAATATATATTATATATATATATATATGACATAGAGGAGGGGTTATTTGAGAACCCTTAAAAAAAAAGAACTCAAGAACTCCTCTCCACCCTTGGATCAAAAAAACTGGATGGATCAGATTAAAAATAAAAAACCCCTCTCAACACTAGAGGGGTATTTTCGTCAGCTCCCTCTTTTTTTTCTCTCTCTTACTTTATTAAATTAATAGAATTCTATCTAAATCATTAAAAAACTTTTATCTCACAAACCGTAAATCATTAGACGAAAAGGAAAGCGTGGGTAGTCTTAGAATTTCGTCCTCTTTCATTAGAGATGCGATTCGATATACTTTTGACGACTTTTTAAATTTCGTTTTTTTTTCATCACGTTCATCTTACACATGTGTAATGAACCTTTTAGTGGTTTTCACTTGTGCTACACATTTGTAGGATGAACCTTTTTGTGGTTTTCACTTGTCCTACACATGTGTAGGATGAACCTTTTAGTGGTTTCACTTGTCCTACACGGGCGGAGCCCGTACGTATAAGGGTTTCGCCCGTACCGTATCCAACCACCACCATCTCATGGATCGCCGCCCATCAAATCCAAACCATTTCCAAATGTGTCCGGCTTCCAACCCCTTTATAAATGCCTCGAGGTAGCCTACCGAGAAGGGCGAAGCCCCCCTGAACGGGCAACGCCCTTTCGACTAAGGGCTACCGCCCGTACCGTATCCAACCACCACGACCTCATGGATCGCCGCCCATCAAATCCAAATCATTCCCAAATGCGTTCGGCTTCCAAACCCTTTATAAATGCCTCGAGGTAGCCTACCGAGAAGGGTGAATCACCTCTGAACAGGCAACGCCCGTTCGACTAAGGGCTACCGCCCGTACCGTATCCATCCGCCTTCTGAATTGAAAAGTCATCGAAAGTATATATGATGACCAATCTAATGAAAGAAGACAAAATATTAAATGAACCTTTTAGTGGTTTCCACTTGTCCTACACGGGACGGAGCCCGTACGTATAAGGGTTTCGCCCGTACCGTATCCAACCACCACCATCTCATGGATCGCCGCCCATCAAATCCAAACCATTTCCAAATGTGTCCGGCTTCCAACCCCTTTATAAATGCCTCGAGGTAGCCTACCGAGAAGGGCGAAGCCCCCCTGAACGGGCAACGCCCTTTCGACTAAGGGCTACCGCCCGTACCGTATCCAACCACCACGACCTCATGGATCGCCGCCCATCAAATCCAAATCATTCCCAAATGCGTTCGGCTTCCAAACCCTTTATAAATGCCTCGAGGTAGCCTACCGAGAAGGGTGAATCACCTCTGAACAGGCAACGCCCGTTCGACTAAGGGCTACCGCCCGTACCGTATCCATCCGCCTTCTGAATTGAAAAGTCATCGAAAGTATATATGATGACCAATCTAATGAAAGAAGACAAAATATTAAATGAACCTTTTAGTGGTTTCCACTTGTCCTACACATTTGTAGGATGAACCTTTTTGTGGTTTTCACTTGTCCTACACATGTGTAGGATGAACCTTTTAGTGGTTTCTACTTGTCCTACACATGTGTAGGATGAACGTGATGAAAAAAAAACGACATTAAAAAGTCTTCAAAAGTATATCATATCGCATCTCTAATGAAAGAGGATTAAATTTCAAGAATACCTATGTTTTTTTCCGTCTAACGATGTACGGTTTGTGAGATAAAAGTTTTTTAATGAATTAGATATTTTAATTAATTTAATAAGAGGAGAGAGAAAGAGAGAGAGCTGGACAAAATATTGATTTTTCATAATGACAATCATGTCCTTCCTGATCTTGATGAATGAAGGGCTGAGATTGGTTCTCGCGTTCTTTATTTTTTAGTGGTTCTCAAAATAACTCACCCATATGAAAATATACCTATATACATCCACAATCTAATTCAATGATTTCATTGCCAAACCCACTTAGTTCCCACCAAAATTCAATCAAAAACGAAGCTCCGACGGTAAAGGTGGTTTCCTGCCATCATCTAATAAAATGACTTCACTGCCAAACCCATTTAGCCAATATCAACAGCTTGCGGTAATGGTGGTTAACTAAGATCAGTGGTGGTGGCAAAGGATTCCGACAAGATTCCAGTGCCGGCGGTGGACGACGTTGGTTGTTGACAGAGGTTTGCCATCACCGCCGGCGACCTCACCACCGCCGCGGCTGCTCCTCTTCCACCACCGCTCACCACCCCTGCGTCTTATGCTCATCAGATTTGGAGGAAATAAGAAAGTATATATATATACATACATATACCAGATCTATATATATTATCACATCTGAATGTTTGTTGATGTATGTGCTTGTATATATATGTGGGGTAAATTAATTATTGTAAGAGATGTGAAAGAAATCCATACATATAAAAAGAGATGTCTTGGAAATCTTAGATTGAGAGGTTTAAGCTTTAAACAAGAATGAAACTGGAAACAAACATATTGATGATGAATAAGTTTTTTTGGGTACCGTGAGGTTTTGAGAGAGATAGGACAAAGAGGAGGATAAGAATTGTAGCAAGATCTTTTAAGTTGATAGTCTGTGTGCGTATGTTTTCTTTTAGGTTGTAGATAATTATAATATGTGTGTCTTGATTGTTTTGATATAATTTAAAGTGAAATATGTGTATGTTGGTGTTTGGTGGTGGTTAGGGGTGTTTGGTGGTGGTTAAGGGAGATTATGTATGTATAGAAAAGAAGGAAAGAAGAAAGAGAAAATGTGATAAAAAAATATTATTAGTGGTCCTTTAGCTTTGAAAATGACGATACTACCCTCACGTGAAAAACATGTGCGAGGGCGGATTGGAGCAAACATCCGTTTGCGTAAAGGACTGGATGTGATCCTTATCCTCCCCAAAAGGACTGTCAGTGTCATTTCAGATAGTTAAGGACGAAACTTGATCATTAGGGTAAACCACAAGGACGATTTAGGCCGTTTACTCTTATTATTACAATAGACGTTTATATCGTTATTAGTTTCATAGGTTCGTAATTTTTGGTGCGCTAATATATTTTTTGATTTTGGGTTTGTTAATTTATTTTTATTCTTTTTTGCTTTTATATATTCGTTTTCTATATTAATAAACTAAACAAATCATAAATTGAATAGGGTTTTGTGTAAAAATATGTAAGAAGTTAGATACAGTGAAACCTCTATAAATTAATAGTGTTGGGACTGAGATATTTTATTATTTTAGCGAGTTATTAATTTATCGAGTGTTGATTTCCACTAGTTCTCTTAAGTTGAGACTGGACAAATTATTAATTTTATCGAGGTATTAATTTATCGAGTATTCGAGGTTTCACTGTATATACACATGTTATGAATGTAATCCATTTCCCAACAAAAACAAATTTATTTTAACAACTTAACACTTATTATTATAGATAGATTATCTACTTTTTTTTAATGTGCTTCAATATTTCAAATTTCTACTCATAGCTAAGATACTAATCAATTAACCAAATTAACATTAACAACATAAAGTATAGCATGTTTTTTGTCTAAAAAAAACAGAAGAACTATATATTACAAACAAACAACCATTAGCAAGATGTTAATGGCATAAAAGTACACTTACAATCTATATATCGAATCAAATAAAGTTACATGAACTAGATTCCTCCCAGGGCTTTAAATGTTAGGATCGTAAAAGTGTGAATAAACTCATACCAGTTACAAATCAGATAAAGTATAGCAATTCTTTTATTTCTTTAAGTTAAAACTATCTATATTTTCTTTAACTTCATGCGTGAGATGTGTCAAGTTTTCGCTTAATTCTATTCAACCCACTCTCCATCAAAATAAATTATAACAAAAAAATAATAATATATTTTTTATTACTATCTTTCGACTCAACTTTTACCTATTAAAAAATATACACAAATAATAAGTATAGTCCATATTAAAATATAGTTAAAAATAATAATAATATATATATATATATATATATATATATATATATATATATATATATATATATATATATATATATATATATATATATATATATATATATATATATATATATATATATATATATATATATATATATATATATATATATATATATATATATATATATATATATATATATATATATATATATATATATATATATATATATATATATATATATATATATATATATATATATATATATATATATATATATATATATATATATATATATATATATATATATATATATATATATATATATATATATATATATATATATATATATATATATATATATATATATATATATATATATATATATATATATATATATATATATATATATATATATATATATATATATATATATATATATATATATATATATATATATATATATATATATATATATATATATATATATATATATATATATATATATATATATATATATATATATATATATATATATATATATATATATATATATATATATATATATATATATATATATATATATATATATATATATATATATATATATATATATATATATATATATATATATATATATATATATATATATATATATATATATATATATATATATATATATATATATATATATATATATATATATATATATATATATATATATATATATATATATATATATATATATATATATATATATATATATATATATATATATATATATATATATATATATATATATATATATATATATATATATATATATATATATATATATATATATATATATATATATATATATATATATATATATATATATATATATATATATATATATATATATATATATATATATATATATATATATATATATATATATATATATATATATATATATATATATATATATATATATATATATATATATATATATATATATATATATATATATATATATATATATATATATATATATATATATATATATATATATATATATATATATATATATATATATATATATATATATATATATATATATATATATATATATATATATATATATATATATATATATATATATATATATATATATATATATATATATATATATATATATATATATATATATATATATATATATATATATATATATATATATATATATATATATATATATATATATATATATATATATATATATATATATATATATATATATATATATATATATATATATATATATATATATATATATATATATATATATATATATATATATATATATATATATATATATATATATATATATATATATATATATATATATATATATATATATATATATATATATATATATATATATATATATATATATATATATATATATATATATATATATATATATATATATATATATATATATATATATATATATATATATATATATATATATATATATATATATATATATATATATATATATATATATATATATATATATATATATATATATATATATATATATATATATATATATATATATATATATATATATATATATATATATATATATATATATATATATATATATATATATATATATATATATATATATATATATATATATATATATATATATATATATATATATATATATATATATATATATATATATATATATATATATATATATATATATATATATATATATATATATATATATATATATATATATATATATATATATATATATATATATATATATATATATATTTTTGACTAACACTTAATATATTTGTTTACAATCGATGTAATTATTAATAGAAACGCTTATTAACGTAACAGCTTTTGTGATATTTCATAAATCTTAGATTTTATACTTATAACTCTTTTAAATATTTGTAAGTGAAACCTCATTTATGTTGTATAAGACTAAATTGTCATTCTTGAAACTAGAAGGACCAAATTGTAACTATTGAAACTTGAGGGGTTAAATTTGACAACGTCAAACTATAAGGACTGAATATGACAACTAAGATAATTCTGGTGAAAACGAGTATCCGTATGATATACGCAATATCCATCTGATATTTCTAAAATATTTTGAAGTATATATGTGTCTATATTGCATGAGAACTCTTAAAATATGTATTGGATTACATGTTTTTAAAGTTCATTCATGTGTGAGACGTTATAAAAATGTATGTTGCAGAAAATTTTCTTTTCCAAAACTTTATATATAGTCATTTGTTCACATGTGAACAGAAACGTGAACAAATTCATTCACAAAAGGTTATTTTGAAGGTTTTAAAAAAACTTTCTTCTACAAATGTCGGAATAAACATATGTCGATATTTTTGTAGAATACGGAATATAACTTATATCAACATTTGTTTATAAATCAATATAAGAAGATAAAAATGTTTATTATAAGTACATAAACTATGCACTTCTACAAAATGCCAACAATTCATTTTTCGTATACAAAGAATATTTAACGCATTTATAGACAAGTAAGTATTCTTGAAGTATAAAAATAAGTTGACAAAGATTTCAATACATAACATATAGTCATATAATCATGAAGCAAAGTATAGTGAGTTTTCATAGAAACACTTACTAGTAAGGAGTGTATTAGCTCTAAGATCAAAATAAACGAAGAACGCCAATGAAGATTGAGTGAAATCGGCTAGAACTTGGTCTTTAATCTTGACAAAACAATGTTATAGACTAGCCTTCATGTGAGCATTATAAGACTACTTAAAGATCTAGGATTTTTGTAGAGCACAACGTCGTGTTTACTCGAGCTTACAATAGAATTCAAGACAACATTAGTTGAATTGAAGATGTTAGATGGTGAAGGGTTGCGAAATATATACTTGAAGTGTTTATCTATAGTCCTTATTAAAAAGAATAGGGCCCCCCTGTTGAAAGTTAAAGGGGGTGAAGTGTCAGAAATATCATCCATTAAAACAACACACCCTCACCCTAAATAAAATAAATACACCATAAGTCCCTTAACTTTTAAAATAACTATATTAACCATTATATTAATTATATTTACGTCAATAGCCTACAATACTCATCATCACCACCATCATTCTCCGTCACCGTATTGCCGCTACTGCTGCCGCATTGCGCGGACACCATGCTATTATAGAAGAAAAAATAACTAAACAAATGCCATTATATATTTTGTCCTTATACTTTCTTTTGTTCAAACTTATTATACATAATACATACATACTTTATGTTTGCATATATAAAATGATTCCCTTGATTATTTTCTGGGATTATGTATGTATGTATGTATATGTCATATAACCAAATACAATCGGTTTACTATAAACACGTACGATTGAAACTCGCATACACGCCATACATGTACGTACATTCGTACACCAGGCCATTAGATACATTTCGGAACACTAATTCATGTATTATATCATATATAAGGTGCAGTAACCAAAATGAACCTCTGCCATTGAATGGAATTCGAACACTTGGATTAATTTCTTACCTGTACTAAATGAATTCGCACGCACATTATTAAGAGTCATAATGTTGCCCCGTTTTTAACTCTATAAAAGTACCCTTCTCCATGGATCTCAACCAAACAAATATATATACAACCAACTAACTTCTTGATCATCATTATTATTCATTAATTTTCAATAAATAAATTAAAATGGGAAGCTACAATAATAATGTTGAACAAACCAGAAGCAGCTTGAGGAAGAACCCTCTAGATCCTGAGGAGTTTAGGAAGCAAGCCCATATGGTGGTTGATTTCTTAGCCGATTACTACTCGAACATCGAGAAATACCCCGTTTGTAGTCAAGTTAAACCCGGCTTTCTCACCGAAACTATGCCCAAGTCAGCACCATTACACCCTGAACCTATCGAATCCATATTGCAAGATGTCCAAAAGCATATAATTCCAGGCATAACTCATTGGCAGAGTCCTGGCTTTTTGGGTTACTTCCAGTCCAATGGAAGCACTGGGAACTTTCTAGGCGAAATGCTTCTAACGGGGTTTAACACGGTTGGGTTTAACTGGCTGGCTTCTCCCGCGGCCACGGAGCTCGAGATGGTTGTCATGGAATGGCTCTTGAAGCTACTTCAACTCCCGAAATCGTTTTCTTTTTCTAGTAGGGCCGGGACGGTGGAGGTGTGATACATGGCAGCACATGTGAGAGCTTTGTTTGCACATTGGTTGCTGCCAGACAAAAAAAGCTGTTAGGAAAAACCACCGCCTTGGGAGACCTTGTTGTCTACTGCTCCGATCAAACACATTTTTCTCTCCAAAAGGCATGTCAAGTTATTGGCATCAGCAGCCCTGATAACGTTCGCGTTATCCAGACGAAAAAGTCCATGAACTTTGAGCTATCCCCGGAATCAGATGTCAGAGCAGGTTTGATACCGTTATACGTATGCCTCACAGTAGGAACAACACCGACAACATCAGTGGATCCATTGGGGACACTCTGTGAGGTTGCCAACCGGTTCGACATGTGGGTTCATGTGGATGCTGCTTATGCGGGAAGCGCGTGTATATGCCCAGAGTTTCCCCACTTTCTTAACGGGGTAGAAGGCGCGACTTCCTTCAGTTTCAACCCACATAAATGGTTCCTGACCACTTTGGATTGTTGTTGCCTTTGGGTCAAAAACCGTAATGACCTTACACAGGCTCTCTCGACTAATAATCCCGAGCTTTTGAAAAACAAAGCAAGTGAGTCTAAACAAGTGGTGGACTACAAAGACTGGCAGATAGCTCTCAGCAGGCGTTTTCGGGCACTCAAGCTATGGATGGTTATGAAAACATATGGAGTAATTAACCGGGATAAGGGAGTTCATTAGGAAACATGTCAGAATGGCCAAGCATTTTGAAGCACTTTTGTCCACAAGCACCACCTTTGAAGTTGTGGTTCCAAGAAACTTTGCCATGGTGTCATTTAGGATCTCCCCATCGGCGGCATCATTAGTTAGGCGTCGTCGACGACACCAAGATTTCAATCAACTCAACCAACAGTTACTGGAATCCATAAACGGGACAGGGCGTGTCTACATGACCCACACGCTGATCCAAGGGGTTTACGTGATTCGGGCCGCTATAGGTGCAACTCTTACCGATGAAAATCATGTTGCTATTCAAGAGCATGCAAATGCTCTACTGTCCAAGTAACTTATACCTCTAGTCATGGACCGGCAGGTTTCACCTATTACGGGTTACGCCTTTTGATAAAAAATCATTTTAAAAAAATTTTTTTTTTTTTTTTGAAATTAGTTTATTAAAGAAAGAATGAAAAAAGTACAAAAAAAAAATCAAAAAAACAAGTTAAAAAAAATCAAAAACGAAACCTTTTCTTCTTAAGAACTCTCTTATCTTTATTCGATATATATATATATATATACAAATATATATATATCTCTGCTTAATAATTGTAATAATAATCTAGGTTATTGATTATTGTTTGTAATAGTTCTATGTAGTGTACACTCTGAGTATCTTATTTTTTTATTATATATATATGCATAAAGACTTAACGGGTGATGCATTACTTCCACTCTTTTTTTTTTTATATGTATACACTTTTGACTTGTCATTTATCAGCATTAGAGTTTTTAGTATGTTCATAAAACTACCAAATTAGCCACATTTTTTTTTTTTTTGGTTGAACACTTGTCATTTTCGTTGATGAATTATTATACCAAATTAGCCACATTTATTATTTTTATATATATATATATATATATTAAGTTACAATAAGTTTCTGAGTTCAAAGAAATAATAATAAAAATTCACAGCAACAATTGTTGGCTGCTAATAAATTTTGGGAAGGGGTTAGTACTTTATTTTAATTTATTATATTTTTAACGTCAATCTATCCTTTCTGGAATATCTAGGATGAAAGTCATGAAACCTAAGAATTGATGAAAATACTTGAATATATCCCCCCCTCCCAAGACTGGAACCTTGATTGAAAATCCCAAGATACAAATATCTTGTTAATGGGCATCAACCTCATTTTAACATATGTTTTGCATGTTAGTCAAATAATTGAATGAGTAATAATTGATATATGCATAAAGACCAATGGGGTGAAACCACATGCCACAGTATATAACCACATAAGTCTACAGATGAAGACTGCATGTCACATATTCGTAACTTGCCAAAAACAAGTAAAGAAACTATATTTTGTGATCCTTGTGTGAAGATGATTCAAGCATAGTTCTATGTAGTGTACACTCTGAGTATCTTATTTTTTTATTATATATATATGCATAAAGACTTAACGGGTGATGCATTACTTCCACTCTTTTTTTTTTTATATGTATACACTTTTGACTTGTCATTTATCAGCATTAGAGTTTTTAGTATGTTCATAAAACTACCAAATTAGCCACATTTTTTTTTTTTTTTTGGTTGAACACTTGTCATTTTCGTTGATGAATTATTATACCAAATTAGCCACATTTATTATTTTCTTGTTTGAACATTTGTCATTTTCGTTAATGAATTATTATTCCATACATACATAGAATATGGTGAAATCCGAATATACATGGATAATCGTATTTTGACTTTTAAGTGCAATTTAATCTCATGCTTCCAACTCTTGAAGTAACTTCATGATCTCTAGCATCCCCGTCGACTACTAACACTTGTTGTCTTGTTGACAAAGAATTTGCAAATACGTTCAATTTGCAATACATTTATTGTGATGACAAAATTTGATATCACAAAAAACTAAAAAAAGTATAGAAATTACTAATACTATCGTATTACAAGGAAGTTAGCCTAAAATTTGTTTAGTTATGCTTTGCATACACAACTGTTATAAGATCTGGTCTTTATTCGATGTTAACCTAAATGGCTAAATTTCAAGGTCTGATATAAAATTTGTATTACTGTAGCTTAAATAATACTATTGGACTTCAAAATTACCAAAATCAAAATTTGAAACACACTTCTAACCTAAATAACAAATACAACTTCTAAATGAAATAATATGGTTACATCTACTGTTTACTTATGCCATCAGCAGATGTTCCAAATGGAACCGTTCTGGATCAAAACCAATCTTAAGATAAATGATTATGCATACCACCTATTTAGAAGCTCCAACAGCAGAACTGCAGCAGAATCCTTAGCTTTCTTTACACTTGGCATAGGTTCCCCAACACATTCGTCTGTCCATCCTTTATCAGAAGTATTTACCCGTACAGCAAATATAAACCGTTTTGCATGTGCAGGACCACCTTCACTGACACACCTGAAAATGCCACAAGAGTTGACTTATCTACTGAAACTGTGTTTGATGGTGAAGAATCCATGCAGTATAAGTTAGGGTAGATTTCTATACCGGTACAATGGCATTGGCCAATTTCTACGTAAACAAATGTCATTCAAGGTCTGCCTGGTGAATGTTTGGCTGCCATTCTTCTTCTTTCCTTCCTCATTTTCTTTCTCCTCCTCCTTGGCTTCAGTTTCTTTCACTTTCAAAGCAGCAAGGGCATTGCGAGCAGCTAACTTTTGAGCCATTTTCTTTTGGGGATTTTGAGCAACACCAACCTGGATGCCATCAATGAGCACTTCTACTGTAGCCAAGTTACCAGCTCGTGTTGCCTTGTACTCCAGTCCTTCAGCCTGTTGCTGGCAACGTTCTTGTAGCTCCCGCACTGGATGCATTGGAAGTGTTTCTGGAGTCACCATTGGATGCAGCAGAGGTTGGAAGACCTGGATGACCACCAAGGGAGAGAGAAACAGGTATATGAAATAGTAAAACTCCCATTAATCTAATTAAATCATATCTAGATTAAAAACTAACCAACCTTCCATACAACTGATGTGTCCCTTCCGCTGTCTAAGAAGATAGCACCAGCGATAGATTCAATTATGTCACCAAGGACTTTTGGAGCTTTGCAATCTCCCAGACCAAATGAATTAAACCCTGGTTTTGACAGTTCACTGTCCACCTCCTTCACAAAATCACGTATCTGCTCATAACGGGTTAATGAAAAATTGTATGTTAAATACTAATAATAATAGGTAAGTGAATAACCGTTAGAAATGTGCTCTACCACAAAGTACGCACCTGCTTTTCAAGGGCACTAGAACCATGCCTGAGGTGCACATGAAGGTTATGTTTAACAGCAACACGTGCGAAATTTTCATTATTTACAGCAGCAGCTCGCAAATCAGTTAATCGGCCCGGTGGAAGATCTGTGTACATAAAAAACAAATGCTTTGTAATAAGATGATCCAGTACCGCATCTCCAACAAACTCTAATCGTTGGTAACAAGAAACTCCAGAAGATGGTCTCGAAGCATGAGTAATTGCTTCAATCAGTAGACCCTTATCACGAAACTTGAGATTCAAAGCGCCCTCTATGGAATCAAAGTTCACACTCCTTAGTATGCTATCTGGAACATTGCTAGGCAATGTTGCACACCCTCCCATCTCCGTAAAATCAAAATCCACCTCGATCCCGACCCATTTCATGAAATGATTAGCAGCTTGTTTCCCACCTTCAACATAATAAACCCCAATTAATGCTTCAACAACATCAGCCAGTGTCTTACTGGAGAGAACTCGGTAAGAACTTGAATCACCCTCGTCAAGCTCACCATCCTCTAGATCATCATCTCCGTCTTCTATTACAGTCCCATTTAGATCTCTATTGTCTTGATCAGATAAAAAGTCAGTATCCTTAATGTCCTCATCAAAAACAGGTGGTACTCCAGGAGCAGCCCATCTACACGGAGCAAATCGATCCGCTTGAATATATGACTGGAGTCCCTTGGTAAGTGCATACTGGTACAATACCATGTTGCTAACCATCTGCTGCCTCATCCTGGTGAGCTGACCTTCATGCTTCTGTGGATATCTAAGAAAGAGATAACGACTAACAACCCATTTCAAGTACGCATCTCCTAACAGCTCTGCTCTTTCATAGCAAAAAGTCTCCTGACATGAAGCTGCAGTCAAAGCTTCCAAGATCTGTCACAATGAGAAGGCAACCACCAGCATATATAACAGCAGTAACAGCCAACAAAAAGAAAAAAAAAACTGGATTGAACATTTGGACAATAATACCTTAAGAGCTGGAACAGTATAGCTAATAACATTTTTAAGCTGAACAGCAAGCAGCATACTTTCAACTCTCCGCATTATTGATGGTAATCTCTGTGCACCACGAACTAATGATCCACTAAGAGGATGTACAAAACACAGCTCTGGAGGAAGGAACACATAATATGTTTTATCAGTAGTCTCTTCAGATTCACCTTCATGACCTGAAAATTCAAATTTTAGGCTTTAGCCAATCCACTAATAAATAAAGTTGCAAACAATAGCAGATGTGCAACTAACATTACCTTCTGAATGTTCAAATCGAGGTGACAGCAGATTTTTGCAATAAGACACCCCACGGCCTCTTATCAAGGGTTGATGCTTATACATCAGTTCAACTCCATACCTATAGCTGCGAAAGGACTAAATAGCCAAATGCGTGCACCACTGATGTGCATGAAGAAGCAGAAATCGAGAAAGGTATCGGTAAATATCAACAAAATCATGAAGCGCCTCCTTACTCATTTCTCATCTTTAAGCACATCAGTAGGTGCATACAGCTATCCAGTCCTCGCATTCAGAAAGAACATAGGTTATCAAACTGAAAAGAGAAAAATATAACATCAAGATTTGTATGCAAAATATGACAAGGAGTGCTAACTTTTGCTTGTAGTAATCTGCATATGAAGTGTACTCAAGTGGACCAAGGTAACCTTCTTTCCTTGGAAATGAGTTCTCAGCTGTCATTTCATAACGTATAGAATCAACATAAAACCTCTTCCCAGAATGAGCTGCAGTAACAATCCTTCCAACCAGATTCTGTGCACTGGTACAAGAATCAGCCATCATCAGTTTGCCAGGTATCTTCATGTCCTTGATGCATGACATTCCATTAGCCTCTCGATCAGGGACCAATCCAGATGCTTTAACAACATCAAATTGTGCTACAGCTCCTCTAACACCATAAGTAGGATGTGACTTTTGTCCCAATGCCCCCATGCCATGACGTAACTTCCCGTATCCATATTCTCTGCGGTCCCCGCCAAGGCTCCGTTCATTTGTTCCAAGGTAAACATCAGGCCGAGCTCTCTGAAGTGGGTTATTCCAAGCAGGTGTTTTTATAATACTATCTACAATATCCCAATCAATTTCTTTTATAGGATCTGTCTGCTTCTCACCGATAGGCACAAACAAATATGCTTTGGCAGGATCCCAGGGAGTGGTAGATGGCTCAACATCCACATCTAGTACGATGCTCATTAATCTTACATGAAAACTCTTCAATGATTCTAACTGTATAAAAAAAAGTCAGATGTAAACAACTGAAACCTATAAACAGCAACAAACAACTAAATAAGAAATCAACCTGGCTCTTATTAACTTCAATACACCCTCGGAAGATAAGAGATGCCTTTGTTGTCATTGCTCGGGCGATAAAAAGCTCCGTTGACATCGATAACACCTTTAAAATGTTTTTGGTGAAAAGATCATTTAATTATATTACACAGAGAAAAAAAATAAAGTTAAACGTGCAACAGTGTACCTCTGCATCCAGTTCATTTCCCAAAAGCACTGCAAACTCTGAAACTTGAGTCAAGAATGGATCTTTTGAAGACCCAACATTAACACATTTCACAGAATACATATACAGATGAAACAATTCAGAGTTATCACAATCATCTCTGCCAGAGACAATCCAATCACCCTGTAAAGATGACGTTCAGTGTAACATATCACACACAACATTCAATGTGAAACATAATCAAGTGAGGCAAAAAAGGAATAATTGGAGTTTGCATGATTGCTAGTGACAGCTAACACTTCTTAATTAGCTCACATGTACTATTAAATGTATGTTGTACAAAAAATTTGCTCACATTTTATATAAATCAGAAACTGGTTCAAATACAACCTAGATAAGCGAAAAAGTATAGATGACTGATGTATATGCTTACTATAAGACAAGCTATTTCATCTTCAATGATTATCTCAAGGTCTAGGACAGTGAGTGATAGATTGTAAAACCATTGGCAGATGGAGGCCATGTCATGTGGTGAAGGCAGGTGTGCATTGAGGCTCTAATTCAAAGAAAGGAGTTTAACAAATATAATTGTGTTACGTCAAGAGTAGACACAGATATCATATGCAAACAAAACGAACCAAAAGGGATTCAAAACAAGTCATTTGGTCAAAACAGAACACCATAGAGTCAACATAAACATAGATAATATCCTAAATCTCTAGATATATATTTTGTCAATTCCTACAAGTTTAAATCAGACAAAACCATACAAAAAAAACCCAACTAGCTGAAAATTATGCATCTGAACAAACAAAAGTACACAAAATTCTTATGATCAATAAGTTAAAACGTAAAAGCAAGCACATAAGAAAACCACCACAGGTCATTTCAAGTATGAAGCAAATCAGTAGGCAAAAACTCACCTGAAGTATCTTAGCTACACCTTCAGGATAGAACTCCCTATGTCTGGCAGTTCCTGGAAGTGGATCTCCTTCATCATTTTCATCAGCTTTCTCACCTTCTCCTCCACTTCCCTTGTCGGGCAAGAGCATGTCAGTAAATGCTCCCATTTCATGAAGCTTCTTACAAGCAGCTAAACAAACTGCCTGCATGATAACAACGAATATAAATTTATTACCTTGGATCTATTCAATACGGGCGACCTTGCAGAAGATAGAGATGGCCATTAGGACCCATCTATTCATTAATGGGAAAAATAACAAAGCAACAAGAGGTTGAAAGTCGACCAATGTGTAAACTTTAAGGAATAAAACCTCCTAAATAATTGCATTCAATGATTATATTAAATAATAACAGTATCACTTTTGACTTCATATACGACGCTATATTTATGAGAAAATGGACAGTATTTCAGGTCAATCCAACCCATCCTGTACCAAAATATACCCATTCTAGTGACCCATCACCCAACCCACACAGTATTCCACTTCTAAAAGATAATATCACATGCCTGTTGTGCGAGGCGCATTGAACTGCATACAGGTCCCTCAAGTCTTTCAAATGGTGCATTACAAGGAAGTTGAAGTCTGCATGAATATTCAGTAGGGCCTTCTGGCTTCTCACGACGCTCCATAATGAACTCCGGACGAAGTATTGAATATCTAACGAAATGCATGCACAAAACTATACATAAGATACCATCCCCTCACTCGCCATAGTACGATAACAAAATTATTGGTGCTACCTGTCACTAGGTAGTTGAGAGCAGTAAAAATGAATAAGCCCAACAGCAGAATTTAAGCTCACAACAGCCCCGGTTGACTCCACTTGGTAGACCGTACCATGAGTTGGCTCTATGGAAATCAACTTTGAGGTCCCCATAAGATAACTAAGGTCAGTTCTTTCAATCGCTTCTTTCCGCAAAGTTTCTTCACTATTTCTAGCATTTCTCAGAAATGCCTCATGTGACAAATTTCCTCTGAAGGAAAAGATGACACATTTCATCATTTCTTGTCTAGTATAGAGCGATAATCAAGATTTAAAATATAATGGCCAGTACCTCTCAATCATCAAGATGTAATCTGAACCTGGCTTTCTGGCCCGGCCCCGAGACTGGATATATGCCAATACAGTTTTAGCAAGGTCAAATCTGATAACAACATTACATTGTCGAATATCAAGACCTTCCTCAGCAACACTAGTGGCAACTAAAAGTGTCACCTATAGATTGGAGACAAATGATCACCAATCATATATCTTAGTCACAATGCAAAACATTAACATTCAGAGGGCAAAATTGTAACAGGTCAAAACAGGTTTGGCTAACTGCAAACAACTTTCTGTTCTTTTTATAAGTAAAATATATATAATTTCAGCTTTGAACATGATTTCATAACGATATTATTACAATAATATATCTGAATCTAAAAGTATATATTAAAAACAATTGAAAGGTTTTAAGAATTTGAACACATTTTAGAAAGATGTTCAACTTGTCTGACCCACTCAATCCATTTGACCCTCTCCATTTAGCTTTAACTTATTTTTTATTTATAAGAGGCCCATTCTCTATATAAATGGGGTCAATATTGCCACCCCTAATTGAGATAGTTAACAAGGTTTACTATACTACATACACGACCATCACGGAATTTGGAAATAGTATCCTGCATTTGAGTAGTCCGCATTACTTGACTATTATTGTGCCCTATTAGACTTGCTGAATTAATGAAACTTAGAGAAGGAAGCTCTGCAAAAACCTGCATGTTTGTCCATCGTGTCATGTTGATGGTAATATTAAGCAGTAGGCAATAAAATAAATTTCGAGTACCAACACTAAACCTTGGGAAGAACAAGGGCAGCCACAACTCGCTCAACAAATATGATGGCACGAAAATCCTCCATGTACTGATACTTGAGAAGTATCTGAATCAGTGACTGGACCTTTGGGGTCACTTTTCCGTCAGCCACAGCAGCTCCTATAACCACATCCACATGCTCTCCCCCGGATACAGCTATAAAAAACAAGACAAAAAAGATACATGAATGTATGGCGTGGTAAATAGGAGACTCACGAAAAAGATTGTAATCACATGTTTTTAATAGAACTTCTCACTCCATTTTTAACCAACTTGATCCAGAACACTATATATATGAGATGAGGATGACTCATTGAGATATACTCACCATGGCTGTCAGGAAGCTCTCCTTCCTCAATCTCATCAAGGCAGGTTGCCTCACACCCCTTCTCATCAATTTCACCCATGCTATTTTGTAGAACTGCTCCCTCAGATAGTTGACACTGTAATAGAGCAACAACTTTGCTCAAGTAGGACTCTTGAAACTTTATATCAAGCTGGAAATTTGCCCTTTCATCACTTTGCAAGGCTGTCAAAAATGACTGTGCGACCTGCAAAACAGAAGGTTCACAAATCACAGTAAGAATGGTCCCGATCAAAGAGCCAAGGGTCCTCTAAAAGAGACAGAATATTAGAACTAGAGATGCCGAACTGGATTGGGTAAACTTTTTTATGTGTACAAAATTCATCACCAACATACAAAATAGATAGAAATTACCACCTCTAATAAGAACAGAACTTGGCTGACTAAAAACAAATAATTGTTAGCACTTCAGTACCTTGTAAGCACACCACTGCCCTAGTTCACCAAGTGCATAGTTAATAGCTCTTAGTTTTTGAATTAAATTGGCAGCCCCATCGCCTTCTGTTCTTTCAGAGACACCATAAACTTGACAAAGCTCCTCCTTAGCGCCAGCATCTCTCGCTCCCATGAATTGCCACTTGCTTTTTCTGGAACTCGATTGTGCAGCTTGCTCAACTTCCACTTCCATTTGCTTAATCTGCTCATGTAGTGACCATAGACTAGCTGCTTTATCATATTCTACTACAGTTTCTATTGGCATTGGAACATGTTTTTCCAGCTCCTTACGATCTTTAATAGTACAAACAACAGAGTCTAGTTTTGTTTCAAGATTGCGAATCTTGATGGCACAATCCACTTGGCTAGAGACACCTACACCAAAAACCACATGGCTTATTCGAACAAATACGTATTAATCCAGCTCCATCACAGATTAGCATTAAATGACAAAAACAGAAGTTGACAACATAAAGCATGCATATTACCCTTTAAATTAACAGGAGAGGCGGTCATTCCAAAAACTGATGGCCTTTTCTCCTTGGTTGTTGTGTGATAGAACTCCGACATCACCAAAGAGTATGGATGTTTTTTTACAGCATGATGGCACTCATCAAGAATAAGCAGATTAATTGCTTCCATTTTAATTATGCTGTGTCTGAGAATATTTAAAAGAATTTGAGCAGTCATCACTAGAACCTACACGGAAAACAAAAAGAAGTAAAATTTAAAAGGGTGATAGATAAGCCAAGTCATTTAAATAATTCGCAGCTGATTCATTGCAACCTGCCAATAAAATGCATTGATCTGCTTCCAGCTTGAATAACGTACAGATAGGCCTGAATGACTAATTGACAGAACTTAATCTCCTATTGCTTTGCATTATTTAGCACTTCAATTGGCATCCAGATAACAAATGTGAAACATGGATTCTTATTCTTGGACTGAGGGGGTAAATGAGTAATTAGTTTTGTAGCAACACGACAATCATAAGTTTCTACAACTGGCTTAGCAACTTGTATGCAAATCACTTTCTAAATGCTATGTTGATCGATAGTGATTCCTCGAAAGTAGGTAATATCTCTGAGATAGGCTTATAACTTCGATTATTAGATGTGGGCATAACAAACTAAGCAGACTTCAAAAGAGAAATGGAACAAAAAGTATTGGCAATTATGACTTGGTACATTATAATTTATAAGGAATAATAATGATAAGCTTGAATAGAAGAAAGGGAGTCAACGCATTTTAATTTTTAAGCACGAGTACAAGGGAGAAAAGCAACGATATGACACATCACACATCAGCACAGATTTGGTTTTCCCGTATCATTGGCATACATAAAATTGCTATATACCGCCCTAAATGCATATAAGAAAATGTGTTTGGCAGTTTTATTATTATTCTTTATTCTAATGACTACAAGTAGATTTTCACCAAAGATATTCTATTCTACCACTGAAATTTGTAAGCAACACATCAAACTCTATACCTCAATATAATGTGAATATGTAACATTATTTTACATGTCAAATAAGAAGCTATGTAGTTATAGCGGTTCAAAATCAAATATCGGTCAAGGACTGATATTTGAGACATTGGTTATCGCGGTAGGATAGCTGTGAGATAGCGCTAATTTTAATGTTATGCAATATCCATATATATTACTTAATACTTAAATACTTAATAGTGATATCTAAAATCAAGCTTAAAAGAGTCAATATTTGAAACATTAGTAATACTTACAAAAATTAGTGTTTCTTTAAGTTCGGGCAAAAAATAAAAATATAAAAAAAAGCTATATCACCACAATTTTACGGCTATAGCACCGATATCGGTAGAATAGTGCCGATTATAGTAGGACCACTATTTTTAACCGCTATTTTTCCCAAGGACCGCTATATAGGGTTGTTAATAACACAGTTAAAAAGAATGATGAATCCATAGCAAACAGGATTTCATATTCATAACATGATAACTTTAAATGTTAATAACTATAGGATTTTCCATATATAATAACAAGTCACCTGTTTCTTCTCGAATTCCCGTTGCCATCTCCTAGCATCCCAAAAGTCTTGACCCATCTCACCACAATAATGTCCTACTTGGAAGCCAGTCTGCTCACGAATAACATCTGCTTGCTGAACAAGTGATTGGGATAACAGAAAAACGTAAGAATATGGGCTGCTCCAAGTTAAAAACAAAACGTAGATGCATATACCATTTTGTATAGCAAAAACTACCTGATAAACAAGAGGCACCTTTGGAACCAAAAACACAGCCAGCATCTTTTTGCCTTGTCTATGCAAATCAAGAGACACGCTTTTAATAAGAAGAACAGCAATGAGGGTCTTCCCTGCCCCCGTTTCTAAAAAAGCTATTGTATTTTTGGTTTTAGCTTGTTCAAGAACATCGAGCTGATACTTTCGTGCATGCTCCTGCGGCACTTTTTTCTTAGACTCATTGTCCTTTTTTAACTCCCCGTCGACATTTTTCTCAACAGAAGCCTTGACATCTGTTTTACAAGCACCAGTCCACGGGCCTGGATGAAAAGCCATATCGTTCGTCCCCAATCGATCCCTCTCCCAATAACCTCTTCCCTCCCTCCAATCGACATCCCTACTACCCCTCGTTCCACCACCATTAAAATGTTGCTCTTTTTTCCTAACTGAACCCTTATCCCTCCAATCGTAATCACGGCTCCTCTTCCTACTAAATCTTTCCTTATAATCACTACCACTCTCAAAACGAGGCCTTTTCCCAACTTGAGTATCGTAACCGTTATCTCGATTATCACGATCGCTCCCACTACCTCGTCTCTTTCCACTACCATTATAACTATCATCTTTACCTACCTTCGACATTGTAACCTTCAAAGCATCACCCGCATCAACAACATTCGCAACCGTCGGTATACTATCAAGAACACCATCAAAAAAACTAGGATCCAAACCGACATCCGAACTACCACCACCTTCGACCAAACCGGCCAAGGAAACAAAATCACCAGCAGGAATGATCAAATCATCGATATCCTCACACGCATCCAGCCAATAAGAAGGCTTTAACTCCTCCTTGTTGCTAGTTCTAGTCTCATCATCCATTTTTTTTAATAAAAAAATAGCTTTAAATTTCAACAATTTAATTTTAATAAAAAATGTTCAGCTTTAACCTAATCAGAACACAACTGCTGCATATACCCCAAATAAACAAAAAAAAAATCAACAAACCTGATTATATAATCATCATACCAATAAAGAGATATATATAACAGAGAAAACTATGAAATTAAAAAGGAAGCTTTACTAACTTACTTACTTTTATGTTTATGAGATATATATATTCTGATAAAAATGAGATATTTATCTAATTTAATTATTGATAAAGTAAAAAAGGAATATAAAAGCAGAGTGGCGTGGGATAGACCGTACAAATTACGCACAATTATTGTGTGTGTCTGTGTGTGTGAGATTCTATGTCGCTGTTACAAACACATACACACACAAAAGTGTAGTAATACGGTCTGGTCTATCTTACGAGATTCTGCTTAATTATCCTCCTCCTCCTCCTCCTCATCATCATCGCCGTCGATATATATATATATATATAATGTGTGTATGTGTGTTGTGGTGTCTCCGATTTAGGGTTTTTCTATCTCTGTTTCTTCCTACAAAAGTTTATCTCGCAAGTCTTTGACTTTCCACTCATCTGTTCATTTGTTTATTTAAATTTAAATTTTATATATAAATTATAGAGTTAATTACACTTTTGGTCCCTGTCGATGGTTAAAAATTACCGTTTTCATCCCTATCTTTCATATATTACCGTTTTGGTCCAAAAAACTTTGTTCTGTCAACACTTTTGATCCAAATCCCAAACGTACGTTTATTTACCCATCACGTGACCTGCACGTGATGGGTATAGCAGTCTTTTCATTTTCAAAGGACCAAAACCGTAAATATCTATAAATTCTTTCATCATCATCATCATCATGTATGCCTGCACTGCATATCATTTCGATTTCTTTATGCTTTTTCATTTCTATTTCCAAATTTACAATCAAATCAAACCATCACAAATATATATATAAAACCCTATGAAAAAAACAAGAACAAATGATGATGATTATCTGTGAACTATCCCACTTTCCCCCTTTTCATCTTCCTCTCTACAAAACCCTAACCTTCAATACCATAACCCCCAATCTGTCATCATCAACTGCCGCCGCCGTCCCTCCTCCCATGAGCACTGCCACATAAAAAATCCACGTGACAACCATGGGAGATCGCAGGAAGAAACACATAATAAAACGTAAGATCGAACGAATTTGGGATTTCACATACTCGGTGGTGTTAAGTCGCTCAAATAAGCACAAGAATGGCGAAAAACAACCGTCGGCGGCGGCGGTGGTGGTTTACAAATCTGGTGATAGGGGTTTCCTATATATAGATAGATCTATATATTGCGATGATGGTTGTTTCTTTATCCCTTCTCTTTTTTTTTTCTAGATTTTGACAAACACTTAGTATCCACATATGGACAAAAGCTTGGAAACGTGAATTGTACAAAGTCTTTCAAGAGCTATCGGCCAGATAACAAAAGCTTAGAAGCTTGTGTATAAAATATTCAAAAGAAATGTGTATTTGGTGTTGCACACTTGCACCCACTAGCATCGAATATATTTGTTTTTTTATAATGGGATTGTTGTTGGGGTTGGTAATGTTTAGTTTAGATTTGGTTGGATCTGAATTTAATTTGATTTTGTATCCACATATGGACAAAAGCTTGGAAACGTGAATTGTACAAAGTCTTTCAAGAGCTATCGGCCAGATAACAAAAGCTTAGAAGCTTGTGTATAAAATATTCAAAAGAAATGTGTATTTGGTGTTGCACACTTGCACCCACTAGCATCGAATATATTTGTTTTTTTATAATGGGATTGTTGTTGGGGTTGGTAATGTTTAGTTTAGATTTGGTTGGATCTGAATTTAATTTGATTTTGTATCCACATATGGACAAAAGCTTGGAAACGTGAATTGTACAAAGTCTTTCAAGAGCTATCGGCCAGATAACAAAAGCTTAGAAGCTTGTGTATAAAATATTCAAAAGAAATGTGTATTTGGTGTTGCACACTTGCACCCACTAGCATCGAATATATTTGTTTTTTTATAATGGGATTGTTGTTGGGGTTGGTAATGTTTAGTTTAGATTTGGTTGGATCTGAATTTAATTTGATTTTGTATCCACATATGGACAAAAGCTTGGAAACGTGAATTGTACAAAGTCTTTCAAGAGCTATCGGCCAGATAACAAAAGCTTAGAAGCTTGTGTATAAAATATTCAAAAGAAATGTGTATTTGGTGTTGCACACTTGCACCCACTAGCATCGAATATATTTGTTTTTTTATAATGGGATTGTTGTTGGGGTTGGTAATGTTTAGTTTAGATTTGGTTGGATCTGAATTTAATTTGATTTTGTATCCACATATGGACAAAATGTAACAACCGTCCTAGAAATGTTCTAAATAAGTTCTTTAGAAAGTACTTTCGCCATTTGAACGGCTAGACAGTTCAATTTATTTAAGTTCTTGACGTACTTTAGACCCGATTATGTGCTTATATGAAGGTCAATTTGATCTTAAAGCTTGATTTATATGATGAGTTTACGATTAAATACGATGAAATACTAAAGTTCGGTTCGTAAACGTTCGTGTTCATAAAAGTTCTAGTTCGAAATGTGCATAAATAGTCCTTACATTTATTAAGTTCATTATTATGGGAAGACTATAAATAGAAGAGTTTAGAGAGAGAAAACCCTATTCATCATCTTCTCCTCCTCTCCACTCTCTCACTAAAACACACACTCTCAGACGCCATAAAACACACACTAGAGCATCTTTTGATTTTGGATTGTTTAATCAAAATCGTTTGTACTTTTAGCATCCTTGTGATAATCAAAACACATTTCTGGATTCAAATCTCAGGTAACAACAACAATTTATGAGTTTTTGATCAAATTAAAAGTGTACTTTTTCAAGTTCATGTTCTTGATGATTTGGTCCAGTTTTTGAGTGAAAATCGTATTAAAAAGTTAATGGGTTTGTGTCTAAATGTGTTTAACAACATTTTTATGAACAAATTTGGGTCATAACGTACTCTAATCTCAAAACCCATTTTTGAAAAATGAAGAAAGTGTGTTCTTGAGTGCCATGACTTGTCCATGTGTTACTTGATCTTGAAAAGCCTTAAAAGATTTATAAGTTGTTTTTATTATGCATATAAGTACTAGTCCTATGTTCTAACATGTCTTAAAATCGACCTAGACCTTTGTGATGAGTGTTTGGTTTGTACAGCCCGTTTTTGGCCTTGGAACGATCTGTATGGGACGATCTTAGTACCCAAGATCGTCCTGGACAGCCCTTGGTACTTAATTCTTGATTCGTTCGATCTCGTATGGTGTGGTGATGTGGTTGGAACGTTTAATGGGTAACTAATCCTTTTGGATCGGTTTTTGCTCAAACACTTGTTCTTGAACTAGAAACGATCTTGTACACTTGTTCTTGCTCTTGGAAATTGAAACGACCTTGAGCTAGTGAAACCCTTGAGACGATCTTGTGTTAACAACCTAGGACGACTGTAACATCCGTGAATTTTGACCCGTTGACTTATGTGTAATTTGACTAACAATCTTGTTTAATGAAATAAATGGGTCGTTTGGTGAATTAAATGACAATGTGTGTTAGTCGAGTCGTTATTTAGTTTGTTGGCATTTAGTTGTGCAACCGATTGTTTTATGGCTTGTGGGAGAAACGGGTCGGCCCGTGGGTAGTCCATGACCCACCAGCCCCCCCAAGACCCATTTCTCCCCCCTTATCTCTTTTCCCCCTCTCATTTTCTTATCTATCTATCTACCTATCTCTTTCTCTCTTTTCTCTTTCTCTCTTTCTCTCTTTCTCTCTTTCTCTCAAAAGCAAAGCAAGACCCATTTCAATCTTCTTCACCATTTCTTGCATCAAATTAGTGTTGGATCGATTATAACATAGAAATCATAGTCACTTTCATCTCACTTTCGTCTTATCAAAGAATCAAAGCCAAGTTCTAGCATTTTTACCCAATTAGGTCAAATTTGGGTTTGAGCTCAAGGAGACGTTTTGGTAAGTTAAATTCATCCCATTTACTTCTATTTATGCTTGTTCTTATGTTTCTAGTCGTTTTTATGGGATTGCAAGACTTGAAAATGGTAAAAATGGAAATTTAGGGTTAGGGTTAGGGTTTGAAGAATTTGTGAGTGATTATGATGTTTTGGTCGAATTTGTGGGTTGGGTTATGTGTATTTATGGTTAATAATGTTTGATTATACTTCAAAATGGGTTAAAAGTCTTTACAAATCGTTTTGGTATGGTTTGGGTCGAAATTGGGGGTTTGGGTTCTTATTTTTCTGCACTTGTTGCTGCTGGTGGTGTTGCTGCCCAGTATGGGGCGTAACCTACGCCCCTTAGGGCCGTAGGTTACGCCAGGTCTATTTTACTTGGGCGTAGGTTACGCCAGTAAGGGCCGTAGCTTACGCCTATCCCTATCTTCAAAATGGACCTTACGCCAAAATTTAACTGTTTACGCCAACTTCTACGCCAAAAATGACTTTTCTAGAGGGCCGTAGGTTACGCCCATACTTACCGTACCTTACGCCCAGTCAAAACTTGCCCAGCGTAGCTTACGCCCCTTTCCTCCGTAGCTTACGCCTGTTGTAAAAATGCCACCGTACCTTACGCCCATACTGACCGTAAGTTACGGCCTTTGTAATTCTGAACTTTCCTTGTTTGACCTAGTTTGACTTTCTGGACCATTTTACGCGCCGAGTCTTAATCTAATTCACTTCTTATCTTATATAACATTGATTAAGAGTCTTAGAAACCATTTATCGTCGAGAAACGCTTTGGAACCCTAATTAGGGTTTTGCCGTGTTTTTCATTAGTTGCGTATATGTGTTTATGTATGTTGACGCGTATGTATATGATCGATATTTAGGTGTTGGACGTGAAGTGAACATTGTACGACGATAACTTAACTTTATATCGATCTTAGCTTTCATAACCAATCGAGGTGAGTTTCGTATCTCCCTACTCGCTTGAGATTCGGGCTGAAAAGTGTAAACCTGGCGTGTTTACTTGCATTTATTGATTGGTTGACTTGATTGTTGGATTGATGGGATAGTTCGTTTCGTTTAATTGACTTGGGCTATGTTTTAGTTAAGTATTACTTTTATATTAGGATAGACGTACATACATGGAAGTCGGTTATGCCTTCATTGGGTTCTAGATGTGGTGGGAAGGCTGCGGGTGACCCTATATATAAGCATCTGGGACTTGAAGAAAGTAGAATCCTCTGAAGTATATGTACGTATAGTCGGTTTAAATTGTGATTAGTGGCTTATGTTGTTGATTATTGATTGTTGGCGTATGATGGTCGTATATTGACTGTTGGGTTATGTTTGACGAATATTGATTGTTGGCGTATGATGGTCGTATATTGGTTGTTGGGTTATGTTTGACGAATATTGATTGTTGGTTCATGATTTATGCATTTACATTCGATTGTAAGCATTGCATACATTGTTGATGACCCTCGGCAGGGGATTGCCGACATCCTGGTGCATAGATGTATGCACCCATTTTGGATGTAGACCTGACTCCGAGTATATAGACATATATATCTCGATGATTTTGAGATACAGCCTTGTTCATTGCGATGACAGAAGGGTATCGTTGCATTGGTGACTTGAGCTCATGCATAGGATAGGCATATTGGCTTATTCATGCATTCCAGCATTTGCATTGATACTCATATCATTTATGCATTTCTCATTTCACGCGTTGCGCTTGTGTAATCTTGTTGTTGGACATTATTGTGTTTTGTAGAGGCTCACTGTATGTCAGGTTTAGCCTCCTTTCGTGCTTTATGATTTTGTCTATGGTTCCTTGTGGGCCATTACTACGAACTCACCAACCTTGTGTTGACTATGCTTAGTACACTTTTCAGGTAATCAGGTTCTCCCAGGGCGTGGAGTTTAGTTGCTTGCTTGCTGTAAACCCGGACTATGGACTTCATGGATCAAGGATTCATTGGCCTGCCTTTTTGCATTATACTTAGGATCGTTTGCCATCTTTGGTTGTTATTTTGTTAACTTTGATGGCTATTTGCTCCTGTTGTATTTTGTTACTTACTTCGTTATGTTTTGGATTCACCGAATCTTTAATTGCATTTAGTTTGTTCTATTGTAATTCCACCTGGTGCTATGTGATTTCCGTGATATTCCGAGCCTCGGCTTGGGGTGTTACAGAATGGTGGCCCATGCGTGGTCGTAGAGAATTAGGCGGTTTGACCTAGACTACGGCTTAAGTTAAAACTCTTCATATAGCATGCATGGTTAGAAATTCGTGTGCAATGTGAATTTTGTGAATCCCCGTGTGAGTTCGTAGTTAAGACCTATTGTATGATAGCTTGAATTCAATGTGATGAATGTGAATTGTAGTTAATATGGGTTGTTGTTGTAAATTGTTGGAATTAATGTGATGATTTAGGGCAAAATGATGGGATGCCATTAACTTAGTATAATATTGTGGCAACCCTAAAAGAACCCGATCAACTCTTTTATGGTTACCCGATATTATAGCAAGTTCATGACATCGCGGATTGCGCACGTGTGGCTTAAAGTATAATAAGGAACCGATATGCTTAATGGAGGTTGATTAGGTGGAAGGTTAGCCGTTGGTACACCTTGTATACATACCCGGTCAATAACTAGAGAGCATATCGAATTCGGATTATACTTTGAATCATTTGTGTTAGTTGTTTAATTGCATGATATTATGAGCATGATTACTTGATGTTAGGATATGTAAAAATCCCTTATGATGCTAACACTTTTGCCTTAGCATAATGTTATGAAATGAGTATGTGGTATCGGTATGAGAGCATTGACTACTTGTGTGGCTAACATGTGAGCATTTGAGACTAACTCTCGGGTCAACGTGTCACTTGTTTTATAGAAATGGCGAGACCAAGGAGAGTCGGAACGAACTATAGGGCCGAAGAGGAAGAACCGCAACCGGAAGCTCAACCAGAAGTGCAAGGAGGTAGGGGCCGTGGTAGGGGCCGTGGTAGAGGTCGTGGTAGGGGCCGTGGTAGGGGTCGTGGTGAAATCCCTGAGCCAAATATGGCTGAGGTGATCGCTCAAACGATCGCCAATATCATGCCAACCATTATTGCTCAGGTCACGGCAAATCTTGGGCAAAACAATGGGCCTCAAAACAATGAAGTCCCAGAAAATATGGATAACGAAAATGCCCAACCTCATGCCGTTGAGGATGAAGAAGAGGGACCTGTGGGAGTTAATATTGGGATGCCCATGAACAATCAATACGGTGGATACCGTCAAGGATGCATATTTAAAGATTTTAAAAGTTGTGGGGCACCGGAGTTTGACGGGAAAGGTGGGCCCACGGAATGTATAAGGTGGTTTGAGGCGATAGAGGCGGTAATAGAAAGGAGTCATTGCACCTATGATGACCGGATTTCCTATGCATCCGGCATGTTTAGGCATGACACCTTGAGTTGGTGGAACCAGGAAATAACGTTGGGGCGGACTCAAAACTTGGAGTGGATTGACTTCAAAAACAAAGTAAAAGCAAAGTTTTGTCCTCCGTATGAACTACAAAACTTAACCATTGAATTCGCAAATCTAAACATGGAGGGAGCCGATTACAAGGGCTATGTGAGACGATTTCAAGAGTTGTCCACCCTCATTCCTCACTTGGTGGGTACCGAGTCACAGGCCATCCAGAAGTTTGTATTGGGCTTAAATCCTCAACATTTTGGATTGTAGATCATATTCCTATTATTATTTTTAATGCGGAAGGGGTACTAGTTGATGGTGAACATGTAGCAAATGTTTTTGAGGCGTATTATACAAATTTTCTTGGTCAGCCTGGTTTGGTGTCTAATCGACCTGAATGACTTATTTTCCTCTTGTCTTGCACCTGATAAGGCACTTGCTACGATTTCTGCAGTTTCTGATGATGAGGTTAAAAATGCAATTTTCTCTATGGGTGATGATAAGTCACCCGACCCTGATGGGTATTCTGTTACTTTCTTCAAAGGAGCTTGGGATATTGTAGGTCCTGATGTAAATTTGGTTGTTAAGGATTTATTTGCGTGTGGCAAACTGCTTA
>CM067171.1:38363068-38366527 GCA_034093135.1 Erigeron breviscapus | reverse complement strand
AGGAAATAACAGGATTATCAATCCAAGTGGTTATGGTCTTGCAGATGTGGTTAGTAAAAATCTTCATGAAGATTTCAAGTTGAGGTCGAATATGAAAAACTCTGAAAAACCAAATTTTCATATTGAACCAAGACGAAAGAAGAAGGTGGTGAAGCCAGATAAAAGTGTTGAGTATATTCAACGTGATATCAAATGTATGATCAAGGTCCCTGCCAAGAAATGGGCACAAGATGTCTTGGATAAACTGGATAATTGGAGATTGATCGAAATTCTGGTGAAGCTAAGATGTATGCAGACTCAAAGAGGAAGATTTTGTTGAGAAGGATGTATGATCCAATGCAGTTGGTGAATTTCTCAAGAAATGATCAGAGAAAATTGTACGATACTGAATGCTCATTTTTACCATTCTGGAAGAATGAAGAAGATAAATATCGTAAGATTCTCCAAGTTTGCTTACATGAAAATATCCATGCAAATAGCAAACGATTGTTATTTGATGGATGATGAAGATTTTTGAAGACTGAAGAAATCAAAGATGCTGCTGTCAAGGGGGAGTTTGTTGAAGCATGTTGATGTGACAACAGCAACTTAGATTTGATTATGTCTTATTCATCTATATGTAATTGATTGATTATAGACTTTGTGTTTTAATAATGATTGATTACATGTTTTGGTGTTATTTATATGTTTATATATGATGTTTGTTATGTATATCATACAAGTACAAACATAATATATGTTAGGTTCTTGTACATAAAGTACTTGGAAAATAACAAGTCATAGATATTGATGGTAAGTTGTACTAACGAAGATGATCTTCGTTAGGAACGAACGAAGATGATCTTCGTTTGATGGGCTGGGCTGCTAAGTTCGTAAGAACAAAGCCCAGCAGGCCCAATATCAATTGTGAACATATATAAACGATTGGAAAACCTAAATTGAGGATTCCAGTCGATATATCACACACACCAAAGCTACTAAGTTCGTTGCTAAGCTATAGCAAACGAATATAGTTCATATAAGGCTTATTATATTGATATAATTAGCAATATAAACGATAACTAATCAAACTAGTTATCTCGTGAGGATTCCGCACTCACGACATAACAATAGACGATCTCGAGAGCGATCCGTAGCTATCGAGGGACTCACAATATTCAAAAGAAATGTGTATTTGGTGTTGCACACTTGCACCCACTAGCATCGAATATATTTGTTTTTTTATAATGGGATTGTTGTTGGGGTTGGTAATGTTTAGTTTAGATTTGGTTGGATCTGAATTTAATTTGATTTTGTATCTTACAATTAAAATTACTTTTAATGATAGAATTATATGATGATGATCTGAGAATTTTTATATTTGGTTGTATGGAAAAAGAAATTTCGTAGTTAATTGTAGATGATGATGATGATTGTAATAGAAAAAAGGAACAAAGTTTAGATCAATTACGTTTTTGGTCCTATATTAATAAAAAGACTAAAATATCCATGGTGTGCAGGTCACGTGACCTTATATTTAACGTCCGTTTAGAGTTTGGACCAAAACCGTTGACGGGGCAAACTTTTTTGGACTAAAACAGTAATTTATGAAAGGTAAGGACGAAAACGGTAATTTTTGACCCACGACAGAGGACCAAAATGTAATTTACTCTTTTATATATAATATTGTTGCCTAAGATATAAAATTAAATTTTAGCCATAGATGTCTATTACTTTTAATCTAGAACGTTCAAATTAGTCCTTTTAATAAGGGAAGTTTGTTATTTTATATGTAACATGTGCTCTTATCTATTAGGTTTTTTTTTAAGAAAACTCATATGGCAGTTTATGTATTATGAAAATTATGTGGATATTAATTATATTTAATTATACTCCCTCCGTCCCACTAAAAGTGTCATAGTTTGAATATTCAAAGTCTTTTGTTTTAAAGTTTGACCTTAAATAAATTTTTTTGTGTTATATAACATCTGATGAAAGTTATATGGATTGATTCGGTTTTAGATGTGTTTTCATCGGTATAATTTTTATCAAATTTTATATAACACAAATAATTATATTTAAGGTCAAAGTTAAAAAACAAAAACTTTGAATATTCAAAACAAGACACATTTAGTGGGACGGAGGGAGTATATATTAGGGAAGTTTGTTATTTTATATGTAACATGTGCTCTTATCTATTAGGATTTTTTTGAAGAAAAACTCATGTTGGAAGTTCATGTAATACGAAAATTCTGGGAATAATGCAACTTTTAAGTTGCAATTTATTAGCCATTTTGATACTAATATTAATTATTATATTCGTTTAGCATCAAAAGTTAAATCTTTGTTTTAATAATTATATGTATATTGTTAATGCTAATGCTAATTTCTGGTAAATTAAGTTCTAACTAAAAAGGGGGCCTCCGATTAAATTGTCAATTCATCACTACCTTTTAAAGTCTACTTTTTAGATGGACTTTGTCCAATTGTTATTTACCATAGTTCTAATATTCCATGTGCTTACATTCATCCATAATATTTTTAATACTTATATTAGTGCTACGAGTAATATATAACCTAGAAGGAGAGAATTTGATATATAATACATTTAAATTTTAAATTTAAAACTGTAATTTACCTATTATAGTGAAGTTTATCCGTAGTTTGTTAATTCATATTAAGTCCATGTGCTCTTTAATTTCATCATCCCATTAATTGCAAAGTTTTATCAACAAAACCACACTGCACGTTTGCAATACAAGATTACTAACAACTTGAGATAATTATGAAATTTAAAATTTTATATACCCGTTTCCCTCCTTTTTTTCACTAACATATTACTATATAAACACATACATATTCCATTTATATGTACAATTCTATTTATTAGATCATAAGCTTCACAAAAATACATTACTTTTTTAAAAAATGGTTTCAAACAACAAATCAAATGTTATGTCTTCAACCAACATATATATTGATAATATTTAGCTATATACTCCCAGTTTTGATTCGATATATATTAATTTGTTTCTTTTATGCGCTATATAGGTGAAGTTTCAAGGTAATGATGAATTTGCTATATCTTGGATGACTTTGTTCACTTGAATGATGTTCATCGTGACGGCGATAATCTTAATCAAGTAATTAATATATATTTGTTCATTTTTTTTATTTTACGTATTTTAATTTCTTTTCTTACATACTACTGTATATATATCGGTGATTTTGATGTTGATGATGAAACTCCAACTGAGAAGAATAAACGACACGAGAAGGAAAAATCCAGGATCAAAAGTAGATCAGAATGTTTCGTCTCTTTGATGAAGATGATGCATAAATGCTTAGATATCATTTATTTCATCCCTTGAATAAGTTTTTGGGTTTAGTTATTTTAATATCTTTGTTTATCATTTTAGTTTTATTGACGGCCTTTTACTTTTAGGTATTCCATATTAAGGCATGTGTTATATCAAATGA
>CM067171.1:38180568-38358068 GCA_034093135.1 Erigeron breviscapus | reverse complement strand
TGTTGACTATGCTTAGTACACTTTTCAGGTAACCAAGTTATTCCAAGGCATGGAGTTTGACTGATTTGTTTAGCTTGCTGTTGAACCCGGACTTGGACTATATGGATCAAGGATCCATCTGCCTTCTTTGCATTGTACTTAGAACCGTTAACCTTCTGTTGATGCTCTTTTGTAATTCCTGTTGACGACTTGTGCCTTATGTATTTTGTTACTTGTTTATCGTTTTGTATGGATTCACTGAATCCTCTAATTGCATTTAGTTTGTTCTATTGTAATTCCACCTGGTGCTATGTGATTTCCGTGATATTCCGAGCCTCGGCTTGGGGTGTTACACATACATTTAATGATATAATATAATATAAGATCACTCATAACCTGGTCATGTGGTATAAATCACCCAATATGAAAACTTTTATTTTTTTTAGCTAAAATAATATTTTTGTCACTTATAAATCATTAGCTTATCATATGCCCGAAAACATCATTGTTTGTTTTGCAACCTGTTTTGACCATTACCCACCAAACTTGCCATTTTATATATAAAGCTATTTAAAACGTCCAATACCTCCATAGAAGCTAATTCTGCAGGAAGCCGCTGCCTTTTTAAACAAATATCAACAATCAACCAGAATGAGTAATTATAATTATTATGAAAAATTATTATTACAACCAGATTGAATAAGATTAGTTACAGAATATATGTATATCAAATTGATATACATAAATTATATGAATCTCGAATGATGAGAGAGATATAGATATATAGATATACGAATAAATATGATCGGGTAAAAAACTAAAAACCCTACAACAGTATATGATGTATATATACTACTACATCTTCAAGAAAGACCCTTCATCTTTAGAATATATTGTTAACATATCTGGTCCCTTTCTTTTATTCTTCAAGTTCAAATGGTCCCTCAACTTTATTAATTTTGCAAATATTCTTAACCAAGCTTATTAGTGGATAATTTTGCATCCTTAACATCCCCCTCAAAATTATCCTTAGAAAAAAATCAATTAATCCTAATTGGTCACAAAGAAAGTAAACATTTATCGACACTTATAATCTCACTAATGGGAACACATACCAGAAATTATCCACATAAACACATAATAATTAACACCATAATTAACCACATAGAATATGGCGTCACTTAACGGTAGGTCAACATAGACTAACGGTCAAAGTTAACGGAAATAGAATAAAAGAGTTCGGGATGTTACAATTACCTCCTGCTTGATTTTGTCCCCAGAATCTACTTGGCTACAATAAATAAGGATAACGATCCATCAACATATACTCGATCTCCCCCGTCACTTACTATGTTTCCACTTAACCAACACAAAACATATACTTGTGTGCCCAAACACCCTAAATTATTATTTTTGTTTCATAAGGCATAACTTCTTACCATGATCTCGCCCTAACTTTGAGTACCTATGAAACCTTTAAAGAGAGAAAAAAATGTTAGCAAGGAAACCGTTACCCAACTAGAGTTCCACTAGCTAGAACAATCATATCACGAAGATACGAATGTATCTTTAGTACGTATTTTACGTGAGGAGACACTTCACCCAAACCTTCTTTTGCCTTTTCTCGTGAAGCAAAAATCCACACGAGTTCCCAAACTTCCATCAATTTATGCATCAAATCTTTCCAAAAACTCCATTATTTCTCGGCTACTAACTCCAACATGGCCCACTAGTACCAAACCTATCAATTCAAGTTATAGATCAAACCACTTAAATTAAAAAAAAACAGCTACTCAGTGTATAATCCCAATACCGGGGCCAAACTATTAGAATCACACTACGCGGATATATAACTACCATCATTTAATATTTGATTTTTGTATATATATCACTATACATATTTCTTAATACATTTACTTGAAATCGTTCAACCAATTGCATCTACACTTGCCTTACAACCATTAACACTTTTATAACCATAGACTCAATGAACCACATGTATCCCTCATCACATGGACTCATATGTTCAAACCATAAGAATAGTTATATTTACTGTCATTATGTAAGTGCATTAAACTCATTATATTCATAATAGCATTACTTCCCTACCATAAAAAAAATAAAAAATAAAAATCTTTTAAACCCAAAACATTGCACAAGTGCGCTCACGACATTCTACTTTCAAGTTTACTCACCACATTAACACCCCAAAAGTTGAACCATAAACTATGTGTATGTACAATAACAATAATGAATTATAAAAGCGTTTTAGCAAATTGAACAACACTTATAATGATAAAACCAGCTAGGTTGGATCAGTGGTTGGAGCCCTTGCCTTTGGAGACAGAGGTCAAGGGTTCGATCCTCATGCCCAGCAAGGCTAGAGGGACTTTTCTACCTATGGTAGAACATGGAACCAGCCTCTCTACCTTTGGTAGGGGTAAGGCTGTCTACATCTCAACCTCCCCATACACCGTCGAAGACGGTATTGGGACCCAAAACCCGTGGAAGACGTTACTTACTTACTTATAATGATTATGTGGGCAGATTTAGACATCAAGAACAATGACCGCGGGATAACCAACACCAAATAAATACATTAGTGTCACTACCTTGGTATCTCCTTTTATCACTTCAAGCTTCTATTCAACTTTCATTTTGCCTCAATCACTTTGGACACCTTGGCCACTACAGACCGGTTTCCTCTCTTTGCAACACCTTGAGTTGATGAAGCTATGGTCTAGGTGATTACACAATATCTAATTGTTGCTACCTTCCTCACGAGATCAACTAATATGCCACCACCCTTGATTCAATTTAACTAAAATCACGCTACAACAAAAACAAATTTAAACCGACGTTACTACTATTATTATTGTTGTTAGTTCTTGTTATGGATATTCAATATCCAACTTACTTGTAAATACTTATAACTATCATTAAATTTTTGTAAGTAATGTTGTTTAATTTGCCTTAAATATAATCACAAATGATGAGAATTAAAAAGCTGAATAATAAAGATTATCATAAATGAAATATATCTAGAATAAAAATTATACTTTAGTTGGCTAGCCTTCTCTTTGCTTCCCACATGTTATTCCAGTTTGAGGATATTTATCTATCAATCATGGTTTATCCATACTACAATACTCATATTTATTTAACAACTTCATTTGTTGTTCTTTTTTTTTTCTTATATATATAATATAAGTATATAATTACTTACGTTACTTACATTTTTGTTATAACGAGTGTTACAACCATTTACTACTTGTTCCCGAAAGTAATGGTGTACCCGTCCAACCAACTATAACGGCCAAAGCCATGTCTTTGTTCAAATTTCGTAACTTCCTACTATGTTTTATTTTACTATATACTACTACAGTCATATACAATATACACCTATATATGAGCTAATCTCTAATGCCAAATCTTTTACAACCATAATAACACACTTAAACAATAGCCTATTTAAATAAACAACCATCAATGATGAGTTGTTGGAGTAGTTTGGAGTTCCTCTGGTGACCTATAGGTCTCAGGTTCGAATCTCCATTCCACCAACTTTGAGATATAGGTAGTCCTTCTATGAGGGCTTGGCTTGGGTATTCTCAGGTTCAAGTCTGAGGGAGCAGGGTTTACCCCTATTAATCGTCGTGCCTTCGGGCGGATTAGTAGGGGGTTTTCCCACCATTGGGTATTTGAAATAGGCATTTCTACTTCGAGAGAGCTCTCTAGCTCGGACCCGGTTAAGACAACGTATGCTAGACCTCTCGCTATCGAATCGCGACACGAAGTTTCAAGCGAAATTCATCTTTCAAATAAAATAAAATAAAATAAAATAATAAAATATTGCAAATAAAATAAATAAAATAAAATTAAAATAAAATAAAATAAAATAAAATAAAATAATAACACACTTAAACAATAGCCTAAAATAAACAACCATCAATGATGAGTTGGTGGAGTGGTTTGGAGTTCCCCTGGTGACCTATAGGTCTCAGGTTCGAATCTCCATTCCACCAACTTTGAGATATAGGTAGTCCTTCTATGAGGGCTTGGCTTGGGTATTCTCAGGTTCAAGTCTGAGGGAGCAGGGTTTACCCCTATTAATCGTCGTGCCTTCGGGCGGATTAGTAGGGGGTTTTCCCACCATTGGGTATTTGAAATAGGCATTTCTACTTCGAGAGAGCTCTCTAGCTCGGACCCGGTTAAGACAACGTATGCTAGACCTCTCGCTATCGAATCGCGACACGAAGTTTCAAGCGAAATTCACCTTTCAAAAAAAAAAATAAACAACCATCAATGATGAGTTGGTGGAGTGGTTTGGAGTTCCCCTGGTGACCTATAGGTCTCAGGTTCGAATCTCCATTCCACCAACTTTGAGATATAGGTAGTCCTTCTATGAGGGCTTGGCTTGGGTATTCTCAGGTTCAAGTCTGAGGGAGCAGGGTTTACCCCTATTAATCGTCGTGCCTTCGGGCGGATTAGTAGGGGGTTTTCCCACCATTGGGTATTTGAAATAGGCATTTCTACTTCGAGAGAGCTCTCTAGCTCGGACCCGGTTAAGACAACGTATGCTAGACCTCTCGCTATCGAATCGCGACACGAAGTTTCAAGCGAAATTCATCTTTCAAATAAAATAAAATAAAATAATACACTAATATAAAATAAAATAATAAAATAAAATAAAATAATAACACACTTAAACAATAATTTAAATAAACAACCATCAATGATGAGTTGTTGGAGTGGTTTGGAGTTCCCCTGGTGACCTATAGGTCTCAGGTTCGAATCTCCATTCCACCAACTTTGAGATATAGGTAGTCCTTCTATGAGGGCTTGGCTTGGGTATTCTCAGGTTCAAGTCTGAGGGAGCAGGGTTTACCCCTATTAATCGTCGTGCCTTCGGGCGGATTAGTAGGGGGTTTTCCCACCATTGGGTATTTGAAATAGGCATTTCTACTTCGAGAGAGCTCTCTAGCTCGGACCCGGTTAAGACAACGTATGCTAGACCTCTCGCTATCGAATCGCGACACGAAGTTTCAAGCGAAATTCATCTTTCAAAAAAATAAAATAATAAAATATATCTAGAATAAAAATTATACTTTAGTTGGCTAGCCTTCTCTTTGCTTCCCACATGTTATTCCAGTTTGAGGATATTTATCTATCAATCATGGTTTATCCATACTACAATACTCATATTTATTTAACAACTTCATTTGTTGTTCTTTTTTTTTTCTTATATATATAATATTTTTTTTTTTTTTTTTTTTTTTTTTTTTTTTTTTTTTTTTTTTTTTTTTTTTTTTTTTTTTTTTTTTTTTTTTTTTTTTTTTTTTTTTTCATTACCCTACTTGTGTTGATCCCAATATACCTCTTGCCTTTGGGAATTCCTCAAATCTACTCATTTACAATCATTTGCACACTTCATCACTACCACATCGTTGTCACTAACCCAGTGGGTTTGACAAGAGTGACAACAAATCATGTACAACATTGTCAACTTCATTTACTACCTCTATTGCAACATATAAATATCGAGTTTCCACATTCAATATTCCTACTCATTTCCTCATAAATCCCAATTCAACACACATATAAAATTCAATAAAAGGAAATATAGCACAAAATCTCATAAGAGGTCATCTACTAAAAGTACCGAAAGATTTAGTGACGGATATAGCGAGAAATAAGGAAAGTTTAGGCTAAACAAATAAACTATGCAAATAATAAAATGAATAATAGCCTTAATACTACTCTCACACTCAACCCATACCCGTCCTAAAATTTAGCTCCTTAAGACCAAGGCACAATTACCTAAGCTCAAATGCGCAACAACGCTACTAGTCTAAGTCCATGACCCACAACTATGGTCAACGGTTCACTTAAACTCCTGCTCTGATACCATCTTGTAACACCCTGCTTTATAAAAATGTGGATTTCAAAAAAAATTCAACTTTAAACATAACACTGTTAATAAATTGCGGAAGCGGCGTTTAAAAATCTCATTTGATTCCAAACAAAATCAATAAAAATATAATAAATGTCTCAAAAGGTGTTACCAACAAGTATCATCACAATAACCCAAATGAAACCCACAATCAAAACCAACAAAGTAACAGCCGAACAACTTATTAAATAAGTCTACTTAAAAAAGAGCAACTATGAGTAACTAAAGCCAACATCCATAAGCTCCACTAAAAACTACCCATCTCACAAGCATGCTACCAAGCCACTGATCAACGACTAACCTGAGGGCACAACACATTTCCACAAAAAAAGTGTCAGCTATTAAAGCTGAGTAAGATAACAGGTTAGTTTAATGAAAATGATTGCCAATTAAATCAATTTATAAAACAACTCATGCATAAATAAAGGCACAACAACAATATCAACACATTCTGCATAATAGAAATATCAAATCCTATAATGTGCCTAGCAATCCTCCAATATCAACACTAGCTACTTAACTGCACAAGCAACACAATCAACGCAAAGGTTATGCCAAATAAAATCTGCACAAATAAGTTGTGTGAGGCGGCCACATAGCCAAACAGGAAACCTCACACCCGACTAGATGGGTAGACCTTACGGTGGTCCATCATTGTCGTTATGGATAGGCATAACCAAATCCATGAGTAACCCGTTACTACACTGGTGGTCAATCACTTCACCCGGAATTACTCTACCAACGCTAATTGGGTCAAACGGGAAACATGTACAGTACCCCCGAGTGATCAACGCAGCACAACTAGCCTAAATAGGCTAACTGTGGGTTAAGCTTAACTCTTTCAACGCTATGCTCGAGACTTATCAACACTAGTGGATTTCATCCACCCAACTCATCAACACAATTAGGTTGCAACCAATTCTACTCAACAACACTTATTCAACACTAAAAGATTTTACCCATTACTACTCATCAACACTAGGGCCCTTATCGTGCACGTGACATGGCAACTTAAATCATGTCTAGTGTTCTATGTCAACAAATCCACACAAAACATTCGCAACTCAAACAACAAGCTACATAAGTAAATCATGCAATAAACATATCATTACTACATAAACATGCATGAACAATACCCCAATCAACCTCCCTCAAATATCCCACACCCAACATATGCATGAGATAATTTAAGCAACATAAAATGGGGGTTTAATTATCAAAATTAAGTTTTGTTGTGTCCCTCATGTGTCAAAAGTAAGTTATCTTACCTTTTGCATCTTCACAAACCACAAATAATAATAATTACCAAGCTTAATTGTTATGTATTTCCAACAACAACCTATAAACAACCCATAAATATGTCAACCAAACCGATGAAGCATGACACACTCAACATCCAGAATAGAACTCAACACAATGATAAACTCTAAAAATTGAAGTCTCACATGAAACAACAATTTGTTGTTCACGTGATTCTCCAAAATCACAAACAAAGTGAAGTATTTTAATACTACTATTTAGAAGAATGCGACAAATATATATATATATATATATTATATATATATATATATATTATATATATATATATATATATAATATATATATATAATATATATATATATATTATATATATATATATTATATATAAACATATGTATATTTATATATATTATATCATATATATTATATATATAAATATATATATATAGGGTAGGGTTAACGTGAGAACAACAAATATGGAGAGAACCGTGAGAACCACTAGTTTCCCTCCCTCTTTCTCCTTTTTTGTGTGGTTTTTTATTTTTTTTATTTTTTTTTTTTTTTATTTTTCATTTTTTGAAACTTTTTTTTGTTTTTTATTGTCTTTTAACAAAAACCCATTCCAAAAAAAAAAAAAAAAAAAAAAAAAAAAAAAAAAAAAAAAAAAAAAAAAAAAAAAAAAAAAAAAAAAAAAAAAAAAAAAAAAAAAAAAAAAAAAAAAAAAAAAAAAAAAAAAAAAAAAAAAAAGAATAAACAAAAAAAAAAAAAAAACAAAATCTTAAGAAAAACAAATAAACCAAAAAAAGAAATTAAAAAAAAAAAAAAAAATGAACGTCTGAGATGATGAGTGGTATTTTTGTAAGAAGACTTTTAATTAATGGCAAAAATGTCTATTTGCATGTAATGTTTAAGGACAATATGGTAATTAAAAAATCCAAAAAGAAAAAAGAAAAGTACTTAAACATAACACGTACATGGCAGTTTCATTTTCTGTGGAAGTTTTCAACTTGAATGGTTGGTTACTGTCTACGTGTGCATCATATTACCGAGATGTGCATCCAAATTGATATTCTGTTATGCATCCTTAGATATAAATTGTGCATCCTAAATCAATTGATGTTGTATTTGTGCATCCAAAAACAAAATTACTACTTTATTGGCTGTCGTTATCTCCATCTGATATAATTGTGCATCCTACATTAATTGATGTTGTATTTGTGCATCCAAAAACAAAAACAAAAAATTTACTGCTTTATTGGTTGTCACTATTCTCCATCTGACATATATAAAATATCAAGTCAAATTTTCAAAATGAATATGTAGATATCTTTCAGCAACATGCACTATACGTATTCTGGAAAGTTTGATTAAATTAATTTTGATAAAATAAAAAACTTGTTCCATAACCGTTTTAGAGAAAAAACAACTGTCGATCTTAAATTCCAATATTATCCTCTTAAAATGCTAATGATGTGGGTATTCATGATTGGTTCTCACTTGTTCTTATTTTAATTTGGTTCTCATTTAGTGTTAACGTGAGAACAACAAATATGGAGAGAACCGTGAGAACCACTAGTTTCCCTCCCTCTTTCTCCTTTTTTGTGTGGTTTTTTATTTTTTTTATTTTTATTTTTATTTTTCATTTTTTGAAACTTTTTTTTGTTTTTTATTTCTTTTAACAAAAACCCATTCCAAAAAAAAAAAAAAAAAAAAAAAATTTTTTTTGTAAAAAATCATATGGGTTACGCGTTGAAAACGTATGGATACGGTACGGGCGTTGCCCTCATTTGTTCTAAAGGGGTTGTCACCGGACGCATATGGGAATGGTATGGATTTGATGGGCGGCGATCCAAGAGATGGTGACGGTTGTATACGGTACGGGCGTAGCCCTTAACTCTAAGGGCAAAACCCTTAGAGATGGTTTTTTAGTGGTTCTCACGGTTCTCACCATATATGTTGGTTCTCACTTGATCCCTTCACTATATATATATATACTATATATATATATTATATAATACTATTTATTAATATATTATCATATTTTTTTGAAAACGTATGGATACGGTACGGGCGTTGCCCTCATTTGTTCTAAAGGGGTTGTCACCGGACGCATATGGGAATGGTATGGATTTGATGGGCGGCGATCCAAGAGATGGTGACGGTTGTATACGGTACGGGCGTAGCCCTTAACTCTAAGGGCAAAACCCTTAGAGATGGTTTTTTAGTGGTTCTCACGGTTCTCACCATATATGTTGGTTCTCACTTGATCCCTTCACTATATATATATATATATATATATATATATATATATATATATATATATATATATATTTTAATATACATACAATTTCGGCCACCATTAAAAAGAATCAACACACACTTCATTATTATATAACTTCTATTTAAAAATCCATCCTTAGATTGATGACTACTTGAAAGACTACACATCTCTTTTACTACATATATATTACTGCTATGTTGTGGAAATAATAGACCAATAAAGGACAACAATATTTAATCCTTTTCATACCTTGTGTACGGCTAGAAAGTCAAGAACAATTATATACGAGTATATCGATAACTCTGTGATTTCAAGAAAAATCTTTTCTTTTTTCCTTTTTCTTTCTTTTATTCGGCAGCACACATACAACACCCAACCTATTTAATATGAATAACTTGTGATTTGTATTGTTTCTAGCAGCTTAGAGGGTCAAAAGAGATTTCGTTTCTTTTGTATCACGACGGCTAGGGAAACGAATGAAGGTTTAACTTCTGCTAAAATATTATTAGGCTTGCCCTAGACATTTCCACAACTAATAAAGTTTTACATATCGACACTTAAACCCCTCAACTACATAACTACATTCAACTTAACTTATGCCTATCAATTAATCCTAATTGGTCACAAAGAAAGTAAACATTTATCGACACTTATAATCTCACTAATGGGAACACATACCAGAAATTATCCACATAAACACATAATAATTAACACCATAATTAACCACATAGAATATGGCGTCACTTAACGGTAGGTCAACATAGACTAACGGTCAAAGTTAACGGAAATAGAATAAAAGATTTCGGGATGTTACATAATACTGGAGGATTCAAGGACCCAACCCAATATTAGGGATATCATTGACATGAACTGATAAATGACATAATAATTTGTTTCCAGATATAATTTACGTCCATCAAAGCAGATACGAGTCTTGTAGCAAGTCGGTCACCCTCTTCTTCACAACAGACTAACTGGTGGCAGAAAGTCAGCTGAAGTAATACAAAGCTTTGAAGCAAGCGCGTCACATGATGCCAGGAAAGAAGTTGGAGAACAAATAACGCTTCAACACATCTAAGAAGCACCTGTCTTACACACTCCATTGCTCTCACCTACAATCCACATAAAACTAACATTTTTTTCAAACATATATATATATATATTTATATTACGAGTAATATTTATAATATATATTTATATTAATATTTACACTGTTATCATATTTGACATACAATCCCAATCTATTTTGCCACTTAGCGAAACTACCTGTTTTGACCATTACCCACCAAACTTGCCATTTTATATATAAAGCTATTTAAAACGTCCAATACCTCCATAGAAGCTAATTCTGCAGGAAGCCGCTGCCTTTTTAAACAAATATCAACAATCAACCAGAATGAGTAATTATAATTATTATGAAAAATTATTATTACAACCAGATTGAATAAGATTAGTTACAGAATATATGTATATCAAATTGATATACAGAAATTATATGAATCTCGAATGATGAGAGAGATATAGATATATAGATATACGAATAAATATGATCGGGTAAAAAACTGAAAACCCTACAACAGTATATGATGTATATATACTACTACATCTTCAAGAAAGACCCTTCATCTTTAGAATATATTGTTAACATATCTGGTCCCTTTCTTTTATTCTTCAAGTTCAAATGGTCCCTCAACTTTATTAATTCTGCAAATATTCTTAACCAAGCTTATTAGTGGATAATTTTGCATCCTTAACATCCCCCTCAAAATTATCCTTAGAAAAAAATCAATTAATCCTAATTGGTCACAAAGAAAGTAATGTTGCTTTGAACTTACACTTTTAGTGAATAAATCTGCTATATTTAACTCAGAGTTAACTTTAACAGTTTTAATAATTCCTGCAATGATTTTTTCTCTCACAAAATGAAGATCAATTTCAAAATGCTTAGTTCTTTCATGAAATACAGGATTAGCAGCTATTTGTATAGCAGATTTACTATCACTATTGACAGAAACAGGTAATAAACCTTTCTCAATGCCCAAATCTTTTAACAAGTTCAAAAGCCAACTTATTTCACAAGTGACGGTTGCTAATGCCCTATATTCTGCTTCAGCAGAGGACTTAGCAACTGTTGTTTCTTTTTTACTTTTCCAAGAAATAAGAGAATCACCAAGGAAGACAGAATAACCAGTAACTGACCTTCTGGTTGTTAAGCATCTAGCCCAGTCAGAATCCACAAAAGCATTAAGAGAGAAAGACTTACAAGGTTTTATGTGCAAACCTTTTCCTGGAGATTTTTTGAGATATCTCAAAATTCTGAGACCAAACTGAAAATGCTCAACAAGAGGAGCATGCAAAATCTGACTAAGACACTGAACAACATAACTTATGTCAGGTCTTGTCAAAGTGAGATATATAAGTTTACCAATAAGCTTTTGGTAAACAAAAATATTATCAAGAAGTTTAGATTTAGAATTTCCAGGTTTAAAAGTCATATTGACTTCTAAAGGAGTGGCAATAGGTTTACAACCCAATAATCCAAAGTCATTTAAAAGTTCCAAACAATATTTTCTTTGAGATAAATGTAAGTCCCCTGGTACGGATCGTCAATAGCTTGATCCAGTTATCTTGAGGTGCGGAATCCCTCACAATAACTTGGTGATCAACAAGAAAGCCCCTAGATCATCTACGGCCTCGCAGATCTTCTTCGGGCTAGCGGAACAACCTTTGACGACTTTAACCTACAATACCTGCTTGATAATTCGACAAATGTTCAACCCTAAACTCTGTTAGGGTTCGCTTTATATAGGTAACACCCGACATGGGCTTCAGCACATCGGCCTCGCAAACCCAGCCCAGCCCGTCACTTTTACGAGGTCGTAACTGTGATTGGCCTCGTATTTGTCCCTGCAAATACGGGGTCGCATTTCATCTGTATGAATTGCGAGCTCTTAGCAGATTTACTATACATTCAATACTTAAACTTAATCTAGTATTCTATGCATAATACTAAGTTCATTAATGACAATCACATTACAAAGACATATAACAATATAAGCCCAAACAATCTAGACTGCTATTGACATAGACGTGCACTTACAGACTCCCCTTTGGCAATAGCTTCTAGACGTTAACATATCTATGTCTTTGTCTTGTCTTTGTCATTAATCTACTTCCTCTGCTTCTTCTTATCAGCCTTCTTCTTCTGAACTTCCTCTGAATCATCTGCAGCCTTATAGAAATCACAATCTGAATGTAAGCCGATCTTCAAGCACAAACTCACTGTATTTCTATATCGCAACGCTGGACCCTGAAAATCTTTTGGAAACCAAATATTAACACTGTTCAGCTTTAGCAGATCTTTCTTGCAGAAGTTCACTAGATGCAAAGGCTCATAAATCCTGACAATCTCATAGTAATGATCACCATACATCACAGCTTCATACGTCTTACTATCAAAGTACCAGCCTATCATATTATCCAATAAGTCCTTCTTGAATTTCTTCAAAGGCACTTCTTTGGCAAACTTGGTCGGCTCATACTTCAAAGTAATGACAGGCTTCTTTGTCTTCGGATCTATCTTTGATTTATCCTTGACCATCTTGCCTTCCTGTGGATGATACTTTCTTTGAGACGGATCCTTGATCTTCATGTCTTTCGCTATAGACCTAGCAATATAATTTCCAAACTCAGACCCACTAGGATTGATTAGTTCTAGCCTAGCTAAGCACCAAAAATCAACATCAGTAAGTGAGTTGATGGCTTCTTCGTTATAGTCCAAATACTGCACTCCATCTGTTCTCCTGATAATGAGTAGTCTCAACTCATCATCCCAATGAAAACTCACGATTCTTGAGCATGCAGTAGTAGCGTAGGCTTCAACCTTCTCTCCCTGAATCTTGTCTTTATACTTGATAGGTTTATGCAATGCCTCATACTTAGCCATGTTTTTCTTCCAAGTAATAACCCAATCTGGTCTAGTATCAACAGGCTCTGTTTGTTGCACATCAGGATCTTCAGCAATTGGTTCTTGCATGACTGGAGCTTCTGGATCTTGGACTTGTTCAGACCTGTCCATTCTATCAAGCTTCGCTCTGAATCATCAATACTAAACCCTTTGCGCTCAGCATCTTTATCCACAAGCCTTCAAGCTGTAACTGGCATATCAACATCTGCGATATCCATCCAGCTCTCATTACCATAGATTATCTCACCTTCTTCCCTCACAGCATCAGTTGCCTTAGAAGACCCTACCATACCAGTTGCAATCTCATTCAGAGACTCTATTGCCTTGGTCAGATCTTCTTGATGCTTATTGCCTTTATCCTTTGCTGCATCCGGGTCTTGATTTTAATCATCATCTTTCTTTTTCAAAAGCTCATCACCCTTACAGCCTAGATCTGGCAACAATTTCTTTTTCACCAGAAACTTCTCAAACAATTCAGTTAACTCTGATTGCATCACACAATCTAGCATGACATCAGCAATCTTAGTCATCTGTTTAGCTACTCTAACTACTCCTTTATTCGCTCTAGTAGTCGAACTTTCTGCCTGAGTAGCTTCACTACGAACCATGTCAAAGTTGGACATGAGAGTGTTAATAAAGTCTTGATGATTCTTTCGTTCATCATTAAGAGCTTTCTTTAACGTCTCAACTTCCTTTTGCTTTCTCAGCATCTCTTTCTCATGGTTTTTCTTTTGTTTCTCCAACTCATTAAACAAACCATTAACTCTAGCCTCTAACACCGTCATCTTTCCTTTCATGTCAGCCATACCAAACACTGGTGGTAAGATAGGAACTTGACGTGTAGTCACTTCAGTTCTTGGTTCAGGATTAGGCACTGAATCCTTCATTGTATGAGTTGTAGACGGCCTTTCAAGATTTACAGTTGTCTTCTGAGATCTTCTTGATATCACTGTCTCTGCATGTGATTCAACTGATCTCCTAGACCTCTGTTCAGGAACACTGCTTGATACTTCTGGAGCCTTGATCGTCTCATCTACTCCATTAGCAGCAGTTTTCTCCTTGACTTTCAATTTGATAACAGTTTTCTTCTTTGGAGCTGGTACCTCTTCAACTTCTGGCACCTCAGATTCCCTAGAAGACTCTGCTCGTTTCCTTTTCAGACCTGAATCAGATGAAACTTTCTTTGAAGCGCCTTCAGAAGTACTAGCAGCATGATCAACGGTATCTTCATGTGCTTCTGCTTCCTTTTCAAGATCCACATCTCTCTCAACTATCACCTCTTCTGTGCCTTGAACTTGTGGTTGTGCTATGTCGCCCATGGACACATCTGGCATCACCATCTATAGAGGAACTGGATTAGCTACTGGCTCATGTGGAACAATCTCAGTCCTGAATCTGGCAAACTCTTCAGCTGTAGGTGGATTGAAATTAATATCCACTAGAGCTCCAAACAAAGGAATATCTTGAGCACCTGGATCACCATCAAAACGACTCTTGAGCTCATCATATGCCCTTTTTACAATAGATGTCACTTTCAGGACCGACTTAGTAGCAGGCAAATTAGGAATATGATGGTTAATGATCATCATAACGAATCTAGGATAAACCATAAACCTATGCCCTTGTCTGGCAGTTGTTTGTTTCCTCAATTCGTTGAAGAAATACTTAGAAAAGCTATATGGTTTGTTGTATACCAAACCAACCATCTGAGCTTGAGATTCTTGATTAAGCGTATCCCATCCGGTTCTTCTACTACACAAACTAACCAACAATACGTGCGCTAAGTATCTCCACCTTCCAAAGAATCCGCGCTTCTTCAATGTTCCCACATTCAAGTCATCAACATATCCCATCCTAGTAAAACCTCCAACAATGACCTCTCTACTAAAAGTAGTAGGTCCATTCTTTCCTCCTTCTTGATCTACTGTACCTAACTTCAAGATATCAATAAGATCGGGAGCTGAGAACTTAATGGTCTTGCCCGCAACCACTGTTTCAATCCATTCCTGAGTAGCAGTCTTTTTATGCCTTGCATTTTCCCAGAACTCTACCAGATATGACTCATATAGCACAGGTGAGTGAGTAAGAATGTGATTAATTCTTGACCGCTTCAAAAATCTGAAAATATCATGATAATACTCTGTTCCATCTTGATTCTCGTCCAAATTAATCAGAAAGTTATGACCTGATATAAATTCTCTTGCCATCTCTGTAATCAATAACAAATAATTAATTACCAAAATATGACATCAAAATTCATATGCAGTCATACAATTAACTTTAATTATCCCTGTAATAAAGTTAATTCAACATAAATTATCCCGGTAATTTACAATATAACATAAATTATCTCTGTAATTTAGTTATAGATAGATTAACTTATTTTCAAATCTTTATTAACATAAACTTTTGAAAATCTGTTAAATCAAAAACACGAGGTCGTATCCCTGTACGAGGTCGTATTTCAAGTCAAAATACGGTCAACCAAATTCTAAAATACGAGGTCGTATTTTCCAATTTGGCATCGTATTAGACCAGGTCGTAAATCGGCATCGTATTCCAAAAGTCAAACAAGTCAAAATAAATTGATATTTACGAGGTCGCAAATCTGGGCTAGCAAACCCATTTTTACGAGTCCGTCGCACTGTTCATCTTCCCCAACGCGATTTCGCGATTTACCCAACCAAAACTGGTCAAAATTGTTTCTTTATACTCGTATTCAAACGATAAAGATACCCCAACCCTTAGTTTTACCCAGAAAACATCAAAATCGAAGAAAATATGGAAACCTAATTCGAAAATTTTGAAACCCTTTTTCTTGATTTTCTTGTTGCATGGTTAACTACTGGACGATTAGATAGTATACCTAGATTCGGTTTTTCACGAGGATGACGAATATATCAACCAAAAACACTTGATCTAATTGTATATATCGAATCTAATACGGGGTAGCAAAGTAGTATTTCGGGGTCGTAATGCTCTAATTTTGATTTTAATATGTGAGGTTGTGTTTGGGTAAATTTGGTTTATATACCCACTTGACCCGAATGGGTCTGGGTCAACCCGGCCCAATTACGAGGTCGTAATTAAACTTAGCCCAATTCGACCAATTGCGAGGTCGCATTTTGCCATCTTCAATTACGAGGTCGTAAGTAAACTTAGCCCAATTCGACCAATTACGAGGTCGTATTCTTGCCATTCCAATTACGAGGTCGTAATTAAACTTGCCCAATTCACCAATTACGAGGTCGTAAGTACCTCCTGCACACTTTAAAATCCAAATTTCGTCAAAGTTTCTGAATAATTGATCAACGATTACCACGAACTTTCTGCAAACATGAAAATTTAAAAGATCAAACCTGTAAGCATCAAATTTTCATCTTTTCTTCGATCTTCGTCTTATCCTGAAAAGTTAATAAACTTACCGAAATTCTTTAACTTTTCCACGATCAATCTTTCCAAAACTTTCTCGATTTAAGCTTTCCCGAACCTGTACCACTTGCAACAATTCTTATATCTAACCAGTTATAAAATTGATTCTTCATTCTTATATCTCCCCCTCAATTTTATGACTAGGAAATATAACGATGACTAATCATAATAACAACCATCATTCTTATGTACTCCCCCTCAATTTATGACTGGGATACATAACCATGATCAAATTGTCAGACCAAAAATCATTCTTATGTACTCCCCCTCAATTCATGACTGGGATACATAACTATGATTTTATAATCAGAGCAATAGACATACAAAATTTACACATTGATTAACTACGTCATATTTTTATGACATGTTTTCATAACTATATGATCTAAATAATCAATGTTTAAACCTTTCACATTCATATATGTTTCTATATCTAAGGTAACAAAGACCTTTCATATTCAAACAATATATCTATGTCTAAGGCATAATAACTATGTAGCTTTTCACATTCAAACATGACATTTCTATGTCTAAGGCATAATATAGTCAATAACCTTTCATATTCACTTAACGTCTATGACTAAGATTTTCTTAATCTTCTTCATTCACATTAAGTCTATATCTAAGGATTTATTTAACCTTCTACATTCACATTAAGTCTATGTCTAAGATTTTCTTAATCTTCTACATTCACTTAATGTCTATGTCTAAGGTTTACTAACATAGTTGATAATCTTTCATATTAAAATAAATTTATTTCTATATCTAAGATCTTCAACTAATTATGGCCTTTCTATCATCATCTTGTAAATACTATAAATAGTAAAAACCTGATGATCTTAGCTTTTGATAGCAAGGTCTTGAATATTTCAGTCTTTTGCTTAGAAATCCTTCCTTTGGATCGACTTCTCTGCAAATACACTGAAAAATAATCATTTCGAGACAACAAATATAATTGCCATACCCGAAACTTTGATCCTCTGAAACTTCAAATTTGAGAAGCAAACTTCAAACTCTCTGTATCGTCATAAAAATCAACTAATGCACCATAGCTTGTTGTAGTTCTCTCCCTTAACAATAAATCTCTCCGAATTAAGCATATCTCAAGTCCCTGCTCGCCTTGCCTAACCGACATGTAATAGAGAGGTAAAATTTCCAACAATTTATCCTGAACGAGTTGACTCCCATGAAAACCAGAAACTTTGAAACTTGAATCACAAATTTCAGGAACATGGAACCTATTTCATAAGCAATTCTTTGTCTCGAACAATGTTTCTTGGCCTCATAATCAGAAAAAAACATATAAAATACAGCTTATTGACTTGTATTCCCTGCACAAAAAGCTGTTAACAAAACACATAAATGAGATAAAAATGATAATGTTATTCTTCATTATTTCATCACTATAATATATGATTGTAACGACTTAATCTAGAACTACATTCTTCATTTTCTTCTCCAAATTTGTTATTCTTCACTATCATAAGTCATAAACATATGACATTATCTTAGTCTAGAACTACAAATCTTCAATAACATGAACCGAACTATCAAAAGGGCTTAATTTGGTTCAAAAGTAAGAATCTTAAGATCCCTGTCTTATCATTCTACCGATATTTATCTAGAATCTTAAGAACCCTGTCTTATCATTCTACAGATACTTATCTTAAATTCTAGAATCTTAAGATCTCTGTCTTATTATTCTATGGATACTTATCTAGAATCTTAAGAACCCTGTCTTATTATTCTATGGATACTTATCTAGAATCTTAAGAACCCTGTCTTATTGTTCTAAGGATAACCTAATCTAAGGTCTTCAGAATGATTAACTAGGCTTATAGGTTTGTTGGAAGACCTTATATCCTTCATTATGCAAATTTATATAGATTCCGTTTCTAAAGTCACTTGTTTTTAACTCTGTAAAAACATCTAACTGAAACCTAATCTCTTATATTGTTGCAAATGAAACATAATTTTTGCCTTCAAAATATGTTCTCATGAAACTTTGAATTTCATGTAAACTTTGGATAACATGATCATAAGAAAACTTTGATGATTCCTAAAATTTTCCGCCAAAACCGTATTGACGACGGATAAAAGTTGACCTAAAATTTTTCGAACGCTACCAAAATTTCAATTCTTCATGTTTATCCTATTTTAAGATCCTTGGCAAAAATTACAAACCATATGTAATACTCTTATGATTACCTTATCATACCAGCATACATCGTGGTTGAACAAAGTAACAATTATAAATACCTCTATGATTGTCTCATCATACTAGTATTTATCTTTGTTTTGCATAAAATGACCTGTACAACCCGGTGCACTTGTCTTTCTTGCTTTCATTGTGAGATCTTGCTTGACAACCTACAAAATCAAACTTTTGTCCTTTGTCCTGCACATCTCAACAAACATAATCATATCTTCTCAAAGTAATAACATACAATCTGAAGAAATGAAAAATAGCAAGATAAAAATGAATATACTTAACAATTTATTATTAACCTAAGTTACGTTAAGGTCTATAATTCACCGTTAAGCACTTTCATTCTTCGCACATAACATATCAAAATTATTTAGAATCTCTGTTCCAAATCTTTTTGATTCAAAAATCTTTTAAAGATCAAATTCAAAACTATGAACAGCTCTGTGTCCATTCTAATGAAAATCTTCTTTCTAAGATATAAAATGATTCTTTTAAAGATAAAATTCAAAACTATGAACATCTCTGTATTCATTCTTAAGAAAATCTTCTTTCTAAGAATCAATGCAAAAGCATTAACTAAATATCTGTTTATTGAAATCAACAACTCTGTGTTCTTTTCCTTAAACCTATATTAGCATATAAGCACATTTAACATATTAACAGAATATAGGTTAATATGACAAACTTTCTTTTAGCTTTTGATCATTTCACTACCGCTAAACTACCCTACTCGTTTATTCAGTGTTCCATAAGAACGTAGTTGAGTCCTCTTGGAAACTAGATTTATTTTGACTCTGTCTCTCGTGCAATAGGAACTTTTATTTTACAACAACAACAACAAAAGTTAAACATTTCACGAAAAACAAAACACACACACACACACATACACTAAACATAAACAAATAACATAGGTACAAGAGCTAAAGTTACTGCTGATTAGATCAGATTAGCATGTTACATAAGCCTACTAGCGAGAAATAATTCTCTTATTATTAGTTATGAACAGTGATCCAAAAACGATTACCAATATGTTTGTCCTTTTAAACACTCGGTACTTCCAGTTTCCTTTGGTTTTGTGGCACTTTCGTATTACTTGAGCCAAGGACAGTCACCATGTAACCTAGTAAGTTACTCATGCCACAATTTTAGTTTGCGAACTTATGTGCCCCATATTCAGATATACTCTCACAATCGACACAAGCACTAAGATTAAGACATTTGGTGAATAAAGTGAGAAAGTCTTTAAGAATCAAGTCAGCGGTGACAGGTCGGTGATTCCTCACGCGCAAAGCGACTTAACTTGACTCACGTACGGAAATATACTCAACATTGCATAATGCCAAGTACTTGCATATTTGTGACATTATTTTTTAAGCACTTATGAAAACCCGTGACTTTCGATGAGACCCGTTTAGCGAACTTTCTGACAACCTATCCCAAGTTAGAAGCTTTAGGTAGGCTAGGTATACAAAGACACCCCAAGGACTTACTTGTTCGAATCTCAAAGGCCACATTAGCTTCATATTTTCAACAGATTTAGTTTTGTTAGATATTTGCATATCTTGTCACAAATATACATCCGAAAAAGCAATACATACACATATATGTACCCGAGACCTTCTTTATAAAAACCAAATATACATAATTACAATGCAAGATCTTTCATAAGATTTAAAGGACTTGTCTATCTTAAGAACAAGCATTCTCAGCCATATATCTGAATACGTTTCCCATAAGAACATTGTATACAGTTAAGTTCAGATTATAAGGAAACTTTGGTACTTTGTGCCTATCGTTACATCATATAATGGTATCACTGAACTGAGCATTTTAAAGTACAATTAAGTAGGCTTAAAAGCTAAAGTATCATCACGTCTAATCGTCTTGATGCAGTGACCTTACTCCTTTTATTATTTTCTTTTTCTTTTCTGATTTTTCTGATTTTTATTTTGTTTTTCTGACATTATATGACACACATACATTACGACACAAACACTAACACATTTTACAAAGTTCCTTTTGAGAGATACTGTCACTATAGATTTCTCATTCCAATCAATTGGACTAACAACTCGAAACGAGTTCGGTCGAAAGCCTTAGTGAATAGATCAGCTAAATTAAAGTCACTCGGCACCTTTTCTAGGACTATTAGTTTCTTTTCAGCACAATCACTAATAAAATGAAACCTTATGTCTATGTGCTTAGTCCTACTGTGCTTAACAGGATTATTAGTAATAGATATGGTGGATTAACAGTCTGTCTTTATGAGAGTACAAAGAAAAACCTAACCGTGATAGCCAGAGCCGGTGAATGAGTATTCACTTGCTGTTATGTAATCTGATCTCTCCCCTAAGACAACCATCCACTGATGTCTACTTCCCCAAGAACACCAATTTCTTCATCCATGTGATTAAACTAGTGCACTTCTGGAACTGACATATAGTATAACCAATAACAAAGAAATAAACAACACATAAAGCATAAAATATGAGAATCTGTACAAAACAGACATAGGATCCTTTAACAGAAATAAACTCCACTAATAATCCCTTGTCCTCCATAATGTGCATAGAGCTTCAGCTATTGACAAACCATAAACCTGCGGTCTTCCTTAGCAGCTCCTGCACATTCAAAAATAATTAGTTGTTCAAAAGACCCCTAGCCTTATTGGCTTTGGATCTTTCATTCTGTTCATCAGATACCATGTCAGCCCAAGATTCACCAGTAGGCACCCAAACCTTAGTTGATTTAACAGTTGAACTGTCAGCAGGCCTTCTGCCGGGTGAAATACGTGAATTTCTTCCAGCACTGAGCCTACGACTGGGGGAACCACTGGATCTCCTTTGATCAAAACCCTTAGAATTCTTTTGAAATCTTGACATTTTCTCAGGAGATGATGAAGACATTCTCCTGGGACTATGTCGCTGAAATAAAGAACTAGAATTCGATTTAACTTCAGCCATTAATCTTTCATAGTAAGCACTGTTGGGTTTATCTCTCAATTTACTAGACTGATTCGAACTACTAGAACCTTTTTGAGATGAGACAATTTTCGGCTTATTACTACTTGTCTTGGCTCTATTCTCAATCTCCTTTTGTAAGACACTTCTAAATTGTACAGACTTATCTCTAGGTGAGATACTTCTAGACTTCTCAGATATGTCTTTTTCAAATTCTCTAAATCTTAAGTAGTTCTTAACAGCTAGACTATCAGGATTTCTCTCAGCATATTCCTCATAATATTTATTCTTGTAATCTTTCATGGACATGCTGTGCACAGACCTACTGATTTCACTAGAATCCTTACCATCTCTAGATTTTTCAGGTGACACCTTAGATTTGTTCTTCTTATAAGGACAACAGCTTGACACGTGACCTACCTCACGACACTTAAAGCATGACCTTTTAGAAGCCTTCTTCGATAAATCACCATGAATAATCTCAGGCACTGGAACCCCATGACCTCTTAGTTCATCTATATGCTCAAGGGCTGCATAAGCCTCTTCCCAAGAAGTCGGAGCTTGTATGGGGGATGCATATCGTTTCACAGTTTGAATCTTTGGATCAATGGATAACATTTCTTTAATCTTCCTTTCAGCAAATTGTTCAGGTGTTTCAGATTGAACACTCACACCTTCTGCATTAATTGTAGAAGTTTGAACAAAACCTTTCTTGAAAATTGTATCCTTGAAGTTCTTGCTTTCAACAGGTTTTGGCAAATGTTCAGATTTTACGGGTTCATCAAGACTCCATATTTGATCAATATTTTTAGGATATTTACCATTTAAATCTGACTCCTTTGCTGAAAACACTTTATCATTACCTTTCAAAGTAAAGTAGACAATTGTTTCCATTTCAACTTCTTTTTCAATTTCTTTTAGTTTATTATCCACTGTCCGTTTGGCTTCACTTGGGTCTGAGTGAGCCAAAGATTCACTAGTCTTGTTCCCAGATCCTTCTGACTTAGACATCTTAGGGATAGGAACATCACTAGTTTTGGTCTCCGAAGGGGTAGTCTTGGGTACATGTTCAGAACTCGATTTTGTAGATTCTTCTAAAGTAAGCTTCTGAAAACTGTCATAATTGTGACTAAAAGGTGGCGGAACTGCATTATATTTCTGAACAAGACTAGGTTGTTCACCTTTAAGTTTGCATCTCTAAGGTGACCCATCATAGTTCCTATATCTCTCATTTTATTTAGTTTGCCACTTAGTTCAACAATCTGTACCCTAGAATCTGCTAAATCTTTGTCCTTTTTAGCACTTTCTTTCACTACCCTTTCTAAGTCCTCTTCTAGCATTTGTTTTCTGCCTTATAACTGAGCATATTCTACCCTAAGTGACTCAAATCTATCTTCTTCAGATTTAATCCGACTAAGATATTCTTTGGCATGTCCCTTAAATACCATTACATCCGTAGATAATTTACTTCTATCACTAGTGGCATCATTTAAAAGAGTCTTGGTAGAATCAAGTTCCTTTCTAAGGACAGTTACTTTGATAGACAAACCTATGCTTCTTTTACAAACAGAAATAAGTGAATGCAAAGAAAGACTTACCTGTTGTTCTGGTGCTTCAAGATTGGCCACAAACTTCACAAGCTCTTCTGTACTCAGATCATCAGGTATCTCAATCTTTACATCCTTATCCTTTTTCTCAGTTTTCACAATTTCAATGGCCTCAGTGAAAACTTCCTCATTTTCAGCTCTTACTGGTTCTGATGGTTCAGATTCCTCTTCTACCTTTAGATGAAAACTATCATGATCATCCGTGCTGGCATATAGTGTATAGTCGAATGAATTATCAACAAGATCATCCATTCCTCCATCAAAGTCATGAATTTCTGCCAAGAATGCATGATTCTGATCATCGGTACTAGTGGAACTCCAATTATATGTACCATCAGATTGAACAACTAAGGCTCTTGAGTTGTCCGCTTCTCCTGAGCTTCGGTTCCCAGTATTAGCATATTGATGTCCGGAATTCTGATTCACTATAGAACCACTTTGATTGAAGTTCTGACGACCTATAGCTGTAATTGTTGTCCCGTCTTGGCCTCTGACATTCTCTTGCAAAATGTCCAAAACCATCACAGTTATAACACTTCACCTTGGTCTTGTCAAACCCTACTTTGCCATTCACAACCTTCCTTCCGGTTCTATCTGTGAAACGCTGAACTCTCAATGTTAACATAGCTAATTGCCAGTTCAGATCCATTTCTTCCAAATCATCTGGATCAACTTGCTTGTAATCCTCCCTAACCAATTCAGGATCAGTTAGTTTTCCTCCAATTAACTTTTCATGAGCAGACACAAATGAAGCGAGCATGCCCAATTGTCCTTCAGCGGATCTTATGCTCATCGGCATCCCAGTGTAACTCGACTTTGGAGAATTACTATTCTGAACCCCATTATGCACTATCATGGCCGATTCTGGAGAAGTTACATACTTCAAGTTGCTATCAGAATCCGTTGACATCTTCATCTTGTCATCATCTCCACTATAGAAGGCAGTAATCCCTCCATTTGAAGATTTTGCAGAAGGAACGCTTGATTTGCTATGATAGAGTTCAGGACGCTGAACAAAATCACTGCTACCTGCTTCCTTCGACTTTCGTTTCATGTCTTGACCTCTCAGCTTTCGAATGATCTGATCCAAAGTCCATGTGCTGAATTCAGGATTTTGTTGGATTGAAGTTATAAACCCTTCCCACTTAACTGGAAGTGCTTCCAACAACTTCTCGATCACATCTTCTGGATCAGGTTTGTACCCAAAATATGCAAGCTCAACCAGCAGATGACTGTAACGAATTAAAATCTCATCAAGAGGTTCATCTTTGAAGCTAGTAAAGACATAATACTGCTTCTTCAGCAAATCCTTCCTACTCTTCTTGAGATCATCATCACCTTCACAATGCTCTTTGAGTGCATCCCATAAGCCTTTTGCACTATCATACATTTCAAACAAGTGCAAGAATTCCCCTTGGAGAGCCATTCGGAGTGATCCTAAAGCTTTACTTTCTGCTTCGTAATCTTTCTTTTGATCAACAGTCATTTGCTCATACGAAGCTGCTTTTCCACCACTCGAACCAGTAGGTTCTTTGTCATTTTGCACAATAGGATGAACATAACCATTAACAATACATATCCACATCCTCACATCCATTAACCTGCAATATGACTCGAATATGCCCTTCCAACTGAAATATCTATCAAGGCTTATCAACTTGGGCGGTGAGTTGGCCTTTCCGGTTTCGTGATCCATCAAAATTAGTTGATTCAACAAAGATTGATAATTTGCGGGTAATTGAGACGTCATTTTCTCCGAGCTAGCAAAATTCACGAACTGTTTATAAAAACGAGGTCGTAAAAGTTCACGAGGTCGTGAAGAAACACGAGGTCGCAATTAACTACTCGAGGTCGTAATTGAACTGGCGAGGTCTTAAAGAGCTCACGAGGTCGCAAACGAAACACGAGGTCGCAATTGAACTGGCGAGGTCGTAATTAGCTACCCAGGTCGCAATACGAGCTGGATGAGGTAATACGAGCCCGCGAGGTCGCAACTGCTGCTGGAATCCTTAGATCTCTTGAATTCGAAACCCTAAACACCAACAATAACACCTTCGACTGCTGCAAACCCAAATCGAGGTCACAAACAAGATTTCCGGTCGTAAACTCGTGAAAGAATCACGTCTAAACGACCCTAAATCAATATTGTCTATCACCAACAAGCTATAACCTTCCGGTTTTTAAACTAAGAGGCTCTGATACCAATTGTAAGTCCCCTGGTACGGATCGTCAATAGCTTGATCCAGTTATCTTGAGGTGCGGAATCCCTCACAATAACTTGGTGATCAACAAGAAAGCCCCTAGATCATCTACGGCCTCGCAGATCTTCTTTGGGCTAGCGGAACAACCTTTGACGACTTTAACCTGCAATACCTGCTTGATAATTCGACAAATGTTCAACCCTAAACTCTGTTAGGGTTCGCTTTATATAGGTAACACCCGACATGGGCTTCAGCACATCGGCCTCGCAAACCCAGTCCAGCCCGTCACTTTTACGAGGTCGTAACTGTGATTGGCCTCGTATTTGTCCCTACAAATACGGGGTCGCATTTCTTCTGTATGAATTGCGAGCTCGCAATTCATACTTAGCAGATTTACTATACATTCAATACTTAAACTTAATCTAGTATTTTATGCATAATACTAAGTTCATTAATGACAATCACATTACAAAGACATATAACAATATAAGCCCAAACAATCTAGACTGCTATTGACATAGACGTGCACTTACAATAAACACAAACCATTTTCAGTATCCAAAACCTCAATGCCAAGAAAATACTTAAGTTTCCCCAAATCTTTTATTTTAAACTTAGAATTCAAGAAATTTTTAACTTTGTTTATTTCATCAATATTGTTTCCTGTCACAACAATATCATCAACATAAACCAAAAGTGCAATAAAAATGTCACCAGAAACTTTTGTAAACAAAGAATAATCACATTTGCTTTGATTAAACCCAAACTCAATTAAAGCACTTGAGAGTTTAGAATTCCACTGTCTTGGTGCTTGTTTAAGACCATACAAAGACTTCACCAATTTACATACTCTATTATCACCAATTTTTTTTATAAATAAAATTAAGTTTGTGTTTTTTATTAGATAAAAGTTGAGGAAGAGGTGATTTAGGAGAGAGAAAAACTGATGTGACAGTGAGAAAGAGGGAGGAAGGTCATTGGCAGAGGCCTAAGGGGGAGAGGAGTGGTGGGAGGCATGGGAAGGAATATTACCGTTGAGGAGCGTGGGAGGTGGGGTCCAGGTGCAGTTTTGGAACGTTTGAACCCAATTAAAAAAAAATAAAAATTCCTACCTCTTTATCTATAAATACACTTCATTTTTAACCAAAACATTCACCAAACAAAAACATATCTTCACACTTTCACCAAAAAAAAACACCACATTACTAAAAAAAAATGGATTCCTCTTCCTCATCTTCTTCATTTTGTGTTCCACCGGAGTTAGACGATTCGTCTACGGGGAGTACTTTTCAGTTTTTTAATCAAGTGTACGCCGAGCTTGAAGATACCGGCACCTCTTCCGACACTCGTAGGTATATCGATCGAGACCGAGAAGAAGCTCACGCGATTCTAATGCGTGACTACTTCGTTGAAGACTCAAAGTTTGACGAACCATTTTTTCGTCATCGTTTTCGCATGAGCAAGAGGTTGTTTTTGAAGATTGTTGGTGATATTGAAGCTAAATTTAGTTACTTTCAAGAGGGGTACGACGCACGGGGTAAAAAAAGTTGCACGGCTCTTCAAAAGTGCACATCGGCGATCAAGCAACTGTCTACGGGTGAACCTTCAGACGCGTATGACGAGTATTTATGTATGGCTGCCAGAACGGGACGCGAGAGCATGGAGTACTTTTGTGATGCGGTCATCAATTTATATCAAAAGGAGTTCTTACGTAGGCCGACATCTCATGACGTTGCTCTCATCACACAAGCTCATGAAGAAAGACACCACATTCCAGGAATGCTTGGTAGTCTTGATTGTACACACATCGAATGGAGGATGTGCCCTAAACACTTAAAAGGGCAATACACGAGGGGTGATCACAAGGTACCTACTATTATGATTGAATGTGTTGCTTCGTATGACTTGTGGATTTGGCATTCGTTTTTCGGTCCTGCTGGATCGAACAACGATGTCAATGTTTTGCAGCAGTCGCCGTTGTTTCAAAACGAGCGTAATGGATCCGCGCCAGACAGTTCATTTAGCGTAAATGGACATGATTACAAACGTGGTTACTACCTTACCGATGGAATCTATCCTAGGTGGGCTGCGTTTGTTAAAGCTTATCCGCATCCAGTGGAACAAGATGAAAAGAAATTTAAAAGACTACAAGAGGCTGCAAGAAAGGATGTTGAGCGGGCGTTTGGTGTTCTCAAGGGAAAATGGAAGATTTTGGACCGTCCCCTCCGGCTATGGACAAAGGAGAAGATTGGAAAAGTCGTCGCTGCGTGTACTATACTACACAACATGATCATCAAAGACAACGGGCGGGCAATATCACCGATTCATATTATGGATCCACCGGTGCCAATAGTTTATAACCCGGAAGCAAACCGGGAGTTACAGGACGAGGACGTGCATCATCGGCTCCGATATGATCTCACGGCGCATGTATCGGCTTTAGACTTATCATACCTTGACGATCCAGCGATGCAGCCACCATCAGTTGCGAGTTTGATTTAGTTGTCTTCGTTATCATGTAGAATTTAAATTTCGGTTTATGCTGTTATGTACTTTTTAATTTATGTTTATGTAATGTTTAGTTTAATTTTAATGAAATATTTAAGTTTTTATTAAAAAAGAAAGTGTTTGATTAAATTAAATGAAAAAGAAAAAAAATAAAATTTGGGAGGGTTGAGAAGGTCATGAATGCCATTGAAAATGGTTGGGAGGGATGGTTGGGAGGGTTGAAAAAGAAAATTGAGTTGGAGGTATTTGATTGGTGGGATTTGGGAGGGATGGAATTTTGGGAGGCATGACTCCTCTCCCCCTAATACTACATTATTTCATGTCCACCTTCTCTGTATATACCTCGATATCACCCCCTCACTCACTCAAAGACATACTCTGTTCCTCTCTCATACCATCAACTTAAAGCTCAAATCAACTCTTTCTTCTTTCCTTAAAAATGGACATCAACCGAGCCCTTAAACCACATGAGAAAATCCGCTGTTTCGTCCCACACCTCGATCACCCCTAATGTGGCCCACCAAAAGACACGTACACGACATATGTGGAATCATGGCCATGGCCGACGTGATGGGGCCGGGACGGCATTTCGAGTATCCGGAACAGTTGTTGAACCTGATTTCGAACTTTCACCTCAGGTGTTGATAGATGCAAATATTCATGATTTGGAACTGGCAGTTGATTTTCTGACCGATCCAAGCTTAGGGCTTGAAAGCTTAAAAACATACCCGGGTAGAGAAATCACAAGAATCATGGTCGGATCAAGATGATGAAAAGAAGGCTAAGAGGGCATATATATGGAGAAGAACATGCCATGGTGATTGTTGGATTTGATTCTACAGGCCCAATGACGCTTTCTGTGAGGTCAAGAATACCCATGGCCCATCATGGGCTGTAAACGGGTTTGCCTTTGCTGGTTTGAATATGTACTGGAGCCTATACTCGGTTTATTTCTTATTTGTAATAATTAATTTGTTTAGTACTAGTAGTATTTCCTGCGTCTTAATCAAGAGTAGTTAGTTTAGTTGTTTGCATTGGCAAGATTATGTTTAAAGTTGTGGGTTGCATTCATATATAATTAAGATTTTTAATTATCTTTTATTTAATTATTATCTTTCAATTGTCATGCAAGTGGATGGAGATTTTATCGGTTTAAATTTTTTTGTATGACTATTTAATGAAAAAAGGTAAATGTGACAATTTTATTGCTTTAAAACTTATCATGACCACATAAATATTTTAAGTTGATCGATTTTTTTTTATCTCTTTCATTTTCCAAATTTCACTATACAGTTTTGTATGTTTTGTGTTTCACCGGTAACTTTCTTAAAGGATATATGACTCATAAGCATTCTATCTATTTATTTTAAATTTTTTTGTTTGTTGCCATACAAAAACTACAGAGGAAATAAGATAAATGTTATACTTTTTATAAAGAAGAAGAGAAAGGATATGTAATAGTCAATAGCCAATGTATTGGTAATTAGCAAAGTGCTTTAGAATAAATGTTACTATTATCAAAATAAATTATTTGGATATATATAAGAGTTTTAAGATTTAAATTGGGTAAATATGATAATATGGTTTTTATATGGGTAAATATGTTATTTTAACTTTTAAGAAGGGGATATAATGATCCTAGAAACAATGAGTGTGTGAGTGAATAGATAGGGCCTGAACAACCTTCATATCTGTCATTACATATATTACATTCCAAGTTTTTATGTATAATTTACCATCCGTAGAATTGTGATTTTCTAGATACTTGAAATTTTGCCAGTAACATCAACCTTCACTCGTTGGAAAATAGCCAAGTTTCAATATAGATACCTAATATTTATGGACCCCGACTAGAGGGAAACACTAAAAACCGACTTCTTTTCCAAGCAAATTCTCTCCTATGTAAAGAAAGGGTCGACACTTTCATAGATCATATAATCTCACTAGCTTGGCATATGCACATAATGTGTCCTTCCCATGACATCATACACACTCACGATTCTAAGGCGTAAAGCGGTTATGCCCCACCTTAAGGAAATCGCCAACGAATCACCATCAACAACCAATTAATCTCTGCATTCTCAATAAAGCCTAGTCGTACTCTCAGTTTGGTGAACAATCAATACATAAGGTATAATCTTTTAAATAACGGACATATAAGAGGGAGTAACTACCAATAAACTAAAACAAAAGTGTGGTTTTCTTTGATCGGCACATGACGTTTTATTTAAATGACACATTATCCCTTTAAATCTATATTTAAAAATTCTATCTTTTAAATATTTTTAATAAATTAATATATAGGTGATATAAATACCAAATTGATATAATTAAAACTCTTATATTAAATATTATATTATGTTTATTGGTTACCATAATTATAGATTTCTCACCGTTCTTATTTTTTGTGGTAATTAAAATTTTAAAACATATTGTTATTTATAATAAATATTATTTGTTAAATATTTTTAATTGACAATGAATATGGTATTATAATTGTGGCTCAAAAGTTTGTAAATATTAATTTAGATGTTAATCGTTTTTATATATTAAAAAGTTTTTTAACGTAAAAAGGAGTGTACAAATCTCACGTAATACACGGGTAATAAGCTAGTATACTACTCCCCCGTCCCAATTTAAATAATCTAATTTGACTTTTAAAGTATTTCCTTTGCAACTTTGACCATAAACTTTTTTGTTTTTGTTATACAATAGTTAATGTGAAATATATGGATAGATTGAGTTTTAAATGTATTTTTCATTGATATACAACTTTCACTAGATATTATGTTATACAAACAAAAATACTTACGATTTAAATTAGAAAAAAAAGACTCACCAAGTCAAATTCAGACATTCAAATTTAAACAGAGGGAGTAATATGATGAAAGGTGGTTGAAAATTTTAAAGCAGTACGAACCATTTTCTACCATTATGATTTAGCTATATTAAGTGACACCAAATATAAAATTCAATATTAGATCTCTTGATAAATATGTTTATGATACATGTCTAGTATTAGATTTTTATTGAAAAACTAAATGCATTTGTTCAAATTTTTATTCTTTATAAAAAAAATCAAACGAACAATATATGTATATAGTCAATCGTATGACATTTTCTCATTTAAAAATTGTCTACTTTAAACTTTTTGAAGGTTTTGAGTTGCTATTTTTAGTGGATGCTCAGTTATATATTAAACCCATGTGTCATTTTTATCGGATAGTTAGTTATTACTAATATTTTTAAGCCCCATAGTTGTCGGGTATTACTCGGGTTGAGACTGAAGATATTGCATATCTTTTTAATGGTTTAAAAGTATTCAAATATAAAAATATTTTTTTTATTTTTGCTACTTATACCCAGGTAGTCACCCGGGTTGATTAGCTAGTACTCTCTATATATTGCATATCTGAGACGCTATACATGGATAATACACTGCTCTAATTACACCTTTCCAATTCTCACGTAGTTTGCAATTAGGTAACTAACTAGATGTACAATCATACAACTTTTAGATCAAAAATTCAGCATTTAGAAGACACCATCACTAGCGCGGCCGATTACAAAGAAATAAATAGTTGTCGCCACTGTCCGATGAGCCATCCAATAATCCCGTCGTTGTAGTAAACAGTTGCCTTTTTAAATGTTTTAGACGATATTGTTATTGAAACCGGTTCAGCCGCATGTAGGGTGAGACCGAGCGGCTACACCGCCACCACCCCTTACGGGTGTAGAAGCCACACATGAACCCTCACTCAAAACGGTGTCTATCAACCGTTCTTCTTTCACTACTACAAAAATGGGTTTTTTACACGGTTAAAAATGACTTTTTTACACGGTTAAAAATGACTTTTTTACACGGTTTTTGTTCCGTGTAAAAGAGTTATGTAACTGATAATAACCTCTTTTGACACGGTTTTGTAACCGTGTCAAAATGTATGCTTTTTACACGGCTAAATGTAACAACCGTGTAAAATATTCTTTTTAGAAATAAAAAAAAATCTGCTGTAAACTATTAACACAACCCAAACAAAATTAATTACATATCAAAAAATTACAGAATATATCATAAAATATAAAAAAATCATACATAACATTACTTGAAAAGTAAAAAATAACAAGATTTATAACTTTAATTTTCATATAAACAACTAAATAATAATAATAATAATAATAATGGAAACTAAACATCCACACCATTTATATTATCATGAAGCTTTTAACATCCCAGGATCTAATGGCAATATATACAACTCAAGACACCATCAATCAATGCTCCTTCATAATAATCTGCATATGTTGCTTTCTTGGTTCATTTAAACAAGTTCTTAGAGATCTGTAAACATATATAAATATTAGTTAAACAATATATTAGATGAGATAAATTTTTCATGTCATTAACATACCTTTGACATGTTATAAGAATCATTTTATAATTTTAAAAATAAATAAATTATCTCTCTCTCTCTCTCTCTCTCTCTATATATATATATATATATATATATATATATATATATATATATATATTAATAATAATAATAATTTACCTTTCAGATCCAACTTCCATATATCATAAACTTCAATTCTCAAACCCCTTAATACCAAACCGAAAGTGATGGTGGTGGCATGTATGTGTGGTGGTGGTCTTAGATCTAGATCTAGATCCGATTTGGAAGAAGAAAATATGTTGGATTTGGTTAGTTTACTTTGTAAGTAAAAGCTTTAAAATTTATTGGGTTAAACAAGTATTGTAAGAAGTTAGGTGGAGAAAACTTAGAAAGAAGCCTTAGAAAATTTTGAGGTAATTATCAATCGGTGATGGCAGTGAAAGGCATTATATGGACTAGTAAATGTAAATTTACACGGTTTTAGAAGCAACCGTGTAAAAAAGTGTACTTTTTTACACGTTTCTTACAAACAACAGTGTCAAAATTTCCGCAACACCTTTCTTACACGGTTGAAATCCTGAACTGTGTCAAAATTTCTGGGTTTTTCCCTTTTTACACAGTTTTATTCTTAGACGTGTAAAATCAACATAGACAAAAGCTCATTTTTGTAGTAGTGTTTTATCGCTATGTGTCTATCAACTGTTTTATGGGAGAATAATTTATGCACCAAGCTCGACTTTTCCCACTTTTATCATCTCATATTGATCTAATTGATTTTCATCTCTTCAAAAAAGCGAGTCAGTATATTTTTATGTTTGTGTGATTGACTTTGTTCGATAATATGTGATTGCAACTTGTAGATGGTGAAAAGAAAGAGTGAAACATTTGTAACATCCGCGAATTTTGACCCGTTGACTCTTGTGTAATTTGACTAACAAACTTATTGAATGAAGTAATTTGGACCCATTTATGATTTTATGACTAAGTGGTATGTTAGTCGAGTCGTAAATATGTCGTTTGGCGTTTAGTAGTGTATGTGATTGTCTATATGGCTTGTGGGAGAAACGGGTCGGCCCGTGGGTAGTCCATGACCCACCAAGCCCCCAAGACCCACTTCCCCCTTATCCTTCTCTCATTTCTCATTACTATCTCTTTCTCTTTTTCTCTCTTTCACCCAAAAGCAAAAGAACCATTCAATCTCTTCACCATTCTTGCAATCAACTAGTAGTGGATCGATTTTAACACAAGAATAATCATCATCTTCTCATTGTCGCCATCTTTGAAGAATCAAAGGCCAAGTTCTTACCATTTTACCCATTTTTGACCTAAATTCGGAATTGAGCACTAGGAAGAGTTTTGGTAAGTCTAAATCAACCCATTTACTTCTATTTATGTTTGTTCATGTATTTCTAGTGGATTTGATGTGATTTCGAGTCTTTAAAATGGCAAAATGGAGTTTTGGGTTAAATTGGGGTTAGGGTTAGGGTTTGATGAATTTGTGGATGATTTTGGTGTTTTGGTCGAATTTGTGGGTTGGGTTATGTGTATTTATGGTCATTGATGTTTAGTTATGCTTCAAAATGGGTTACAAATCGTTTTGGTGTGGTTTGGGTTGAAATTGGGGTGTTTGGGTTCGTGTTGCTGCACTTGCAGCTGCTGGTCCTGGTGTGCAGGTTGTCCCACTGCGGCGCAGTGGGAGGGCATAGTCTCCACTGCGGCGCAGTGGATTCTCTCGGCCTTCCTGGCTTCTTAGGCCACTGCGGCGCAGTGGGCATGGTCTTGGCTCACTGCGGCGCAGTGGATTTCCTCGGCCATTTTTGCCTCTTAGCCCACTGCGGCGCAGTGGGCATGGACCTTGCTCACTGCGGCGCAGTGCTTTGTCTCGGGTCCTGGTTCAGTTTGGCCACTGCGGCGCAGTGGACATAGTTCTGGTCCACTGCGGCGCAGTGGATAGTCACTGTGTTTTTATGTGTGTCGCTTTCCAACTTGTTTGAGATTGTATAGTTGACGTGGCGGTATTGCGATGAATAATTATAGGTTGTGGACGTGTGGAACCCATTACTCGTTTGTAATCCTTTACTAGCTTCTTTGCCAATCAAGGTGAGTTTCGTATCTCCCTACCCGCTTGGGATTCGGGCTGAAAAGTGTAAACCTGGCTTGTTTACTTGTATTTATTGATGTATTAATTGTTTGACTTGATTGTTGGATTGATGTGGCGTATCCTTTCGTTTGATTGACTTGGGTTGTGTTTTCGTTAAGTATTACTTATACATTAGGATAGACGTACATACATGGAAGTCGGTTATGCCTTCCTTTGGGTTTTAGATGTGGTGGGAAGGCTGCGGGTGACCCTATACATAAGCATCTAGGACTTGAAGAAAGTAGAATCCTCTGAAATATATGTACGTATAGTTGGTTTATATGGTGATTAATGATTAATTTTGATTGATGCATATGTTGTGTATATGTCCCACTGTTAGGGGATTTGACTTATGTATATTGAGATACGGCCTTGTCCCTCTGTTGACAAGTGTGCCCGTTACGATTATTGATTGTTGATTCATGTTTGTCGAATGTTGATTATTGGTTTATGGTTGACGGTTATTGATTGTCGGTTGTGATTATGCATTTACATTTGATTGTAAGCATTGCATACATTGTTGATGAGCCCTCGGCAGGGGATTGCCGGCATCCTGGTGCATAGATGTATGCACCCATTTTGGATGTAGTCCTGACCCCGAGTATATAGACATATATATCTCGATGTTTTTGAGATACAGCCCTGACCATGGCGATGGCAGAGGGGTATCGTTGCATACGTGATTGAAGGTCACGCTTGGGATAGGCATATTTGCTTATTCATTCATTCGGCACATGCATTGATTCATACATCATTTGTGCATCCTCATTACACTCTCATTTCTTTTGTGTAATCTTGTTGTTGGACGATATTGTGTTGCTTAGAGGCTCGCTGTAAGTCATGTCTAGCCTCTATTCTTATATTGTGATTATTGATGCCGGTTCGTTATGAACCATTACTACGAACTCACCAACCTTGTGTTGACTATGCTTAGTACACTTTTCAGGTAATCAGGTACTCCCCGGACGTGGTGTTTAGTTGCTTGCTTGCTGTCTAACCCGGCTTGGACTCATGGATCAAGGATTCATTGACCCTCCTTTTGCATTATTCCTAGGATCGTTTGCCATCCTTGGATGTGTTATGTTAACATTGATGGCTATTTGCTCCTGTTGTATTTGGTTACTTGTATTGCTATGTTTTGGATTCACCGAATCATTAATTGCATTTAGTTGTTCTATTGTAATTCCACCGGGTGCTGTATGATTTCCGTGACATTTTGAGCTCCGGCTTGGGGTGTTACAGAATGGTGGCCCATGCGTGGTCGTAGAGAATTAGGCGGTTTGACCTAGACTACGGCTTAAGTTAAAACTCTTCATATAGCATGCATGGTTAGGAAATTCGTGTGCAATATGAATTTTGTGAATCCCCGTGTGAGTTCGTAGTTAAGACCATTTGTGTGATAGCTTGATTTCAAAGTGATGAATATGGTTACTATGATTTGTTGTTGCTAGTTGTTGGAACTAATGTGATGATTTAGGGCAAAATGATGGGATGCCATTAACTTAGTATAATATTGTGGCAACCCTAAAAGAACCCGATCAACTCTTTTATGGTTACCCGATACTATAGCAAGTTCATGACATCGTGGATTGCGCACGTGTGGCTTAAAGTATAATAAGGAACCGATATGCTTAATGGAAGTTGATTGGGTGGAAGGTTAGCCGTTGGTACACCTTGTATACATACCCGGTTGATAACTAGAGAGCATATCGAATTCGGATCATACTTTGAGTCATTCGTGTTAGTTGTTTAATTACGGGATGAAATGAACATGAGTACTAAATTTAATGATAAAATATGGCAATAAATGCAACGTGATGATATGACATGTGAAAACCCCCTTATGATCCTAACACTACTGCCTTAGCATAACATTATGAATGAGTATGTGGTATCGGTATGAGGGCATGACTACTTGTGTGACTAACATGTGAGCATTTGAGACTAACTCTCGGGTCAACGTGTCACTTGTTTTATAGAAATGGAAAGACCAAGGAGAGTACGAACAAACTATAGGACTGAAGAAGAAGAGCCTCAACCGGAAGCTCAACCGGAAGTACAAGGTGGTAGAGGCCGTGGTAGGGGCCGTGGTAGGGGTCGTGGTAGAGCTCCTGAGCCGAACTTGGCTGAGGTAATCGCTCAAACGGTTGCCGGTATCATGCCAACCATCATTGCTCAAGTCACGGCGAGTCTTGGGCAAAATATTGGGCCTCAAAACAATGAAGCCCCAGAAAATGAAAATAACGAAAATGCTCAACATTATGCCGAAGATAATGAAGAAGAGGAACCCGTGGGAGTTGGTATCGGTATGCCTATGAATAATCAATATGGTGGGTACCGTCAAGGTTGTATATTCAAAGACTTTAAAAGTTGTGGGGCACCGGAGTTTGATGGGAAGGGTGGTCCCACGGAATGTATAAGATGGTTTGAGGCGATAGAGGCGGTGATTGAAAGGAGTCATTGCACCTATGGTGACCGGATTCCCTATGCATCCGGCATGTTTAGGCATGACGCCTTAAGTTGGTGGAACCAAGAAGTAACTTTGGGGCGGACTCAAAATTTGGAGTGGGTTGACTTCGTAAATAAAGTAAAAGCAAAGTTTTGTCCTCCCTACGAACTACAAAATTTGACCATTGAGTTTGCAAACCTCAATATGGAAGGAGCCGATTACAAGGGCTATGTGAGACGATTCCAAGAGTTGTCTACCCTCATTCCTCACTTGGTGGGTACCGAGCCACAAGCCATCCAAAAATTTGTATTGGGCTTGAACCCTCAAGTCCGATCTTATGTTAACTCAAACATGCCTACTTCCTTGGCTAATGCGGTCAACCAAGCCGGGAGTGTGACCGAAGATCTTTTGAGGAGTGGTGTTTTGAGCAAATCCTCGTCAAACAAGAGGAAGGAAGTGGGTGAGTCTAGCGGGGTAAGGAAAATGGGGAGGTTTGACCCCAAAAATGCAAATAGGGGTAGAATAATGGCGGCGGTGGGACCGGCTAGGAGGGCTTATAACGGGCCTCATCCTTTCTGTGGAAGATGCAACAGGCACCATCCCGCCACTGCTCCATGTGAAGTATGCTATAATTGCAACCAAGTTGGGCACGCATCCAGAAACTGTAGGGCTCCAAGAACGGGCCCAATGAATGCGGCTCCTATTCGGGCCGTTCCTCCTCAAGGTAACCAAAGAAGGGGCGAGTGTTTTGAATGTGGTAGCCGGGACCACTATCGTAATGATTGTCCTCGATGGGTGGGACAACAAGTTCAAGTGGCCGTTCATCCCAATCAACTCCAAATGGTTGGGCCTAATCAAAACCGGGGTCAACAAGGCCACCAAGTGCAACCACGCGGCCGAGCTTTTGCGGCCAATGTGAATGAAGCCCGAAATGATCCTAACGTAGTGGCAGGTACTTTCCTCCTTAATGGTCTCTATGCAACCGTACTATTTGATTCCGGGCCGATTTTAGCCTCGTGTCTTCTAACTTTGTTCCTTTGATTGATGTGCATCCATGTGCTCTAAACTATGTGCTTGACATTGAAATGGTAAATGGGTCACTAACTAGAATTAGCCAAATACTCCGTGATTGTGTCTTGACTTTGGAGGACGTTGACTTCTTCATTGATCTTATGCCTCTTGACATTGGTAGTTTTGATATTATAGTGGGTATGGATTGGTTAGCGGCGGTTAATGCGACGATTGATTGTGGGGAGAGAGTTGTTAAGATACCTTTGGCCAACGGTAAAATTCTTAGGGTTCAAGGCGAAACCTCCGATTCCCCAAATTCTAAAGTCTTTAGTGCTACCACCACAAAGGTAGAATTGAAGACCGTTCCTATTGTTTGTGAATTCCCCGATGTTTTTCCGGATGACTTACCGGGATTACCTCCAACTCGTGCGCTTGATTTTCGTATTAGTCTTATTCCTGAAGCCGCGCCCGTAGCAAAAGCCCCTTATAGGCTAGCTCTAACCGAAATGCAGGAGCTACAAACTCAACTCAAGGAACTCCAGGAGAAGGGTTTCATTCGCCCTAGTCAATCTCCTTGGGGTGCTCCTGTTCTCTTCGTTAAAAAGAAAGACGGATCCTTCAGAATGTGTATTGATTATCGGGAATTGAACAAGCTCACCGTGAAGAACCGATATCCTCTCCCTAGAATTGATGACTTGTTTGATCAACTTCAAGGAGCTAAGCACTTCTCAAAGATCGATCTTCGCTCGGGTTATCATCAACTCCGGGTACATGAAGATGACATTCCCAAGACGGCTTTTCGCACACGGTATGGCCATTTTGAATTCACCGTAATGCCTTTTGGGTTGACTAATGCACCGGCGGTGTTCATGGACTTGATGAACCGGGTGTGTCAACCATATTTAGACAAGTCCGTTATTGTGTTCATTGATGACATACTTGTATACTCGAAGACAAAGGAGGAGCATGTTAAGCACTTGCGCGAAGTGCTTGAATTACTAAGGAAGGAGAAGTTGTATGCAAAATTTTCCAAGTGTGAGTTTTGGTTGGAAGAGGTCCACTTCCTTGGTCACGTAGTGAGCAAGGATGGTATTCATGTGGACCCAAGCAAGATTGAAGCGGTTAAGAATTGGAGAAGACCCGAAACGCCATCCGAGATCCGCCAATAATTCCTTGGATTGGCGGGTTACTATAGAAGATTTATTGAAAATTTCTCCCGTATCGCACAACCACTCACTCTCTTGACTCAAAAAGATAGAAACTTCGAATGGGGCGAAAGACAAGAGAACGCCTTCCAAACTCTTAAGGATATGTTATGTGATGCTCCTATTTTGACGCTACCGGATGGGATAGAAGATTTTGTGGTTTATTGTGATGCTTCGGGGCAAGGTTTGGGTTGTGTTCTTATGCAAAGGGGTAAAGTTATTGCTTACGCCTCTCGTCAGTTGAAGGTGCATGAGAAGAACTACCCGACACATGACTTGGAATTGGGAGCGGTTGTGTTTGCTTTGAAGTGTTGGAGGCATTACCTCTATGGCACCAAATGTGTGATTTATACCGATCACAAAAGTCTCCAACACATCTTCAACCAAAGTGAATTGAATATGAGGCAAAGGCGTTGGCTTGAACTATTTAGTGATTACGATTGTGACATCCGTTATCACCCGGGCAAGGCAAATGTAGTAGCCGATGCCTTAAGCCGAAAGGAGAGAGTGAAACCAAGACGGGCTCGAGCTATGAGTCTCACGGTAGGGCCAAGTATTCGTGATCGGATTATTGAAGCCCAAATTCAAGCGACCCTACCGGAAAACTTTGGAAACGAAAACCTAGATGGCATGGAGCAACTATTTGACCGAAAGAATGATAACGGGCTTTACATGGTGGAAAGGCTTTGGATTCCTATATTCGGCGATTTAAGAACGCTTATTATGAATGAAGCCCACCTATCACCTTATTCGGTCCATCCCGGGTCGGATAAGATGTACTTTGACTTGAAGGAATTGTATTGGTGGCCGGGCATGAAGCGTGATGTGGCAAGGTATGTGAGTGAGTGTCTTACTTGCTTACAAGTCAAAGCCGATCACAAGAAGCCACCCGGATTGTTGGTACAACCGGTGATGCCCGAATGGAAGTGGGAGCATATTTCAATGGACTTCATTACTAAACTACCGAAGACAAGAAGCGGCCGTGACACGATTTGGGTGATAGTAGATCGGTTAACGAAATCGGCTCACTTCTTAGCCATTCGTGAAACCGATAAATTTGACACTTTGGTTCGTTTGTACATCAAGGAAATAATATCTAAGCATGGAGTGCCGGTTTCTATCATTTCGGATAGGGATGCCCGTTTCAAATCAAAATTTTGGGAAGCCTTTCAAAGAGCCATGGGTACCCGACTAGACATGAGCACGGCATTTCACCCTCAAACGGATGGGCAAACCGAGAGAACCATCCAAACACTTGAAGACATGTTGAGGGCATGTGCGATTGATTTTGGTGGAAGTTGGGAAGACCATTTGCCGTTAGTTGAGTTTTCATACAACAATAGCTACCACGCTACTATTCAAATGGCACCCTTTAAGGCCTTGTATGGTAGAGTATGTCGTTCTCCTCTAGCTTGGGCGGAAATTGGAGAAAGTCAACTTATCGGGCCAGAAATTGTGATTGAAACCACTAAAGTAATATCTCAAATCAAGGAGAAGTTGCAATTGGCCCGTGAGCGTCAAAAGAAGTATGCCGATGTGAGACGAAGACCGTTGGAATTCGAAGTGGGTGAGTTTGTACTATTGAAAGTGTCACCTTGGAAAGGCGTCGTACGATTCGTGAAGCGGGGAAAACTTGCACCAAGGTATATTGGTCCTTTCAAGATTCTCGAACGGGTTGGAAAGGTTGCTTATAGGCTAGAATTGCCTCAAGAGCTTAGCGGCGTGCATGATGTGTTTCATATTTGTAATTTGCGCAAGTGTTTGGCGGATCCTACACATCATGTGCCTATGGACGAAATTAGGGTTGATTCGAGCCTAAACTTTGTTGAAGAACCGGTAGAGATCCTGGACCGTCAAGAAAAGAAACTCAAGAAGAAACGCTACACAATTGTCAAGGTTAGATGGAGTGCTAGACGTGGAGCCGAGTTCACTTGGGAGAGAGAGGATCATATGAGGTCGAAGTATCCACATTTATTTAATAATTAGGGTTTTGTAGAATTTCGGGACGAAATTCTTTTAACGGGAGGATAATGTAACATCCGCGAATTTTGACCCGTTGACTTTTGTGTAATTTGACTAACAAACTTATTGAATGAAGTAATTTGGACCCATTTATGATTTTATGACTAAGTGGTATGTTAGTCGAGTCGTAAATATGTCGTTTGGCGTTTAGTAGTGTATGTGATTGTCTATATGGCTTGTGGGAGAAACGGGTCGGCCCGTGGGTAGTCCATGACCCACCAAGCCCCCAAGACCCACTTCCCCCTTATCCTTCTCTCATTTCTCATTACTATCTCTTTCTCTTTTTCTCTCTTTCACCCAAAAGCAAAAGAACCATTCAATCTCTTCACCATTCTTGCAATCAACTAGTAGTGGATCGATTTTAACACAAGAATAATCATCATCTTCTCATTGTCGCCATCTTTGAAGAATCAAAGGCCAAGTTCTCACCATTTTACCCATTTTTGACCTAAATTCGGAATTGAGCACTAGGAAGAGTTTTGGTAAGTCTAAATCAACCCATTTACTTCTATTTATGTTTGTTCATGTATTTCTAGTGGATTTGATGTGATTTCGAGTCTTTAAAATGGCAAAATGGAGTTTTGGGTTAAATTGGGGTTAGGGTTAGGGTTTGATGAATTTGTGGATGATTTTGGTGTTTTGGTCGAATTTGTGGGTTGGGTTATGTGTATTTATGGTCATTGATGTTTAGTTATGCTTCAAAATGGGTTACAAATCGTTTTGGTGTGGTTTGGGTTGAAATTGGGGTGTTTGGGTTCGTGTTGCTGCACTTGCAGCTGCTGGTCCTGGTGTGCAGGTTGTCCCACTGCGGCGCAGTGGGAGGGCATAGTCTCCACTGCGGCGCAGTGGATTCTCTCGGCCTTCCTGGCTTCTTAGGCCACTGCGGCGCAGTGGGCATGGTCTTGGCTCACTGCGGCGCAGTGGATTTCCTCGGCCATTTTTGCCTCTTAGCCCACTGCGGCGCAGTGGGCATGGTCTTGCTCACTGCGGCGCAGTGCTTTGTCTCGGGTCCTGGTTCAGTTTAGCCACTGCGGCGCAGTGGGCATAGTTCTGGCCACTGCGGCGCAGTGGACATAGTTTTGGTCCACTGCGGCGCAGTGGATAGTCACTGTGTTTTTATGTGTGTCGCTTTCCAACTTGTTTGAGATTGTATAGTTGACGTGGCGGTATTGCGATGAATAATTATAGGTTGTGGACGTGTGGAACCCATTACTCGTTTGTAATCCTTTACTAGCTTCTTTGCCAATCAAGGTGAGTTTCGTATCTCCCTACCCGCTTGGGATTCGGGCTGAAAAGTGTAAACCTGGCTTGTTTACTTGTATTTATTGATGTATTAATTGTTTGACTTGATTGTTGGATTGATGTGGCGTATCCTTTCGTTTGATTGACTTGGGTTGTGTTTTCGTTAAGTATTACTTATACATTAGGATAGACGTACATACATGGAAGTCGGTTATGCCTTCCTTTGGGTTTTAGATGTGGTGGGAAGGCTGCGGGTGACCCTATACATAAGCATCTAGGACTTGAAGAAAGTAGAATCCTCTGAAATATATGTACGTATAGTTGGTTTATATGGTGATTAATGATTAATTTTGATTGATGCATATGTTGTGTATATGTCCCACTGTTAGGGGATTTGACTTATGTATATTGAGATACGGCCTTGTCCCTCTGTTGACAAGTGTGCCCGTTACGATTATTGATTGTTGATTCATGTTTGTCGAATGTTGATTATTGGTTTATGGTTGACGGTTATTGATTGTCGGTTGTGATTATGCATTTACATTTGATTGTAAGCATTGCATACATTGTTGATGAGCCCTCGGCAGGGGATTGCCGGCATCCTGGTGCATAGATGTATGCACCCATTTTGGATGTAGTCCTGACCCCGAGTATATAGACATATATATCTCGATGTTTTTGAGATACAGCCCTGACCATGGCGATGGCAGAGGGGTATCGTTGCATACGTGATTGAAGGTCACGCTTGGGATAGGCATATTTGCTTATTCATTCATTCGGCACATGCATTGATTCATACATCATTTGTGCATCCTCATTACACTCTCATTTCTTTTGTGTAATCTTGTTGTTGGACGATATTGTGTTGCTTAGAGGCTCGCTGTAAGTCATGACTAGCCTCTATTCTTATATTGTGATTATTGATGCTGGTTCGTTATGAACCATTACTACGAACTCACCAACCTTGTGTTGACTATGCTTAGTACACTTTTCAGGTAATCAGGTACTCCCCGGACGTGGTGTTTAGTTGCTTGCTTGCTGTCTAACCCGGACTTGGACTCATGGATCAAGGATTCATTGACCCTCCTTTTGCATTATTCCTAGGATCGTTTGCCATCCTTGGATGTGTTATGTTAACATTGATGGCTATTTGCTCCTGTTGTATTTGGTTACTTGTATTGCTATGTTTTGGATTCACCGAATCATTAATTGCATTTAGTTGTTCTATTGTAATTCCACCGGGTGCTGTATGATTTCCGTGACATTTTGAGCTCCGGCTTGGGGTGTTACAACATTACATATAATGCTATACAGGTATTGAATTATTTTGATTTGTCAGCGCTTTTTATGTTTATTTTTGGTTGCATGCTATTACATTGTATTGCTTGTAATATTATTACACATATTGCTTAGAATCGTCTTTTTTTTTCCCTCTTAGTGTCGTGTGTTTAAGTAAGGTCATGTGAAAGTGTGAAACAATACATAGTTGTGTAAAAAAAATTGTTAAGATAATTTAAGTTTTAAATAAGTTTCTTTTTTTAAATCGTATATAATTTAAGTTTCAATGCTAGCTAACAAGCTTGAATAAAGCATTAATGGACTTCTATCAATAATAGTATAATGTTTAAGCTTACAGAATGATGTTTTTTTATTTATTACAGTAATTATTATTTTTATTTAATTAAAAAGAAATTAATTAGTGAGATAAGAAGTTACACCCACTTAAAAATAATTAAAAAAAATGGACAATTATGATTGGTGGATGATAATAATGGTGAAAATGATAATTGGAAAAGGAAGTTCATAAATTCATATAAGGAGTTAGCTTATATGATCGATGTCGACGTCATATAACTCTCTGTTGCCCTCACATTCAAAGGGGGCTGGTTATTTATTTATTATGTGGCAAAATTGAAGAAGATGATGGTGAGGGCACTATATATGTTGTTAACAGCATATAAAGTTTTCCTTTTATATAAATGGATGTTAAATTAAAATGCCTATTTTATATGGGGAAAAAAAACACAAAATGAATTGCACTACTTTTTACCAAGATTAATAGATACATTGATATTAAGAGAACTCGAAACTTACTGTGTTAATAAAAAAAAAATTATAAAGTCTAATCCAGACGACGTACGGGTATTGTGCTAGTTTAATGTGTGTTGTGGACAAGCTGCTGTTCATAAAAACTTAAAAAGGAAAAAAAATAATAAAATAAAATTGGACAAGCTTGAGCTAATATGTTTTTGTGGTTAACGATGTAGTTTATATTTAACTAGCTTTTTTAATCTTGCTGAACATATGTATCAACCATTTGGAACGGGTAATGGGGGGCCTGGGAGGATGGTATAGGTTGTTGGTGATAGCGATTGTGTTTTTTCGATCAAGTCTTATTGGAAGTTATTACAACACGAGAGCTTGTGGATAATTGCTATCACTTTAGTTGGAATAATTGGTTACCCATCAAAATTAATGTCTTTGGTTGGAGGGCGGGACTGGACCGTCTCCCGACCAGAGATAATCTTGTAAAACGATATGTAGGGGTTTCTTGTTCCATGTGTCCATTGTGTAATGAGATCCTTGAGTCTCTTAACCACCTTTTGATTTCATGCTCGGTAGCTACGGAGGTATGGTATAGGATCGGGGTTTGGTGTAAAATCTCTCCCATCTTCGTGAACTTCGTATAATTTTCAACCAAGAAAATAAGTAAGGTAGTATGTCATTTGTAGTGCTCTAAGCGTGATCACCATTATGTGACCTATCACATAATTGGAACTAATATATACTCAATCACATTACTTGTGATGTATAGTTCTTTTTGTTGTTGGTATAAAAATTGAAACATGATAACCATTTACCTGAAACATTTATATCTAAGAAAATAAGTTTTAGTTCTAGGAAACGTGTGGACGACTGAATTTGCACGCTCATAATAAATAAAAAAAAAGTGGACATGTGGTAATTTCTTTTTGTGCTTCTTTTTTGACTTCTAATCTCTCGGCATAAAAGGATCAAAACTAAAGAAAGTGATCACCACCAATGTCATTCCCGGTGTATTTCGTATGCATAAGTCAACGAAAAACAAATGTATAAGGTTCTCTCACGATCTTTCAGCAGAAAGAAAAATATCTTGAATCTTAACAACCTTTGCTTTTAAAAGGATCACCACCAATGCCATTCTTGGTATATTTCGTATGCATAAGTCAACGAAAACACATGTATTGGGTTTCCTTAACTTTGATCGAATTTATAGGTTTCTAAAATAGTTATAGCTAACGTTTTCCCTTTTTATCAAAACTATATATTTTTAAGAAATATTACACATAATTAAATGTGTAAGAATATTCATTTTATATTTTACAAAATATTGTCTTTAACTAATGTGTGCACTTAGTTGTTTTACAAAATACTCATCAAAATCGCAAATTATGACATGCAACTTTGAGAATCGCAACCCATAGCTTGCGATTTGTAAGTCATGGTTTGCGATTCTGCAAAAATGCAAGTTATGGTATGCGATTTCCAGAATCGCAAGCCATGGTTACAGTGTTTATGTGTATTTTGTGAAAATTCGAAAAAGTAGGGCATTGCTATATATCTATAATGAGTTTTGCATATTTAGATTATTTTCTCTATAAAGACTAAGATATATGCTACGCTTTACATGCACATGATTGAATTTCATAAGTCAAAATAAAATTATCTCTAATTAAGTTATTTTTTATTGTACATGTACAGTTTAATATATGATATGTTGTGATTGCGATATTAATTAGATCTATGTTCATGTTGTATAGATTTTAAAGTACACGAGGGTTTAAGACCCGTGCGATGCACGGCAAGGATGAAAGATAATTAATTTTATTGAACAATTAATCGTTTTTTACATGCTCTACAAAAATTCAAATGATACGATACAATATCAAAACATCCATAGTTACATAGGATACACATAAGTACCTTTAAACTTATAATCAAAATAGCTTAAAACTATTTATACTCAATATAAGCGTATAAATTGTTACTATTCGAGTAATTACCATTTAAGGAAGAGAGTCAAAAATCATCAAACACTACAGTTTAGTAATATATACAGTATATTTGCATGATGAAAAACCAAATAATATACAAACAATGTTTTATTAAACGTGGAAAGGAAACCATAATCGTAAGCAACAATCAACATGTCGATTATTACTTTCTTTTGGACCATGGAATTCTACGTTAAGTTCGTTAAGTGCATTAATCCCGTCATTTATCTGCTCCACGGTGTGATCAATCCCATTACACGTATGGTACTTATAAGGCTTTTGTGTCTTTTCATATACTATAACTCATTAACAAAAATACATGCTAAGTATTCATGATGTTATTAAATATAACTAATTTTGAGTTTTTGGAAGATCAAATGATTATAAAGAATTAATTTTCAAGAGTTCAACATCATAACCAATATCAAATTGAAAACTTTAGGTTATTGATGTCAAAATTGAAGAATCATTAAAAAGAAAGATGCATGTTGATTTAGCATTGATGCAAGAACTCAACTTTTAGATTATTTATAAATAGATATTCGTGATCATTAGTGCAATTCGAGTATTTACTAATACATACCTTTTTTCATATATAGATATGTTAGTTTCTTAAAATTTGATATTTTCTTTCTATAATATAGGGTTTTGAAACAAGCCCTTAGGGCTGTAGTTAAGGTGTGTTAAATAGTGTACATTTACCATAAAATTCAGGGTGGTTTTTGATATGAAGTACAACTTTTTTATGCATGTTTAAGTGAGCCCTAAGGGCTTCATTTAGCATTTTCCATATACATATGTCAAATACGTTAATAACATTTAATGCAAAATCAATTAGTCAAAACAAAATTAAATTGACTAAATCATAAATTTAATATATTATATACCATTAAACTCCATCTGTTAAACAAGTATTACGGGTACCGGTCACTGTCATCTCCAATCATTTAGCCGAATGTCCTTGCTAACAACAACAACAACAAGGTACTCAATCCCGACATAAGTCGGGCTATGAGGGAGGTATGATGTAGACAGACCTTACCCCTACACAAAGGTAGGGAGGCTGCTTCCAGATCCACCGAGGTGGAAGGGACCTCCGGCCCGGGTGAAAAAAATAGGGTTAGATCCACCGGAGTGGAAGCCTTAACCGGATGGTGATAATCTCGATCTCGAACTCTCAATCTCTAGCTCGATCCCAATCTCCGGTGCACAAGTTCCGATCTCAGATCTGGAAAATGTGACCGTTAGAGAGGGAGAGGTAGAGAGAGAGGGCAGAGAGAGAAACCCTTAATTCAACAACTTAAAAACATTCGGCACAGTTCTAGTTATAACTGGAGACAAACTAGTGGTTGGGTTACAACATTATTTTATTATTAATGAATATACCATATTTGTAATTTCGAGCCACCGAAGAAACATAAGCGTAGTTGATTAAAAATACTCAACTGAAGTATTTATTAAACAAACTTAATTAGCTAATGGTGTAAAGCTTTTGGAATGAAAGTACTTAACAGTAGAGCATTTGTATGCTCTTGCACCAAATCCCATAGCATACTAACATGCTTCTCATCAGTAAGAGTTGCACCTATAGCAGCCCGGATCGCGTAAACCCCTTGGATCATCGTGTGGGTCATGTAAACACGCCCTGTCCCGTTTAACGATTCCAATAACTGTTGGTTCACGCGATTTAAGTCTTCGTCGGTACTTTCATTAGCCAATATGCTAATAAGGTCGATGCTGAAATCCTAAAACATACCATAGCAAAGTTTCTTGGAACCACAATCTCAAATTTGGTATCCATAGACAAAAGTGTTTCAAATTGTATAGCCATATTCACGTGTTTCCTTATGAACTCTCTTATGCCAGTTACACCATAACTTCTTATCACCATCCATAACTTCAAAGCTCGAAAACATCGACTCAGAGCAATCTGCCAGTCTTTATAGTCTACTACTTGTTTGGACTCGCTTTCCTTATTCTTCAAAAGTTCGGGATCGGTAGAGAGAGCCTCTGTAAGGTCATTACGATTTTTGACCCAAAGGCAACAACAATCCAAAGAGGTCAAGAACCATTTATGTGGGTTAAAACTAAATGAGTCTGAACCTTCAACACCATCAAGAAAGTGACGAAACTCCGGGCATATGCATGCACTTCCCGCGTAAGCAGCATCCACATGAACCCAAATATCGAACCGATTAGCCACCTCACACAACGTCCCCAATGGATCGACTGATGTTGTTGGTGTTGTTCCTACTGTGAGGCATACGTATAACGGTATCAAGCCTGCTCTAACATCAGATTCGATCTCCTTCAATAATGCATCCGGGGATAACTCAAGATTCATCGACCTTTTCGTTTGGATAACGCGAACGTTGTCAGGACTGATGCCAACAACTTGACATGCCTTTTGGAAAGAAAAATGTGTTTGGTCAGAGCAGTAGACAACAAGGTCTCCCAAAGTGGTGGTTTTTCCTTTGGTCTTAATAATATCTAACAACTTTTTTTGTCTCGCAGCAATCAATGTGATAATTTTTTTGAAACGGACGTTTTTCAAGGATGGTTTGTCAAACAAGTTTTCGAAAAAAAAAAGTTGTACAACCGGGTAAACCGGTATTAGCATTACCGGGTTCAAAATTTTGGCTCGAACCCGGTATTAGCATTACCGGGTTCAAAAAAAGGTGTTTGAAACCGGTATTAGCATTACCGGTTTCGAAATACGTGCTAGCTTTTCAGATTGATTACGACATATCACTGCAGTACCTACTTTTTATGATACAAGATGCATGTTATTATATGCCAGTACCTACTGAATATATATGCCAGTACCTACTTCATCAAATACCTGAAAAGTTGTACCTACTGAGTCTTTTTGTGTTTCACAGCGGTAAGAGTTAATATATGCCAGTACCTACTTCATCAAATACCTGTACACTTCGAACCCGGGGATGGCAATACCGGTTTCAAACACCTTTTTTTGAACCCGGTAATGCTAATACCGGGTTCGAGCCAAAATTTTGAACCCGGTAATGCTAATACCGGTTTACCCGGTTGTACAACTTTTTTTTTTGAAAACTTGTTTGACAAAACACCCTTGAAAACGACCGTTTCAAAAAAAATTTCCAATCAATCTTTTTTTTTTGAAAACTTGTTTGACAAAACACCCTTGGAAAACGACCGTTTCAAAAAAAATTTCCAATCAATGTGCAAACAAAGCTCTCACAAGTACTGCCATGTATCACACCACCGCCACCACTATCACTGGAAAATGAGAACGATTTAGGGAGTTGAAGAAGCTTCAAAAGCCATTCCATGACAACCATCTCGAGCTCGGTGGCCGCAGGAGATGCCAACCAGTTGAACCCAACCGTGTTAAACCCCGTTAGAAGCATTTCGCCTAGAAAGTTTCCGGTGCTTCCATTAGACTGGAAATAACCGAAAAAACCAGGACTTTGCCAATGAGTTATGCCTGGAATTATATGCTTTTGGACATCTTGCAATATGGATTCAATAGGTTCAGGGTGTAATGGTGCTGACTTGGGCATAGTTTCGGTTAAGAAGCCGGGTTTAACTTGACTACAAACGGGGTATTTTTCGATATTCGAGTAGTAATCGGCCAAAAAATCAACCACCATATGGGCTTGTTTCCTGAACTCCCCAGGATCTAGAGGATTCTTCATCAAGCTAATTCTGGTTTGTTCAACAATATTGTAGCTACCCATTAAATTGAAACAAGCAATTAGGTAATTTGGTATATATGATGCTGAGATGTGTTATACTTTATAGCAGTAGATTGTGTTTGCTTTATATATACGAGTGATGAGATGTCCCCATTGGAATTTTGCAGTATGTTTAGACGATTATGACGTGTGTTCTTTTTGAATCAACAAAATTAATTGATTCGGCAAATAAAGACCCAAAATGAGAATTAAAAAGAAAAACGATAAATAGGTGAGAACCCTCTGGTCTCATGTACCAACTTGGTACCCAGAGCGCACAACGTATAAAACTCATGTCCGGTGAAACACCATCCTCACACATGGAGCACATAAATTTCTTATACTTGCTTTTAACAAGGTTTGAAACTGTTATATTTCAGTCTTTATCTTGTGGGCATATGTTTCGCACGCTAATTGGTACCCAAAGTGAGAATTAATACATGTCATCTTGGGCTCCTTAACAATACTTCGGTCATATTGGGTGGTACATAATTTTCTTGACGTCGGTCCTAATGGATTTAGGTAACAAAATGCGGGACAAAAATTCTTGGTATTTTTGACAAAAGTAAAGTAATCTGGATTGAGGTATTTTTCAACCTTTCTTTCAATAAAATTTATTTTAAAGATCTTTCCATGTTTTTAAGATTTTTTGGAGATGAAATTGTCTCTAAGGATATGATAAACCCATCACGAGTTTTGATTAGTTTACTTGTACAACTCGGTGATGCAGTTATGAAATATAAATCAAAAACTTATGCGGAGTTGATCATCTATATTCTTAATGTCATATTGTTGGATTACAAGATCATTTGGTTTAATTTGTGTTAATTAGACTTATGGTTTATGTTGAGATAATTGCAGGTACTGGTTTTGTACTAGAAGAAAGAACAAGTACTATTGGTGTCAATATGAAGTTTGGACTGCTAATGAAGAAGAGAAGAAACATCAAGGGCCTTAATGTAAATTAAGGTTTATATATATATATCACATAACCCTTCAGAATATGACCTAATTTTTTGATCATTATTCGTTCACATGAGCAGCATATTCGATATCTATCTCTCTATATTCATATATATATTTTGTATAAATCTGTATCATCATCTTGGTGATATTTGATCTAGTTCTTATTTCTTTCATCAAGTCTGTAATAATAATCTCTATATTCATTAATCAAATAATAATAATAATTCTCTTATTGTTCTTGATCTAATTCAGATTGTAGATCTGATTAGATTTGTGATTATTTCTGGATTCTTACATGGTATCAGAGACAGGTTGAACAACCGATTGTTGTTGATCTGATTTCTCTTCGTGTTTCACTCAGATCTAGGGCGTTTTCCGTTTTGGAACCCTAGATTTTGATTTCTGGAATCTTCGTTCGACTATTCTTAGGGTTTTTACTGGTTAAGTTAACCCTAATTGTTGTTCTTCCGCTGCAATTTCTGGTGATTTGCCCTAAAATTAGGGTTTCTTATTTCGCTTCTGATTTATCTCTGGACTAAGTGAATCCAGAGTAAATTAGGGTTTCTTATTCATCCGATAGCACTGTATTGTATTCTTCTCTCTACTCTTATTTTCTTCCTATTAAGTGTGTTGGTGTGATTATTTGTTATTTGATTATGTGATAATTACTTGGCTTACGCAATCAAGTTTATCTTGATGTATGTGGTCCTCTTCTAAGGAAGGGGGAGCCTAGTAATTACTTGATTGTTTCTTTGTGATTCTGGTATTTTTTTAAAATATATTGTTTAAGTTTTTTTTGTTTCTGTGATTGTTATTTTTATTCTTGTCTTCTTTGTGTGATTTGTGACAATTTGTTATAATGGTGAATACTCCACCTGGTTCTGTTCATGGGGGGAATACTCCTCCTCATTCTGTGCACAATGATGATTCTGATAATGATGATTTTGAGATTAATAACACTAAAATAAGTAAGTTGGATTTTGGTGATCCTTTGTACTTGCATGCAAGTGATACTGTTAGTACTCCTTTGATTGGTTTTAAATTGTTAGGAACTGACAATTACAAAGTGTGGTCTTGTGCTATGGAACTTGCATTACAAACTAAAAATAAACTGGGCTTCATTGATGGTACTTGCTTAAAATCAATAGATAATCCTGTGTTGAGCAAGTCAGTGGGATAGATGTAATGCTGTGGTACTTAATTGGATACTTGGGTGTGTTTCTCAAGAATTGTATTTAGGACAAATCTTCTCAAAAAATGCTTCTGTTGTTTGGCAAGAACTTAAAGATACTTATGACAAGATAGATGGTTCTGTAATCTTTAATCTGCATCATAAAATCAATTCACTCACTCAAAATGGTGCTTCTTTGTCTGAGTATTATCATAATTTGACCTCTTTGTGGAGACAATATGATTCTATGGTTACTTTGCCTATTTGTACTTGTGCTGCTGCTGCTACTGTTAAAAGTCATACTGATATGATGAGATTAATGCAATTTTTGATGGGACTAGATGATGTTTACATGGGTGTTAGGTCTAATATCTTGACTAAAGAACCTTTGCCTTCTGTTAAAACTGCATATGCTATTATTTCAAGAGAAGAATCTCATAGGTCAGGGGTAACTGATAAATCTGCTAATACTGCAAATGCATTTGTTGCTAAAACCAATTTTCCAAGGAATTCTAATGCTAAAATTAGTTCTTCTAGACCTCCTTTTGATTCTAAGAAAAGTTTTGACAATAATTTTGAATCCAAAAGAACTTTTGATAATAATAATAGAACTTACAGACCACCAAATCCTAATTTACAATGTTCACATTGTCACAGAATTGGTCATACAATTGAAAGGTGTTTTCAGCTTGTGAACAAAAGGTCTTCAAATCAATTTAATAAGTTTTCTACTAATAATGCTCATGTTGATTCTTCTTATTCTAAACCAAGTACTTCACAACCTTCTGTAAATGCATCTGTTTCTTCTTCTACTACACCTGCTTTAACTTCTGATCAAATTTCTAAGTTGCTTAGTCTTTTAGATGTCAAATCTGGATCTTCTTCTGGTATGCATGTTAATATGGCAGGTATTAGTTGTTTACCTCTATGCAGTAACTCTTGGTTTATGAATTGTAATTCTGTATTGTTAAAAGCTATCATCAAATGGATCATAGATTCTGGGGCAAATCAACACATGACTGTTTCTGATAAATATTTGACTAATGTTGTTGATATTTCTGATTTAAAACTTAAAATTGGTCATCCTAATGGTACTTCTGCAATTGTTCAAAAAATAGGTAATATGATTCTTAAAAATGGGATTGTCTTATATGATGTACTGGTTGTTCCAGAGTATTGTGTAAACTTGATGTCTGTTCACAAATTGTCTAGAGACAACAACTTGTTCATAGGATTTGATCCTGATAAGTGTTATATTCAGGATTTACATCAAAAGAATCTTCTGGGGACTGGTAGTGAGCAAGGTGGTTTATATGTTTTTGATGATGATGTTTCTAACTGTTCTTCTTCTTTGGTATGTAATTCTGTATCTGCTCCTACTGTGTCTAAACATTTGTGGCATTTAAGACTTGGACACCCTGCTGAACAAGCTTTATCTATTATTTGTGACAAGATGTATTTGAAATCTGGTTCTGTTGGGCCTTGTGATGTATGTCACAAAGCAAAACAAACTAGAAGTCCTTTTCCTTTAAGTGAACACAAATCTGTTTGTTTAGGGGATCTCATTCATCTTGATGTTTGGGGACCTTATAAAGTTTCTAGTAAGGATGGTTTTAAATATTTTCTTACAATTGTGGATGATTTTACTAGAGCTGTTTGGACATTTATGATGAAATCTAAAACTGAAGTTTTTGATCACTTAAATGTTTTTTTAAATCTGTTATTAACTCAGTTTAATGTAAAAGTTAAGATTATTAGAACTGATAATGGCACAGAGTTTGTTAATAAACAAATGACTTCTTTGTTTCATTCTAAAGGAATTGTGCATCAAACTACCATTCCTTATACTCCTCAACAAAATGGGGTTGTAGAAAGGAAACATAGACACCTTCTTAATGTAGCAAGGTCTCTTATGTTTCAGGGGGGAATACCTTTATATCTGTGGAGTGATTGTGTGCTTACTGCAACTTATCTAATTAATAGAACTCCTTCCTCTGTTTTAAAAGGAAAAACTCCTTTTGAATTGGTGTATAATTCTGAGCCTTCCTTAGAACATCTTAAAGTATTTGGTTGTTTGTGTTTTGCAACAAAGTTAAATGTTTCTGACAAGTTTGAGTCTAGGTCAGAAAAATGTGTTTTTATTGGATATTCTAATGAGAAAAAGGGTTATAAACTTTATAGTCTTGAGTCAAATTCTTTTTTATTTTCTAGAGATGTCAAGTTTTATGAAAATATCTTTCCCTTTACTATGAAAAAAGATTTTGTTAATTTGAATAAATCTGTTAATCAATTAAATTTTTTTGATCTTTATGATACACCAAATCTTGAGGAGAACTCCATTCCCAATGATGAAGAGGAAGGCATATTGAATGATCCTAATGTTGGAGGTGGACTCAATTACTCCTCTGGCAGTTCTGATAGATCTACCAGGAGTGATAGAGATGCTGCAACCACATCTAGTGATGTGAATTATGAAAGCACCAATTCTGAGGGTTCTTATGAAAATCAAAATGATGTTGTTAATAATTTAAGAAGATCAACTAGACAAACTACTTTATCAAAAAGGCTGGTTGATTATGAAATTGAAGGAAAAGTTAAGTTTCCTTTAAGTAAAGTTGTGAATTATGCTCATTTACCTGTTGATCTTTACTGTTTTGCTACTAGTTTGAATAAAAGTAGTGAACCTTCTTCTTTTTATGAAGCTTCTAAAGATACTAATTGGATAAATGCTATGAATGATGAGATGGAAGCTTTAAATAGAAATAATACTTGGGAAATTACTTCTTTGCCTTCTGGTAGAACTCCTATAGGTTGTAAATGGATATATAGGGTTAAGTATAAGTCTAATGGTGAAATTGAAAGGTATAAAGCAAGGCTTGTTGCTAAAGGTTTCAGTCAAAGGGCTGGAATTGATTTTGATGAAACATTCTCTCCTGTTGTTAAAATGGTAACTGTTAGGTGTCTTCTTACTGTTGCAGTTTCTAATAACTGGCCTTTGTATCAAATGGATGTTAACAATGCTTTTTTGTATGGTGATTTAAATGAAGAAGTATATATGAGTCTTCCTCAAGGATATTTTGATAAGGATAGTAACTTAGTTTGCAAACTAAATAAATCTTTGTATGGCTTAAAACAAGCACCAAGACAATGGAATGCCAAATTGTGTAGTGCTTTAATTGAGTTTGGATTTACTCAAAGTAAATCTGACTATTCTTTGTTTACTAAGAAAGAAAATGATTCTTTTGTTGCTTTACTTGTATATGTTGATGATATTGTTATCACTGGTAACAATAAAAATGAAATTGAAAAAATAAAAGGTTTAATGAGTTCTAAGTTTAAGATTAAAGACTTGGGAAAGCTGAAATATTTTCTAGGAATTGAGGTCTTAGAGAATGAGAAAGGTATTTGCCTATCTCAAAGAAAGTATTGTTTGGAATTATTGAATGATTTTGGTTTATTAGGGTGTAAACCTATGAATACACCTTTGGAAATGAACATGACTTTTAAGGCTGATTCTTCTAAATTGCTTGATAATATAACTGTTTATCAAAGATTAATTGGAAAATTAATCTATTTGACTTTAACTAGACCTGACATAAGCTATGCAGTTCAATGTTTATCTCAGTTTATGCATGCTCCCACTTCTGATCATTTCAGTTATGGCTTAAGAATATTGAGATATCTTAAGCAGTCTCCAGGTAAAGGTTTATTTGTTCAAAAAAGTGATGATTTGGTTCTGAAAGGGTATGTTGACTCTGATTGGGCTAGATGTTTGACTACTAGAAGATCTATAACTGGTTTTACTATCTTTCTTGGTAAAACTCTTATTTCATGGAAGAGTAAGAAACAAAATACAGTTGCCAAGTCCTCAGCTGAAGCTGAATATAGGGCTATGGCAGCTGCTACTTGTGAAATTATTTGGCTTGAGAACCTTTTGAATGATATTGGTGTTAAGACTCAATTACCTGTTCAGTTATTCTGTGATAGTAAATCTGCATTACAAATTGCTGCAAACCCTGTTTTTCATGAAAGAACAAAGCACTTTGAAATTGATTTACACTTTATAAGAGAGAAAATAAGTTCTGGAATGTTGAAAACTTGTAAAATTGATTCTGAATGCAATATTGCAGATTTATTAACAAAGAGTCTTGGTTCTAAGCAACATTTCTTCTTGTGCAAACAACTTGGTCTTTTAGATATGTTCCAGAAATGATTCTTTTGTTGCTTTACTTGTATATGTTGATGATATTGTTATCACTGGTAACAATAAAAATGAAATTGAAAAAATAAAAGGTTTAATGAGTTCTAAGTTTAAGATTAAAGACTTGGGAAAGCTGAAATATTTTCTAGGAATTGAGGTCTTAGAGAATGAGAAAGGTATTTGCCTATCTCAAAGAAAGTATTGTTTGGAATTATTGAATGATTTTGGTTTATTAGGGTGTAAACCTATGAATACACCTTTGGAAATGAACATGACTTTTAAGGCTGATTCTTCTAAATTGCTTGATAATATAACTGTTTATCAAAGATTAATTGGAAAATTAATCTATTTGACTTTAACTAGACCTGACATAAGCTATGCAGTTCAATGTTTATCTCAGTTTATGCATGCTCCCACTTCTGATCATTTCAGTTATGGCTTAAGAATATTGAGATATCTTAAGCAGTCTCCAGGTAAAGGTTTATTTGTTCAAAAAAGTGATGATTTGGTTCTGAAAGGGTATGTTGACTCTGATTGGGCTAGATGTTTGACTACTAGAAGATCTATAACTGGTTTTACTATCTTTCTTGGTAAAACTCTTATTTCATGGAAGAGTAAGAAACAAAATACAGTTGCCAAGTCCTCAGCTGAAGCTGAATATAGGGCTATGGCAGCTGCTACTTGTGAAATTATTTGGCTTGAGAACCTTTTGAATGATATTGGTGTTAAGACTCAATTACCTGTTCAGTTATTCTGTGATAGTAAATCTGCATTACAAATTGCTGCAAACCCTGTTTTTCATGAAAGAACAAAGCACTTTGAAATTGATTTACACTTTATAAGAGAGAAAATAAGTTCTGGAATGTTGAAAACTTGTAAAATTGATTCTGAATGCAATATTGCAGATTTATTAACAAAGAGTCTTGGTTCTAAGCAACATTTCTTCTTGTGCAAACAACTTGGTCTTTTAGATATGTTCCAGAAATGATCTTGAGGGGGGATGTTGGATTACAAGATCATTTGGTTTAATTTGTGTTAATTAGACTTATGGTTTATGTTGAGATAATTGCAGGTACTGGTTTTGTACTAGAAGAAAGAACAAGTACTATTGGTGTCAATATGAAGTTTGGACTGCTAATGAAGAAGAGAAGAAACATCAAGGGCCTTAATGTAAATTAAGGTTTATATATATATATCACATAACCCTTCAGAATATGACCTAATTTTTTGATCATTATTCGTTCACATGAGCAGCATATTCGATATCTATCTCTCTATATTCATATATATATTTTGTATAAATCTGTATCATCATCTTGGTGATATTTGATCTAGTTCTATATATTCTATTATATATGTATAAATGATATATATATATATATATATATATATATATATATATATATATATATATATATATATATATATATATATATATATATATATATATATATATATATATATATATATATATATATATATATATATATATATATATATATATATATATATATATATATATATATATATATATATATATATATATATATATATATATATATATATATATATATATATATATATATATATATATATATATATATATATATATATATATATATATATATATATATATATATATATATATATATATATATATATATATATATATATATATATATATATATATATATATATATATATATATATATATATATATATATATATATATATATATATATATATATATATATATATATATATATATATATATATATATATATATATATATATATATATATATATATATATATATATATATATATATATATATATATATATATATATATATATATATATATATATATATATATATATATATATATATATATATATATATATATATATATATATATATATATATATATATATATATATATATATATATATATATATATATATATATATATATATATATATATATATATATATATATATATATATATATATATATATATATATATATATATATATATATATATATATATATATATATATATATATATATATATATATATATATATGAAGTTTGGACTGCTAATGAAGAAGAGAAGAAACATCAAGGGCCTTAATGTAAATTAAGGTTTATATATATATATCACATAACCCTTCAGAATATGACCTAATTTTTTGATCATTATTCGTTCACATGAGCAGCATATTCGATATCTATCTCTCTATATTCATATATATATTTTGTATAAATCTGTATCATCATCTTGGTGATATTTGATCTAGTTCTTATTTCTTTCATCAAGTCTGTAATAATAATCTCTATATTCATTAATCAAATAATAATAATAATTCTCTTATTGTTCTTGATCTAATTCAGATTGTAGATCTGATTAGATTTGTGATTATTTCTGGATTCTTACATATCCAGAAAAGACTACTTTTGAATAAAAACTCTTAAAAATCTCTTGTCAAATGAACATTTTTTTTTACATAAAAACAAAAATCCCGGCTAATCAACTCTTACAATATATTGCATAATTCTAATATGTAGTTATTAATATAACTTTTCTTTTTTATTTCAGTTTTCATCAAATAATACAATCTTTCTTTATCTTTATACTAAATAAAAGAAGATTGTTATGACATTACTATTCTATATAAATAGCTTATTTGTCACCTTCAAATTTATTCTTAAAAGTTTTTTTTTTTTTATTTTATTTACTTATGATGTCATATATAAACACTTTTCTTTTTAAAATTTATTGCATTTTTATTTTTGTTATTTTATGAGGTTATTATTTTTAAAAAAATATTTTTATTTTTTTAAAAAACTCTAATAATTTATACATGGTCTTTTAAGTTCAATCATCTAAATTTTTTTGTCATAATAGATTTTAAATTATCCGCATATTATGCGTGATCGTGCACCGAATCGCGTAGCCTTTGCGAATGAAAATGTGAGTGGAAAAACCCTAGAAGGTTTCTAGGATTTGTTGGCGATTCCTCGAAGATAGGAACGGTGTTCCTTTACGCCAACGAAGGTAGATTGGGGTGATGGTCAAATTGTATTCGACTTTAGGGTTTTAGTTTAGGGTTTCCCTATTCCTTCTTTAAGTAAAACTCTACTTACCATATTTATCCGATTTAGTTTCCTTAGGAGAATATCTTAGAATATTCCGGACTAGGTAAGCGTATTTGTCTTCGAAATAAAGCAATGTGTTAATATTTTTTATGCGGTTGAATTGATCTAAACACCTTCGTGTTTATGTCCTTCGTAAATGCGCTTCGTTGTAAGGTCCTTCGTGTGGTGGTTTGGAGGGGTACATCGTCAAGCCCCCCAGTCTAATATTAGAGGCTTCAAAGGCTGTATTTTTAGACTATTATTATTATTTTGCCTGAAAATTCTGAATCATGCTTCGAAGGACCAAGGGAGACCATGTCTATGCTACTCGGGGGGTAAAGAGCGGTGACCGTATATGCAAGGACCGTTCTTGACAATTCCAGAAAGATAATAGGATCCTTTTGTCTTCTTTTGCGCGGAAATCGAAATGGTAGGTAAGGGCTATTAAAGCTATTTGCCGTTTCATTTCTTCGAGATTTATCACCTTCTTCTTCTATTATATACTTTTTTTGTTTTCAAATTTCTCCGTTGATACTCTCTGAAATTTTTTTTTTTGATGGCTCGTGCAAAAGAAAGGAAAACTGTTGGTGGTAACCATCCTTCATCTACGCAGGCAGGTACATCTGCTGGTGGAACTCCGGCGCCGACATATTTCCAGGGCCGCCGGAAAAGATCGGCTGTAAAAAGAAAACATCTGGTCGTTTTTACTGATTCCGATTATGATTCTGAGGTTGATAAGGTGTCATATCGCGAATTGAGATATGAGTGGGCCCGTTTCCGCCAGGAACTTGTAGAAGTGAAGGGGAGGGAGGCGCGTTTGAAAAGCGACGTTAAATGGGCTGGTGATGAGATCCGCTGTTTGTCTCATGATATGGAAAAGTCCATCCCCTTTATTGCCCTTCGATGCTCCAATAAACGATATCAGGAGAAACTGAAGGAGGCGGAAGTTATTTTTGATGATTTGGCCAAAAAGCTTGATGATTCTGAAAAGCGATTGTTGGAGAATAACATTTATGTCGATGGGGTCAGGAAGGTGTGGGGTGACAAGTGCGAGGAGCTTCAGGGTGCTCATTTAAAGATTCAATTTTTGGAGGAGCAACTGAAGAAGTTGAAGGAGGAAGTTGTTCCCTATGTTTATCAAACTACTCTTACTAACCCGGGAGCTGGGAAACGCTTGGTAGAAGCGATTATTACTTCGGAGAATGTTTCCGATGTGTTCCCTGTAAAATAAATTGTATTGTAATTTATTTGTACTTTTTAATGAATGTATCATTATATTATTTATTTTTATTTGCATGGTTCCGAAGGGTCCCCCTGCGGTGTTCCATGTCTTGTTTATATATGCATGGTTGCGAAGGATCTCCCTTCGTTGTTCCATGTCTTCGTATTTTAGTGCGTATTGTTCCCTAGGACTGTGTCCTTAGGTTTCTGTTTGTACGCTATGTGGGCGTCCCCTTGAACATGCGTTTTATTCAGAGAAATACGTCTTTGAGGTTTATTGAATAACGATCGTGGGCAGAAATACATAAGGGAGCGACCCTTCGTATAAAAAAGAAAAAATGCATTGCTCTTTCGCAATTGCTTTATTCATTCTAATAAAGATAGTTGTCACATTGTGCATTCTATCTATTTATTATGTGTCGTAGCACTCGGGTACAAGAACTAATCAGTTTTACTGATAGAATTCTCTGAGATTTGAACTATTCCATGTGCGGTCCACCGGTTCGCCATCTAATGTTGTTAGCTTGTATGCTCTATTGCCGAAGGCTACTTGAACCTGATACGGACCTTCCCATGTTGGTCCCATCTTCCCTGTGTACTTTACTTGACTTGCACTGTTGAGGCGAAGGACATAGTCACCCACCTTGAACGAAGTTGGGTTGGTGCGTTTGTTGTAGTATTTCTCAAGCCTCTTTTTATATGTTGCTTCCCTTATTGCAGCTATGTCCCTTCGTTCCTCTAGCAAGTCTAAGTTTACCCTTAATTCTTCTTCGTTTTCTATCGTGTCAACCTTGGATGTTCGGCAAGTTGACACCTGGATTTCTGCTGGCAAGACCGCTTCGGTTCCGAAGGCAAGGCTAAAGGGAGTTTCACCATTGCTTGTTTTGGGTGTTGTTCGTTGTGCCCATAGGATAAATGGTAGCTCATCCACCCATCCGGTGTGTTTGTTCCCTAGCCTTTTCTCCATTCCTTTAACTATTTCTCTGTTTATCGACTCAACTTGCCCGTTTTCCTGTGGGTGATACACGGAAGTGAATTTCTGTTTTATTTTTAACCTTTCACAGAATTTCGGGAATGTCCCTTGTGCAAATTGCTTTCCATTATCAGATACGATAGTTTGCGGCATCCCAAAACTACACACTATATGCTCCCAAACGAATTTCTCTATTGCTTTTCCCTTTATCGAAGTTATGGGTTTGGCTTCGACCCATTTGGTGAAGTAATCAACTGCTACTACCAAAAATTTAACTTTTCCAGGGGCTTGCGGGAGTGGTCCCACTATGTCGATTGCCCATTACACGAAGGGCCAGGTTGAAGTAACCGAAATCATATCTTGCTTCGGAGCTTTTGGTACATTCGAATGAATTTGGCAGGATTCACATTTCTGGATATACGCTGTGGCATCTTGATGCATGGCTGGCCAAAAATATCCGAAGCGCATAGCTTTGGTTTCCACGGATCGTGCTCCCGAATGTGTCCCACATATTCCTTCGTGTATTTCTTCGAGGATGACCGAAGCTTGATTCGGACCTACGCACCTTAGCCAAGGCGTCACGAAAGACTTTCTGTATAATTGTCCGTCTGTGATCTTATACTGGGGTGCTTTAATCTAATCTTCCGGGCTTCGTTAGGATCTTCTGGTAGTATCCCGCTGATCAAGTACTCACATATTGGTGTCATCCAATTTTTCCCTTCCTCTCTTATGAGATCGGCAACATACTTCTCATTTATTGACTTTTCTTTTAATACTTCGATGAGCACCTTTTTGCCGAAGTGCTCAAAGGTGAGGCTCGCTAACTTGCTTAGTGCATCTGCTTTCTTGTTCTGGTTACGATGAACGTGCTCTATCTTGAAGCTGCTGAAGCAGTTCAATTAACTCTTTAGTCTTTACCAAGTATTTCTTAATAGTTTCTTGCTTAGCTTCGAATTCCCCGGTGATTTGACATGCTACTAATTGGGAATCTATGAAGGTATGAATCCGCTTGATTTTCATTTCTTTTGCCAAACGGAGCCCTGCTAGGAGAGCTTCATATTCTGCCTCATTGTTTGTTGTGTCGAACTCGAATCTCAGGGCGTAGGTATATTCTTTTTCTTCTGGGCTGACAAGGATACTCCCTGCTCCTGATCCATCGGAGCTTGATGCTCCGTCGGTGTATAGCCTCAAAATGCCCCATCCTTCGTTTTCCATAACATCTAACGAGGCATATTTCTCTGGTTCATCATTTCCTTGTGTTTCTGCTATAAAGTCAACTAGCACTTGTCCCTTAACTGCATTCCTCTTCTGGAATTCGATGTCATTCTCCCCTAGCTCTATTGCCCATTTAGCAACTCTTCCTGATTTTTCTGGTTTGAGCAGTATTTGCCTTATGGGTCTATCGGTTAATACTGCGATCGGGTGAGCTTGGAAGTACCTTCGTAATCTTCTAGCTGCATGCACTAAGGCAAGGGTTAATTTTTCCAACTCCGGATAGTTAGCTTCGGATCCTTGCAAAATCCGGCTGACGAAGTAAATTGGAACTTGCTTCCGCTCTCTTTCTGCCAGGAGAACTGCACTTACACATTCGGAGGATGCAGCTAAATACATGAAAAGAGTTTCTCCTGGGATAGGTGAGGTGAGAGTAGGCAATTGTGCTATATACTTCTTCGTTTGTTCGAAGGCCTCGTCCGCCTCTTTCGTCCAGACGATGTTCTTTTTTGTCCAAACATCCTTTGAGAGTTTTAAAGAATGGGAGCTGTTTGTCTGCTCCCCTAGATAGGAAACGGCTAAGGGCTGCAAGCTTTCCGTTTAGGCTCTGTACCTCCTTTATCGTCTTCGGGGGCAGCAATTGACGAAGTTTGTCTACTTTCGAAGGGTTAGCTTGGATCCCTTTGCCCGATATATAGTACCCTAAGAATTTTCCTTCTTCAACCCCGAAGGAACACTTCTTCGGGTTTAACTTCATATTGATGGAGCGTAGAGTGTTGAAGGTTTCCTGGATGTCTTCCAACAAGTCCTCTTCTGTTTTACTTTTGATCACCATGTCGTCGACGTAGGCTTCCAGGTTTCTGCCGATCTGATTTTTAAAGACTTTATCTACCACCCGCTGGTAGGTGGCCCCGACATTCTTTAATCCGAAGGGCATTTTCTGATAACAGTATGTTCCCTTGCTGGTGTAGAATGCCGTCTTCTCTTCGTCTCCCTTGGCCATCTGGATTTGGTGATATCCTTTGTAAGCATCCAAAAAGCATTTCAACTTATACTCCGTTAGTGATTCCACTCCGATAGCAATCTTTCGGGCAAGCTTTGTTGATGTTCGTGAAGTCCACGCACATCCTCCACCCTCCGTCGCTTTTTCTAACCATGACTGGATTCGCCACCCAGATGGGATATGTAGACTTTCGGACGATTCCAGCTTTGGCAAGCTCTTCCACTTCCTTATTTGCTGCCTCGTCTCTTTCAGCGGCCAAGCTTCGTCTCTTTTGGTGAAAGGGAATTGCGTCCTTCCTTTCATTGAGCCTGTGTTCTGTTACGAACTTCTCTCCTTCGATCTCGATTATCCGAGGTATTCCTGTCATATCTGAGTATTCCCAAGCGAATACGTCCAGATTTCGTTGAAGCAGCTTAAGCAATTTCTTTTTTAAACCTTCGGGAAGTTGCTTCCCTATTGATATGGGTTGATCGGGGTATCCTGGGTTGACAATAACCTTGTCTTGATGATCTGGTACCTTCGTAAGGTCTTCTAGGATTTTAGGAGCCTCATGAGCCTTCTTAACCTTGTGTACCTTTGCTTGGTCGGATTCTGAGTAAACGGTCCCTACTCCTGTCGGCGTCAGGTGCTTAACCATGGAATGAATGGTGGAGGCTATCATCTCCAGCCGGCGCATTGCCGGTCTTCCAAGTAATATATTATATGGAGAGGTAGATCTGACCACTATAAAATCTAGTGTTTCTGTTCTGACATGGGGTGGTTCGCCAATGGTTACATCCAGATCTATCTCTCCTAATGGACTAACTCTCTCCCCGGCGAACCCTATTAACGGGGTTCGCGGAGGGCTTAAGCGAGCTTTTATTCCCTTCGGGAGTTGTAAGAAGCAGTGTTCATAGATGATATCACATTCACTTCCTCCGTCTACATAGACCCTGTAAACTTTCGTGTTAAATATTGATATTTGTATCACGATTGGGTTTTCTGATGGAGGTATCTTCAGCACCGGGAAGTGGAAAGCCAGTGGTGTCCATTGTGCGAGTTCCTTTCTCTTGTTGGATGTTTCTTCATTCGGACGCCCAGATCTGTAATGTGATTCATCTGTCATGGCTATGCTTTCATTTCGGAAATCAAAGTCGTGGTAATTTGGTGGGTTTTCTTTTGTTTTAGGGTCCCACGGATGGCGCCAAATGATTGTGCACCGAATCGCGTAGCCTTTGCGAATGAAACTGTGAGTGGAAAAACCCTAGAGGGTTTCTAGGATTTGTTGGCGATTCCCCGAAGGTAGGAACGGTGTTCCTTTACGCCAACGAAGGTAGATTGGGGTGATGGTCGAATTGTATTCGACTTTAGGGTTTTAGTTTAGGGTTTCGATCGGTGATCGTGTGTATGTAGTCGATATTGTATATCGAATATGTGAAGGAGTCCTCCTCCTTTTATAGGAGGAGGTTCCTTGGAGGAGAAGTTTAGGGTTTCCCTATTCCTTCTTTAAGTAAAACTCTACTTACCATATTTATCCGATTTAGTTTCCTTAGGAGAATATCCTAGAATATTCCGGACTAGGTAAGCGTATTTGTCTTCGAAATAAAGCAATGTGTTAATCTTTTTTATGCGGTTGAATTGATCTAAACACCTTCGTGTTTATGTCCTTCGTAAATGCGCTTCGTTGTAAGGTCCTTCGTGTGGTGGTTTGGAGGGGTACATCGTCAATGCGGGTTAATAAACTAATTTCAAGGTATAATATTTCGAGGTTATGAGTACCGTTGGACTCCGCAACTCCAGTGGCGAAGATACGTTTTTATAAAACTTTTATTAATATGCCATGTAGTTATAATTTATGAATATAACTTTTCTTTCTTATTTCAGTTTTCATCAAATAATACAATTATTTATATTTTCATCACATAAATATGAAGTATTAGTTTGGCTAAAATCTAATTGAATGGCATGTGGATTATACTTTAAAATTTATTATTTTTTATTATCAAGTTTCATGATGATGATTTCTAATGTCTATTTCAATTCAATTAATGCATTAAACTTATGGTAATAAGGATATTCTAGGGCATCTATAATTATTCGTGGCGCCATATAAACCCATCATGATACCATATATAGGTGACGTAGTAAAGTCAACAAAAAGGGACATATAGGAGAATCGAAGTTGATAGTTACCGGATTAATGTATGCATACGGTATTTAACTACATATGGTAATAAAATTACTGTATGGCGCGCACCAATCATTCGTGGCGTCTTACAAACCCATTATGACGCGCATCATATAGGTGAGCTATCATCAAAGTCAAGAAAAGACAAACATAGATGAACCTAAGTCAATAAATGTAATTTTACAATCGGGTGATCATAGTTCAATCTAATACCGAGTATACAACAATGTTTTAAAGTTAATAAAAGACATACATAGATATACCAAAATCAATAAAAGTAAATTACAACCAGTGACATCCTTCATTTCAATATACAACTGATTGTACACCAAACCGAGAGATTAGGTTTAGAAAGGGGATGATGTGTATTTTTGGTTATTTGTTGGCGATTCCCCGAAGGTAGGGTTTGTGCCTCTTTACGCCAATCAAATATGTATGAGTGCTAGCCGATTATGATCGTGCTATTGAATAAATTCTAGGTCTGATCGACCGTATTATTAATTGGATTGATCGTGCGTCGTGATGAGTATATATGAATGAATGCCTTTTAAGGTCTTATGAATCTTCTTTTATAGGGAGAAATATTCTTGGAGAGAAAGTTAAGCTTTATAGGGTTTCCTTGGTTTAAGGCCAGGAATATTACTTCCATAATTACCGGCCTTTTGTGATAAGAACAAATCCTGACTTTGTAGGGGAATAATTCTTATCTCTTTTATCTTCTGCGGGAGCCTTCATTACGAACAACCTTTGTGCCATAGTGCGCTGCTGACCCTTCGCGTGACAGATCCTACGTGGTGCTGGGAGGGTATATCATCAAGCCCCCCAGTCCAAGGGGATGGTTTTTGCCAAATAAGCATTGCCTTGGACTATTACTGCCAACTTACTAACTCCTTGAGGGGGGGTGTTGCAATTTCTGGAATCCAAAAAGTCTTATGTGTCAGAGCGCGTATCTCGAGGCATGCTATCGACGGTTAGGGTTTTATTTATTGGATGTCTATAAAAAGCACGTCGCCGTCTCTTCATTTCTTATTTTTTTTTGCGACTGTCGCCATCTACTTTCTGTAAGTCATCTTTCTGTCTTTGTTGAATACCGCTGCCATTTACTGTTTCCTTTACATTTGTCCTTTTCTTTTGCATATTATGGCTTTATTTATTCATATCTTCTTACTGTTGAAAGGATGTCGTCTAAGAGGAAGGTTGCTGTTCCCGTGGATGATGTTGCCGCGAAGAAGGGAAAGGGTCCTGCTGATATATCCCCGGTTTCCTTTTCTGGTACTACTGCCCGCAGATTTATGGAAGAGGAGTTGCTTTCAGAAGATATGGGTGACAGGAAAAATCTCTTGATCCGTGGCTTGTGTCGAGAGTACGAGTATTCTCAAGATATGTTGAAGGAATCTCAACGAGTATTGCAGATCTGGAAAAGCGGTTGACGGAACAAGATGTTGAGGTGAAGGCTCTTCGCACAGGGTTGGGGAGGCGCCATGACGAACTTTTGCAGAAGGATCTTGAAAACGTTGAACTCCGAGAGAAGGTGAATGGTCTGGTGAATAAGGTCATCCCTCATGTGTGTGAGACGCTTGCCACAGGCCCACAGGTAGTTAGTTTGATTGATTCTGTGGTGAATGCTACCAAGAAGAAAGGTGCGTTGTCCGCTACTCATTCTGAACATTCTCCTGAGTATGTGAAGGCGAAAGAAATTTTCGACCAGGCCATCTTAAAATTGGCAAGTTATCACAGTAACTATATTTATGACATTACTCATCTTCGCAATACCGAGGTGTATGACTTTTTGGTCGTAAAGCCCCGTTTTGATTAGTTTTTGATGTTATGGAATTTGTGTATCAGACTCTCTCATCTTTATGCTATGTTATTTCATGTTTATGTATGTGTGTTCGCGTACATTGGGGTGTCTGTTCAGGCGTCCCTGTCAGTTTGTTCCCACTTGGTCGCGTTTTTGCATTTACTGAGGTAGCGACCCTCTTATTGAATATTGGAGACAAATAGTCTCTCTTTTTTTTTATTTATATATATATATGCATTGTCCTTCGAGGGACTTTTTGCACCAGGGACTTTTTGCTTCTATTAAATAAGCAAAGTAATAGTTTATTAAAAAGGAAAAAGAAATCTTAACAGTGGAACTTTCGTAAATTCGAGCTGTTCCAAGTTCTATCCACCGGGGCTCCTTCGGGTGTCTCCAATTTATATGCTCCGTTTCCGAAGGCCATCTGCACCCTATATGGGCCTTCCCATGTTGGCCCTAACTTCCCGGTGTATTCTTTTTCGCTTGCACTATTCAACCGTAACACGTAGTCTCCGGTTTTAAACGTTGTTGGGTTCACTCTTTTATTGTAGTACCCCTCAATCTTCTTTTTAAACGCAGCTTCTCTGATGACTGCAATCTCTCGTCGCTCTTCCAGCAAGTCCAGATCTATTCTTAATTCTTCTGAATTTCCCTCCGTATTTAACATCCTGTGGGTGGATACCTGGAATTCTGCTGGTGCCACTGCTTCCGTTCCGAATGCTAAACTGAATGGGGTTTCTCCGTTGCTTCGCTTTGGGGTTGTTCTGTTAGCCCAAAGAACTAACGGCAGTTCATCTACCCATCCCTTGTGGCTCCGTCCCAGCCGTTTTTCTATTCCCTTGATTATTTCTCTGTTGGTTACCTCCACTTGTCCATTTCCTTGAGGATGGTATACGGATGTGAATGATTGCTTGATTTGTAACTGTTTACAAAATTCAGGGAAAACTCCTTTGGCGAATTGTGGTCCATTATCGGATACTATCGTTTGTGGTATCCCGAATCTACATATGATGTGTTCCCATACGAACTTCTTCATCTGATCCCCGTTCGTCGTAGCGAGCGGTTTCGCCTCTACCCACTTAGTGAAATAGTCAATGGCTACTACTAAGAACTTTTTCTTGTTTGGGCTTCGGGGAGTGGTCCAACGAGATCAATTCCCCATTGTATGAAGGGCCACGCTGAAATTACTGAAGTCATATCGTTTTTGGGCTGTCTCGGGATGTTAGCATGTAGCTGGCATGCTTCTCAATTTTTCAACAGTGCTGCAGAGTCTTGATGCATCGTTGGCCAAAAATATCCTAACCTCATAGCCTTCGTAGCGACGGACCTTGCTCCCGAATGTGATCCGCAGATTCCTTCGTGTATCTCCCGGATAATCATTTCTGCTTGTTTAGGCCCTGCGCACCGTAGCCATGGCGTGACGAACCCCTTTTTATACAGTTTTTTATCCAGAATCTTGTATTGTGGGGCTTTAATTCTTATCTTTCGAGCTTCGTCTTTGTCTGCTGGGAGTATTCCGCTTACCAAGAACTCATAGATAGGAGTCATCCAAGTCTTATCTTCTTCTTCCACAAGATCCGATACCTGTTTCTCTTCGATTGACCTTTCTTTCAAAACTTCCACCAGCACCTGTTTTCCTAGGTGTCCGAACGTAAGGGAGGCTAACTTACTCAGGGCATCTGCTTTTTTGTTTTGGCTTCTTCGGATATGTTCTATTTCGAAGTGGCTGAAACATTCCATCAATTCTTGCACTTTTCGCAGGTACAGCTTCATCGTTTCTTGTTTCGCTTCATATTCTCCTTTCACTTGGCATGCCACTAATTGGGAATCAACGTATACTCGTATATTTCGAATCTTCATATCTCTTGCGATCCGAAGCCCTGCCAGTAATGCTTCGTATTCAGCTTCGTTATTTGTTACCTCGAACTCGAACCTCAACGCATAAGTGAATTCTTTGTCTTCTGGGTTGATCAGCATAAGGCCAGCTCCACAACCGTCTGAGCTGGCAGCCCCATCAGTGTATAATCTCCAGATATCACTTTCGACAATCCCCGTTACCTCTAGTGACGTAGAGTGTGTTAATGAATTTTTACCTTCGTGTACTTCACTGATGAAATCGGCCAAGACTTGTCCCTTAATTGCATGTCTAGCTCTGAATTCTATATCGTGCTCCCCTATTTTGATGGCCCACTTAGCCACCCTCCTTGACTTCTCTTGTTTCAATAGTATCCGTTTTATCGGCTTATCGGATAGCACGACGATCGGATGTGCTTGAAAATATCTTCGTAACCTTCGTGCTGCGTGGACCAAAGCTAAGGCGAGTTTTTCTAGTTCTGGGTAATTGGCTTCGGCACCTTGTAGAACTCTACTTACAAAGTAGATTGGTATTTGCTGCCTATCCCTTTCGGCTACCAACACAGCGCTAACACATTCGGGCGAAGCTACCAAATATACAAAGAGTGTTTCTTTTGGTTTTGGCGCTGTTAGTGTCGGTAGGTCCGCAATGTATTCTTTCATATGTTCCAGAGCTTTGTTTGCTTCGTTCGTCCATGCAAAGTCCTTCTTCTTGATGCAGCCTTTTAGTGTTTTGAAGAAGGGGAGCTGTCTGTCAGCCCCTCGGGAGAGAAAACGGCTGAGCGCGGCGAGCTTGCCGTTCAAACTCTGGACTTCCTTGATCATTTTCGGTGCTGAGACTTGTCTTAACTTGTTTACTTTAGAGGGATTCACATGTATGCCTTTATTGCTGATATAATATCCCAAGAACTTTCCCTCTTCTACGCCAAAAGAGCATTTTTTGGGGTTGAGCTTCATATTGATCCTCCGAAGGTTTCCGAAGGTCTCACGGATGTCTTCTATGAGGCTTTCTTCGTCCCTGCTTTTGATGACCATATCATCGACGTATGCTTCTAGGTTCCTTCCTATCTGCGTGGCGAATGCCTTGTCAACCAGCCTTTGGTACGTAGCCCCTGCGTTCTTCAGACCGAACGACATTTTTCGGTAGCAATAAGTTCCTTTGCTCGTGTAGAAGGTTGTCTTATCTTCGTCTTCCTCTGCCATTTGTATCTGATGGTAACCTTTGTATGCGTCTAAGAAACACTTCAGTTTGTGTTCTGCCAACGATTCTACCTTCCAATCGATTTCTGGCAGGGGGTAACAATCTTTTGGACATGCTTTGTTTATGTTCGTGAAGTCGACACACATCCGCCACCCCCATCTCCTTTTTTCACCATTACCGGGTTCGCAATCCAAATTGGGTAGGCGGATTCTCTTATTATCCCTGCTTTCAGCAGTTCCTCTACTTCTTTCCTAGCAGCTTCGTCTCTGTCGGCGGAGAGGCTGCGTTTTTTCTGGTGAACAGGTTCTATATGCTTTCGTTCGTTCAGGCGGTGCTCCGTTACGAATGACTTTCCTTCCAACGTCAGGGTCCTGGGGACCCCTGTCATATCTGCGTATTCCCATGCGAAAATGTCTATGTTGGATTGTAGTAGCTTCCGGAGCCTGTGCTTACATTCGTCTGAAAGCTGCGGAAGGCTGGGTTAATTACTATCTTCGTTGTATCTTCCTGACCCTGCGGTTCCTTCGGGATGGAGGTCTCTCCGTCCTCTATTCTTTTCACATCATTAATTTGTTTTGTCTGCTCGTAAGATGAGCAGATCGTGCCTATCCCTGTCTCGGATCGAAACTTAACGAGCCTGTGGATTACAGAGGGGACTATCTCCAACCGCTGCATTGCAGCCCTTCCCAAGAGGATGTTGTAGGGTGATGGAGATCGTACTATCGTGAGGTCCAGTGTTTCGGTCCTCTCGTGTTTCCCGTCTTTGATGCTGACATCGAGATCGATCTCCCCCAGGGGCCATGCATGTTCTCCTGAAAATCCAACTAATGGGCCTCGAGGATCCGATTTTCGGGCTCGTATGGTGTCCTGGTAACTTGAGGAAGAAGTGCTCGAAAATGACATCGCACTCGCTTCCGCTATCTAGGTATACCCTGCGTACTTCGATATTAAATATCGCGACTTGGATGATTAGTGGGTCGCTGGAGGCCTTATTTTCCCCCAGAGGAGGAAAATAAAAACCTTCTGACGCAGTTCGGTCAGATCTGAGCGACTGGCCGTCGCCTGGTTAACTGTCAAAAAGGATCTTCTATTTTTTAGGGGTTGGGTTTTATTTTTCTTAACCATTTCTCGCAGTGTGAATGCACACAAATCTTATTGTGGGTCTTTGGATTTAAGCGATGTGAAGGTCCCACGGATGGCGCCAAATGATTGTACACCAAACCGAGAAATTAGGTTTAGAAAGGGGATGATGTGTGTTTTTGGTTATTTGTTGGCGATTCCCCGAAGGTAGGGTTCGTGCCTCTTTACGCCAATTAAATATGTATGAGCGCTAGCCGATTATAATCGTGCTATTGAATAAATTCTAGGTCTGATCGACCGTATTATTAATTGGATTGATCGTGCGTCGTGATGAGTATATATGAATGAATGCCTTTTAAGGTCTTATGAATCTCCTTTTATAGGGAGAAATATTCTTGGAGAGAAAGTCAAGCTTTCTAGGGTTTCCTTGGTTTAGGGCCAGGAATATTACTTCCATAATTACCGGCATTTTGTAATAAGAACAAATCCCGACTTTGTAGGGGAATAATTCTTATCTCTTTTATCTTCTGCGGGAGCCTTCGTTACGAACAACCTTTGTGCCATAGTGCGCTGCTGACCCTTCGCGTGACAGATCCTACGTGGTGCTGGGAGGGTATATCATCAACAACGATGTTTTTTAACATCGGTATTTTTGTCGAATTCGTCGGTACCAACAACGCTTCACCTGACCAGTTAAACTTGCTTGACTAGCCAACCTATAGTTTCATAAACAATGCTAGTAATTTGTTATAATCCAACAAACTACATATAATTGGAAATCCAGACTAAAAATAGTTACAACGAATACAATATATATGTTTTAGAATTCACAAGACCACAATACACTTTAAGATTATACAAACTATCCTAAAAAGAACAAAGCATAATTTTTTCTAAAAAATTAGTGACGGATTTAGGTCTCAAGCTTACTGGAGTCCTTAAGGCTTGAGTCAACTACATGGGCGTCAACAATAAGTTAAACATAACCTTCATATATTATGTAAAACACATGGGATATACAACTACTAAGGGTATTCATCATAAGTTTTAAGGGGGATCCAAATATATTTGTATGAAGCATATAAATTTTTTTCACTTCCAAGGTGGGTCCAATGAACACCTTGTTTACAAGATAGAAGTGCACTGTAAAAATCAAAGAAATTAGAAGGAAAAAAATCAGTCAGTACAGTTGGTTTAACTATAAAATTGGTCCTAGTTGAACTGCTCAACCAACTTAGTCGGTTTAAACCGTTTTTTAAAACAATCTATACTTCTATACTCCATATTAAAAAGAACTAGTTTTCAGGCCCATCCGATGGACGTGTCGATTCAAAAAATTTTTTTAACTTCCAAGGTGGGTCCAATGAACACCTTGTTTACAAGATAGAAGTGCACTGTAAAAATCAAAGAAATTAGAAGGAAAAAAATCAGTCAGTACAGTTGGTTTAACTATAAAATTGGTCCTAGTTGAACTGCTCAACCAACTTAGTCGGTTTAAACCGTTTTTTAAAACAATCTATACTTCTATACTCCATATTAAAAAGAACTAGTTTTCAGGCCCATCCGATGGACGTGTCGATTCAAAAAATATTTTTAAGGGTTCGTTTTAAGGAAGTTAGGTTTCTCTTGAAACGATACGTATCATAGATTCTGTATCAGTTAGTTATAGTTTATATGCTGTAACATCCCGAACTTTTTAATTAACGGTTGACTTGAGTCGTTAAGTCAACACAACGTGTCGTTAAGTCTCTAGGAGATTTAATGTTTATGTGTGATTAATGTGCTTTATGTGTAAGGTTTTAAAGCCTTAATGATTCATGTGTTAATGTGTTTAAGATGATTAAATGTGTTTAAAGTGTTAGTAAGTATTCCCGTTAAGTCATTTAAGCTTTAAGTGTGAAGTTGTAAAGTTAAAGGGCCTAAGTGTGAGGTTATTGATGATATACCCTATACGGAGTTCTACCTCCATACCCGAAGCAGACACGAAGGCACCTTCGTACAGGTAAAAATTACTTACTTATATATATCTAAAACGGAGCACGACCTCCGTACAAATATACTTTCCGGAGCACCTGGGAAATAATACCCAGCTTCGAAGGAAACATATCAAAAAAGATCGGATATAGATTCTTTCCATGATTATCCGAGCAAAATAATATATAATTAAAGCCCGAAGGCTTCGGATACGACTCATAAAGAGATTATCATAAATCTTCTTAAAAGATAAAAGATATTCTTGAGAGAGGAAGAGATTTACCCTAATTCTCTTACCCTCCTCTCCAAGTTTCTACCCTCTATATAAAGAGAGGAGAAATCATACGACACATATCTTCTTCTCCTTATAATACACAAAAACCACAACACCGACCCTTCGGTTCGATAACAGCTCCATCCACCAATTATGCGTAAAGCGGTCGTAGCCCTATTACCGGTAGGGAATCGCCTACAAACACCCCCAAAATCCACACACCCCTCCGGTTGTGCCATAGTTCGATTATTTGATCAAACAAATTGGCGCCATCCGTGGGACAAATTCCCTAAAACAATTCTTTTAAACCCACCCACGATCAGAATAATCAGCTACCATGGCCGACAGAAACATCAATTACTCTCCAAGAAAACCCAACGCGGGAGGATCTCGGACACCCTCCGGGGAACCGAATTTTGAAGAACAATTTTCTTTCGATACGCCTGGGTCAAACTTCGACCCACCCATTGTTACGACAAGCAGTCACAGCGCGGCTGTAGGCGAAATGCCAAACATACAAAGAACTTTGGACAGGCCTGCACCGCAGGGCCAAGGTCCAGATAGGTCCGCAACAACATCGCAGGGTCAAATCTTGGACAATCCGGCACCGTAGGGCCAAAGTCCAGACAGGTCCGTGATAACATCACAGGGCCAAGGTCCAGATAGGTCCGCAACAACATCGCAGGGTCAAATCTTGGACAATCCGGCACCGTAGGGCCAAAGTCCAGACAGGTCCGTGATAACATCACAGGGCCAAGGTCCAGATAGGTCCGCAACAACATCGCAGGGTCAAATCTTGGACAATCCGGCACCGTAGGGCCAAAGTCCAGACAGGTCCGTGATAACATCACAGGGCCAAGGTCCAGATAGGTCCGCAACAACATCGCAGGGTCAAATCTTGGACAATCCGGCACCGTAGGGCCAAAGTCCAGACAGGTCCGTGATAACATCACAGGGCCAAGGTCCAGATAGGTCCGCAACAACATCGCAGGGTCAAATCTTGGACAATCCGGCACCGTAGGGCCAAAGTCCAGACAGGTCCGTGATAACATCACAGGGCCAAGGTCCAGCCTGATTAGCGATAACATCGCATGGTCAAAGCCCGGATAGGTCCACGATTACACCTCTAGGCCAGGGTCTATTAAGGTCCGTGACAACTCCACAGAGTCGGAACACGGACAGATCCACAATAGTTCCACCAGATCAAGGCTGAAACAGACCTATACACGCGTCACTCCAGAATCGAAGTAGGTTCACACTTACACCTCTTCAAGGCCAAAGCCAGGATAGACCCGCGCCGCAAGGTCAAGGTCCGGACAGACCCACACCCCAAGGTCAAGGCCCAGATAGACCCACAACAACCTCTCAGAACCGAGATGAAAATAGACCGGTAATCACCCCGTCCGAGGGTCGCGACAACTTCTTTTTTACACCACTTCAAGGTCAGAGCCAGGGACAGAACAGGTCGGGTTTTACTCCATCGGATCGGAGGATATCACAGGCCCTCGGAGACACCAACAGGGCATCAACATCAGCGGAGCACGAAATAAACGATGCATACGTGCAAGCTAATTATGACGTCCTGAGTACAATTATGAACCGCTTAAGAGAAGCAGGCCAAATCCACAATGTTACCAGGAACCTGGAAAACGAGTATGACTCGGACTCGCTAAACCCCCCGGGAAGAATGAGCGAAAGGGCACCATCACAAAAACGGAGGCGAATTCAAGCAATCACAACCCCCGTAACAAAAACTACTGGGATACGGATAGAAGGAGGCCGAAATGCAGCAGCCAACGACGAAGAGACAGCCTTTCAAAGACTACGGGGAGGGCGTTTACCCAGGTTTGACGAAGGTCCGGAAGGCAACCTGGCACCTCGATAGAACCAGGGTAGATCCAGAGGACACCACGAAGGGATCACCCATCCCCGAAGGAATGTGATTCGTCCAGACTACGATTCATATGAATGGGAGGACCCGGAGCCGGTTGACTTATCCCACCTGGTAAATACCGATAGCCCATTCTCTGCAGCCATACAAAGTCACCCACTGCCAGCGAAAATGAAATACCCTCAACATCTGGGGTATTACGACGGAAAAAGCGACCCAGATGACTTCTTAAAGAAGTTTGTCGGAGCAGCTTTGATTCAAAGATGGGATATGCCAACCACATGCCACGCATTTTCCTACTCGCTGACAGATGATGCGCGGGAATGGATCGATGGCCTACCCAAGAACAGCATTGACAGCTTCGAGGTACTCAAGAACAAATTCAGGTCCCAGTTCAGTATGCAAAAGAAGCACAGAAAACTCATATTTCTGTGCATAATATTAAGCAAAAAGAAGGCGAAAAGACAAGGGACTTTATCGTTAGGTATACCAACGAAACCCAACAAGTACGGGGATTACCAGAAAGCCAAAGAATTTCAGGGCTCATCCATGGACTTCGCACAATAGATCTTATCGAGCATTTAAGCACTGATCTACCCGAAACATACGATGGCTTGACAGATAAAGCCCACATCTGGTTGGACGCAAGGGAAACCACAAATGTCGACTACTCTCCGGAAGAAAAAGGAAAGAGTACGGAGGCAATGGGAGGTTCCCTCGATACACAAGAGACGACAACCAATGGGAAGAAAGAGATAGAGACAGTGGGATTGACATCCTGTCCAGTCTCACCAAGACACCAAAGCAGATTATGGCCATGGAACGAGTTGCGTCCACTTTCCCGATCCCAAACAAAATTATAACAAAAAAGAAGAACATGGATAAGTACTGTGAATATCACAGAGATCACGGCCATGATACTAACAATTGCAGAAACTTAAGAAGAGCCATAAAGGAAGCCGTAGAACCGGGAAAACTGGATCACCTGGTCAAAGGAATCCGCCAAGCTACGAGGATAAAGAATGAAGAGAAAACATAAAAAATAGCACCAGCACAGATCCTCATGATACGTTTCGAGGTACATAGAGAGCACCCACAAGAACAGAATTACCAATTACCACCACTGGGGCAAATAGTACCATCCAACGGACCAATTATCATTGAAGCCACGATCGTAGGCACCAAAATGAGGAATGTTCAGATAGATGGAGGAAGCGAATGCGACATCCTCTACGAAAACTACTTTTCCAAGTTACCACGAAGTGTCAGGGAAACGCTAAGAAAAGTGGAAAAACCACTAACAAGGTTCACAGGGGAACGAATATGGCCAATTGGAGAGCTAAGGGCAGAAGTAACAATAGGAAAATATCCAAAATGGAAAACAGAAAGAATCACCTTTATGGTCATATCAGCAAACTCTGACAACAACGCAATACTTGGAAGAGAAGCAATGAGGAAGTTCGGGATGATAGCATCCACAATCCACTCACAAATAAAATTCCAAAGTGAGTCAGGGATAGCAACATTATCATCTAACCCGACCAACGAACGAGGAAAATACGAGCAAATCCGAAGCTCAACAGATGAGAGAAGCAGGAAAGCTCCGATGTAGACAGAAAGAAAAACAAAGGCCCCAGAAACAGCAAAGTTCAAAAGAAGAACACGCAGAAGGAATAGAGGGGCCAGGAAAAACAATGCACCATGGAGCTTCGAGAAAAAGACGGAGGATCAGAAAGATCTCCGTCAAAAGTTAAATTACCTAAAAAGACAACGGGATATGTCCGATTATCTACCGGATAAGTCCCAAGAAAGAAAGCTAGCAGCCAGGAACTTTACTATGTAATGTCCTCCTGCCAATTATTTTTAAATAAATAAAGCTTTCAAAATGTTCTTAAGATCGATCAATAAAACTATAAACGCACGTAAAAAGTAAAAATAAAAAGACTTCATGTAAATGTTCAAGGGGACGCCCATTAAGACATTCATGAAGCACCAAAGAGCCTCCCCAAAAAAAAGGGAATGGCCAAATATAAAACCACTCAGAGACGGACTCGTTATAACGAAGAAGTCAAGGGTATGGTTAAGAAATTTCAAGTACCGAAAGCATATATATATAAAAAAAACCTCCCCCAACACAAAGGGAGGTTAGCATAGGTACAAAGAAAAATTGTTCAAAGGCACTCAGGCCATTAACAGTAAAGATTGTTCAAAGGACCACATCAGTTCAACAAACAAAGTTTCAAATTTACGAGATGCCAGAGGAGTCACGGAGCAATCTGCAGCAGATCAGAAGGGGAAGCTTCAGGGTTGGATGCTAACCTGCGAAGGTATGCATAGTCGACATTAGCCAGTTCATCCAACGCAGAGTCCAGACGCTCAGCTGTATCTCCAAGAATATTGCGACCGTCCAGATCTATAATAGCTTCACCGACCAAAGCATGCATCAACCCTGCCTCTGCGTCAACCCTGTTTTCATTAAAGACCTTCGAGAGCAGCGCACCAACTTCAGGACCATTCAGGAAAGACTTGCAGACATGGGGAATAATTTCAACAATCAACCTCCGTATTTCCCAGACTGTTCCGCAAGTGCATCCTGTGCCCTCTTCAGCAGCACATCCTTCTCATAAATCTGGTCTGTAAGAGCACCAACCTCTATCTCCTTCTCGCAATGATCCTCTGTACATCTGCCCTCACGGTACCCAGTTCAGATTGAAGGGCCCCATAGTCCACCTCCAGCTCAGTTGCCTTCACTTCAAGAGCATGCTTCTCAGACATCAGCTTCTCATATTGCTCCTTCGACGGCCCAGATTCCTCAGAAATCTCCCGCAACCTCACATCCAGGGCACTACCAACAACAGCGCTACAGAAGATTGAACGGTTAAAGAAGGCAGAAAGCTTCGGGATCTCCATATTCATCAGCCCGCTGACCCATCCAGAAGGAGCGATACTCTGAAGAGAGCGATAATACGAAGCAGCATCTAGAGTCTCCCCAAAAGGGTCGAAGGCTGCACAGAAAACAGATAATCAATAACAAGTGAAGGAATAAACAAAGGAAAGACTAAGAAGGACTTACAAGTAGATTGCTCGGGCACTTCAACACTCCTGGTTTTCCATTTCTTCGATCGGGAACTACCGACACCCTTGGACGATTTCTTCCTCTTCCTCAAATGGCTGGCAATAGTGTCCTCCTGGGCAGCATCTCCTGCATCTTCGCCAATACCATCAGACACATCCACTATACCCTGTTCTTCAACAACTCGCTCCTGAGCCAAAGGAACAGGTGTCCCAGCCAGCACCTCTGCAGAAGAACCCCCCTGTACAACAGAGGACGGAGTAGAGGGTGGAGCAAGAGCCACCGACTTGAAGACAAGGCTGGACAAAGCAGGTTGCCTATCAATCAACTGTTTAAAAGACATCTCTGCAGAAAAAGAAGGATCGAATCAAGGACTGCAAAACCAAACAAATCAAGAAGAAATAGAATAAGGGAAGGAGCAACCTACCCTGACCGCCACATTCAATGATGAAATCTCTAGTACCATGTTCCCAACAAGAAGCAATACCAGATTTAAACAACACAGCCTCAGGATATATACACAACTTAATGGCATAGGCGGAGAGACGATCAACATCAGGCTGCCTCACACCATGGGTACTAGGGATACCTATAGAATGATATCTCAATCTTCCCATATCTAACAAACCTCTATATCTAGGGGGCACCAATGAATGATCAACAAAAATAAACAAATTCTTCCAGTCCCTAACTTCTACACCACCAGCAACAAACAACTCATAATCATTATTCTTCGAGACAGTAACCCAGTCACCAGACTCTTTCAATTTATAAAAATAGTTAAACAATGCTATGGAAGGCCCTACATGGTTAGCACTACAAAGAACTTGGAAGGCGATGATCTTCGCTACACCAGTTGGGTGAACAGTGGAGATGTGACATTGATAATAATCTAAGACAGCCAGGAAGAAGGAAGACAAAGGGATCCTAAGATTGCCAAGGGTAAATGCTTTCACATACAGATCAACAAAACCAGCAGGTGGCTCGCAGATAGATTTCCCCCTTTCCGGAAAACGGATCAAGTTAGGGTTCCGCACAAAATAGGTAGACACAAAGTTCTGATAGGCAGAACGATCTAATACATTGGTGATACTCCTAATCCCTCTTTTCGTCATCACTATAAAAGACGGAATAAACAAAGAAGAAAGATGAGTTTACCTGATGAAGATTGACGAAGGAAGCAGCGGGAGAAGATTTTTTCGAAGTAAAAATAGGCAAAAAGCCCTTTTTTGGCAATAAGTTGGTATTTATAGGTAATAATCACGGGTACCAACCAGTGAAAAGTTACCTTGGGTCTTGCGCCAACAAGTTGCCACTCGAAGGGATAAGCCGTAATTAACCGTCTGCAGAAAGTAAAATTAATGAGGATTAAATGATTAATTGGCTGATTGGATGGGCAAGTTACGGCACGGAGCAATGGAGCACATTTTAGAGTCTAACCGGACACCCTGAGGACAGCCTCTCCAGTTAGACTGGGGGGCTTGACGATATACCCTATACGGAGTTCTACCTCTGTACCCGAAGCAGACACGAAGGCACCTTCGTACAGGTAAAAATTACTTACTTATATATATCTAAAACGGAGCACGACCTCCGTACAAATATACTTTCCGGAGCACCTGGGAAATAATACCCAGCTTCGAAGGAAACATATCAAAAAAGATCGGATATAGATTCTTTCCATGATTATCCGAGCAAAATAATATAATTAAAGCCCGAAGGCTTCGGATACGGCTCATGAAGAGATTATCATAAATCTTCTTAAAAGATAAAAGATATTCTTAAGAGAGGAAGATATTTACCCTAATTCTCTTACCCTCCTCTCCAAGTTTCTACCCTCTATATAAAGAGAGGAGAAATCATACGGCACATATCTTCTTCTCCATATAAAACACAAAAACCACAACACCGACCCTTCAGCTCGGTAACAGCTCAATCCACCAATTAGGCGTAAAGCGGCCGTAGCCCTATTACCGGTAGCAAATCGCCTACAAACACCCCAAAAATCCACACACCCCTATGGTTGTGCCATAGTGCGGTTATTTAATCAAACAATTATGAAAGTTGCTCCAGCTGAATTAAGGGTAATTAGGAATTAATCAAAACATAATTCAGTTCTAATATCCTTCTCTCCAAGCCCTAGGCCGCCCCCTCCCTTCCCTTGATCAATTCTTGCGTGTTACGATCGTTTCTTGGTGATTTGAAGAGGTTTTAATCCATAGTTTGCATCCCTTTTGTAATCTCCAGGTATTTGAGGTATTATTACATTGATTTCATGTCATTTCAATCCCTTGATTCAATTCATATCTGGTCTAAGTCATTAGAGGGTTGTTTGATGTCGAAATCATGTGTTTCAATCGATTCGGTCACGCTGAGGGTACAACAAAACATAGTTTTCATATGATAACTTCCCCAATGATATCTTGTAATGCTTATGGGTACTCGAGATTATGCGGGAGGCTATATGGGCTATGTATTACGTAATGTAGCTTGTAATGCTTATGGGTACTCGGGATTATGCGGGAGGCTATATGGGCTATGTATTACGTAATGTAGCTTGTAATGCTATCATGTGATTATGAAATGTTATGAAATGCTATGAAATGTATATATGTGCAAATGTGATGTGATATGTGATAAATTCATGGCTTGTACATCTAGTTCACTAGACTTTCTAGGTATGCCATGACACGTGCACGTTTAAGGGCCCAAACGTAAAAGTGATAAAGTGTTAGTTTAGGCAAAGCGAACACCTAAACTAAGAATAAAGTGTTAGCTCGAGCAAAGTGTAAAGAAAGTGTTAAGCTTAACCCGCATTAGCTCCTCGTGGGCTAGTGTGTCATGTGGTCGCTTGAGTGGCTCCTTGCGACGAAGAGTACGTGTTTGAGTGTATCCGGGTGAGTAACTCACCACCAATGTGTTTGAGCATAAACGGTATACTCCGGGATTAGCTTTGCTTTTCCTTAACGACGCTGATGGACCGCCGGCAGGCAATACCCATCATGTCGGGTGTGAGGTTCCCTGTCAGGTCTTAGGACCGCCTACACACAACCCCCACCGTCCCATGTGATAGGTGACGAATGTCACCAAAAAGTGTAAAGTGTAAAGTGAAAAGATAAAGTGAAAAGTGAAAGTGGAGGGACCTAACTAAGAGTTTGTGAAAGTGGTGTCCAGGTTTAGGGGTCAATTAGGCTAACCTAATTGACATAATTTCAGTTCCTAATCCCTATTTTCCTCTCCAAAACCGTTCCCCTCCTTCTCATATGATTCCTTTGTGAAAATCCTTCAAACGTGTTGATTCGGGTGTGATTGATCAAGCCTTTTGCATCCTTATTGTAATCTCCAGGTATTTGAGGTATTATTATATTGATTTCATGTCATTTCAATCCCTTGATTCAATTCATATCTGGTCTAAGTCATTAGAGGGTTGTTTGATGTCGAAATCATGTGTTTCAATCGATTCGGTCACGCTGAGGGTACAACAAAACATAGTTTTCATATGATAACTTCCCCAATGATATCTTGTAATGCTTATGGGTACTCGAGATTATGCGGGAGGCTATATGGGCTATGTATTACGTAATGTAGCTTGTAATGCTATCATGTGATTATGAAATGTTATGAAATGCTATGAAATGTATATATGTGCAAATGTGATGTGATATGTGATAAATTCATGGCTTGTACATCTAGTTCACTAGACTTTCTAGGTATGCCATGACACGTGCACGTTTAAGGGCCCAAACGTAAAAGTGATAAAGTGTTAGTTTAGGCAAAGCGAACACCTAAACTAAGAATAAAGTGTTAGCTCGAGCAAAGTGACCTAAACGTAAGAATAAAGTGTTAGTTTAGGCAAAGCGAACACCTAAACTAAGAATAAAGTGTTAGTTTAGGCAAAGCGAACACCTAAACTAAGAATAAAGTGTTAGTTTAGGCAAAGCGAACACCTAAACTAAGAATAAAGTGTTAGTTTAGGCAAAGCGAAACCTAAACTAAAAGTGATAAAGTGTTAGTTTAGGCAAAGCGAACACCTAAACTAAGAATAAAGTGTTAGCTCGAGCAAAGTGTAAAGAAAGTGTTAAGCTTAACCCGCATTAGCTCCTCGTGGGCTAGTGTGTCATGTGGTCGCTTGAGTGGCTCCTTGCGACGAAGAGTACGTGTTTGAGTGTATCCGGGTGAGTAACTCACCACCAATGTGTTTGAGCATAAACGGTATACTCCGGGATTAGCTTTGCTTTTCCTTAACGACGCTGATGGACCGCTGGCAGGCAATACCCATCATGTCGGGTGTGAGGTTCCCTGTCAGGTCTTAGGACCGCCTACACACAACCCCCACCGTCCCATGTGATAGGTGACGAATGTCACCAAAAAGTGTAAAGTGTAAAGTGAAAAGATAAAGTGAAAAGTGAAAGTAAAGTGTAAAGTGTAAAGTGAAAAGATAAAGTGAAATGTGAAAGTGAAAGATGATAGGCACAATTAGGATATTGATTCCTAACATGATGATGTGTATGTGTATGTTTATGTAATGTAATGAAATGATCATGTTTTATGAAAAGTAAAATTGGCAAATGCTTTATTAATTACATGTATTCTTACTTAGCTAATTCGTTAGCTAACACTTGTTTCTTGAAAAATGTTGTGCCTTCAGGATAAGCAGGTTTGAAGTAAGGATGCTTGTGAGGCGGGGTAGATGCTTTGGATGTCTAGCTACCTATTAGAGACCTCATTACTTAGACACTATTTATGATACTTATTATGATGCTATTATGTCTTGGATTTTACAAGACGAACTTATGTAAGACTTGAGATGGCATTTATGTTGGTGCCATCATGGTTTCTTTTATGCCTTGTCATGATTACGCACTTAGTAACACCATTTAAATAAATGACAATTCCGGTAGGAATTGTAAACGTTTCATTTAATGTTTTCGCTAGTTTTTAACGCCGTTTGGCGAAAGTTTTTGAAAATTCAGTTTTTTTTAAACGACGGGTGTTACAAGTGGTATCAAAGCAATGGTTTAAGTGAACCAATGACTATTTTGCCATAGGATTTGGACTTTAAACCGTTAGGGGACCAATTAGGCTTAAGTATGTATGCTTAGCCTTTGAGATGAAATGCCTTAGGACGGGTTTGGGATTAACTCAGAGTGTAGATTGAGGCTTGAATGTGTATATGTTTTGCTTAAATAGATGTCAAGTAGCCTTGATCTCTTTATTCTCGCTTTAACCTTACTAACCGTCGTCATCGTATTGTAGACAAAATGGCTAACACTCGTTCTAACAGCCAACGTGATAGAGCTACTGCAAGTAACGCTCCAGCTAATCAAAATGGGGCTGGAAATGCAACTAACCAAAGGCCTCCTCGAAGGCCATTTCCGGGTGAAATGCCAACAAGATCAGAAATTGAACAGGCAAACCCAGTGATCGAACAGATTCCTACACAAGCTGAAATGTATGAGGAGTTTGTAACATCCCGAACTTTTTAATGAACGGTTGACTTGAGTCGTTAAGCCAACACAACGTGTCCGTTAAGTCCCTAGGACATTTAATGTTTATGTGTGATTAATGTGCTTTATGTGTAAGGTTTTAGAACCTTAATGATTCATGTGTTAATGTGTTAGGATGATTAAAGGTGTTAAATATGTCGGTAAGTATTCTCGTTAGCTAATTTGAGTCTTAAATGTCAAGTTGTAAAGTGGAGGGACCTAACTAAGAGTTTGTGAAAGTGGTGTCCAGGTTTAGGGGTCAGTTAGGCTAACCTAATTGACATAATTTCAGTTCCTAATCCCTATTTTCCTCTCCAAAACCGTTCCCCTCCTTCTCATATGATTCCTTTGTGAAAATCCTTCAAACGTGTTGATTCGGGTGTGATTGATCAAGCCTTTTGCATCCTTATTGTAATCTCCAGGTAGAAAAGGTATAACAACATTGATTTTATATCATTTCAATTATATAATCAGATCCATAACTGATCTAGGTCATTAGAGGATCAATTGATGTCAAAATCGTGAGTTTTAATCGATTCGTTGACCTAAAATGTTTGATTATGTGATGCAAATCAAGAAAGGATTAATCAATGATTTCATTGCATCATTATGGTCTTAAAATGATGAATTTTGAGGTACAAAAGTCGTTCATATTATGAATGTGTTATGATATGCTATGAAATGTTATGCAATGATATGAGATGTAATGATATGCTATGAAATATTATGCAATGATATGAGATGTAATGATATGCTATGAAATGATATGAAATGTAATGATATGCTATGAAATGTTATGCAATGATATGAGATGTAATGATATGCTATGAAATATTATGCAATGATATGAGATGTAATGATATGCTATGAAATGTCATGTAATGATATGCTATGAAATGTTACAATGATATGAGATGTAATGATATGCTATGAAATGTCATGCAATGATATGAGATGTAATGATATGCTATGAAATGCATGTAATGATATGAGATGTAATGATATGTATGAAATGTCATGTAATGATATGAGATGTAATGATACGCTATGAAATGTTATGCAATGATATGAGATGTAATGATATGCTATGAAATGTTATGCAATGATATGAGATATAATGATATGCTATGAAATGCTATGAAATGCTATGTAATGTCTTGATATGCTATGAAATGTTATGCAATGATATGAAATGTAATGATATGCTATGAAATGTTATGCAATGATATGAGATGTAATGATATGCTATGAAATATTATGCAATGATATGAGATGTAATGATATGCTATGAAATGTCATGTAATGATATGAGATATAACGATATGCTATGAAATGTTATGCAATGATATGAGATGTAATGATATGCTATGAAATGCTATGTAATGCCTTGAGATGTAATGATATGCTATGAAATGTCATGTAATGATATGGAAATGATGAATGATATGCTATGAAATATTATGCAATGATATGAGATGTAATGATATGAGATGTAATGATATGCTATGAAATGTCATGTAATGATATGAGATATAACGATATGCTATGAAATGTTATGCAATGATATGAGATGTAATGATATGCTATGAAATGATGTAATGATATGCTATGAAATATCATGTAATGATATGAGATATAACGATATGCTATGAAATGTCATGCAATGATATGAGATGTAATGATATGCTATGAAATGCTATGTAATGATATGAGATGTAATGATATGCTATGAAATGTTATGCAATGATATGAGATGTAATGATATGCTATGAAATGTTATGCAATGATATGAGATGTAATGATATGCTATGAAATGTCATGTAATGATATGAGATATAACGATATGCTATGAAATGTTATGCAATGATATGAGATGTAATGATATGCTATGAAATGTTATGCAATGATATGAGATGTAATGATATGCTATGAAATGTTATGCAATGATATGAGATGTAATGATATGCTATGAAATGTCATGCAATGATATGAGATGTAATGATATGCTATGAAATGCTATGTTATGAGATGTAATGATATGCTATGAAATGTTATGCAATGATATGAGATGTAATGATATGCTATGAAATGTCATGTAATGATATGAGATATAACGATATGCTATGAAATGTCATGCAATGATATGAGATGTAATGATATGCTATGAAATGTCATGTAATGATATGAGATGTAGATATAACGATATGCTATGAAATGATGTAATGATATGCTATGAAATGTTATGTAATGCCTTGAGATGTTTTGAAATGCGATATATGTTGATGATATGTGAAAAAGATATGAAAGATGACTAGGCACATTTAGGGTGGTTCATCCTATTATGATGATGTTTGATGTGATGATATGTTGAAGTGTGCATGATTACATGGCTTGTTCATCTAGTTCACTAGACTTATTAAGTTGCCATGACACGTGCACGTTTAAGGGCCCAAACGTAAAAGATGAATATATGATGATGTTTAGGTAATGTGGACACCTAAACTATATGTGATGCAAACCGAGCTCGTAAATGATGTGAGAAGTGTTAAGCTTAACCCGTACTTGCCCTTGCCCAGCGGGTGCGTATATGTGGTTGCTTGGGTGGCTCCTTGCAACATAATTACGTGGTTTGAGTATCTCCGGGTGGCGTGATTACCCACCAATGTCTTTGAACATACGGACTACTCCTGGATTGGCTTGCCATTCCTTAACGACATTGATGTACAGCCGTAAGGCTTGTCCATCTAGTCGGGTGTGACTTATGTCACACTTAATGAGATGTATATGTTATATGATATGCGTAACTTATGTCACACTTGCAAAGATGATATGTGAAAAAGATATGAAAGATGACTAGGCACATTTAGGGTGGTTCATCCTATTATGATGATGTTTGATGTGATGATATGTTATGTGAGATGTAATGTAATGTATGATGTGATTTGTGCCTTAACGATTCAAATGACTTTTCTATAAAGTTATAAATGGACAAATGTTTTATTAATGATGTGTTATCTTACTTAGCTAATTCGTTAGCTAACACTTGCTCTTTTAAAATGTGTTGTGCCCTCAGGTCCAACATTAGTGATCAGGTAGATGTGAGAAGATGTGAGGCATGGGTAGATGATCTTGAAGCTGGTTTTAGTTTACCCATAGTGGCTGCTTGCATTAGACATTGATTTATGTTTTGCATTTACTATGTTGTCGGTTGTTTAATGTTGGGCAACCGACGGATTTCCATTTAAACTTGTTTTGAGGATATGGCTAGTAACACCATTTAATGACTAAACCAAACAGAATTTGTTAGTTTGGACTTTTAAAGTTTAATTCCGCTTTCTTTTAACGCCGTTAGGCGAAAGTTTTTGGAAATCCATATTTTTTAAACGACGAGTGTTACAAGTTGGTATCAGAGCAATGGTTTAAGTGAACCAATAACTATAAGACCATAAGATTTAGACTTAAACCGTAAGATCAGACATGCTAGGCTTAAGTAGTTGAGCTTTAGCCTTAAGATGAGATGTTGTTAGGACGGGTTGGGATGAGTGAGAGTGTAGGATTAAGGCTATATGATGATTGATTGATGATATGTTATTGTGTTTTTAGCCTTTATTCTTCCATTTCTCGCTTCTCCGTCACTAGATTATTCTATTGCTACGATAGACGGTTCCCGAGGTGATGTGCTATTTCCCTATCTGAAATTGCTAAATGTGCGCTATAATTTATGTGTGAAGTGGTTGAAATGAAAGGAAATTTGTTGGATTAGGTGAAATGGTGTCTTGTCAATGGTGTCCAACCCACGAGGTTAGTGACAAGGACCGCAACGGAAATGAGATGTTGTATGGATGATAAGGATTATGTGAATGGAATTGGTGAAAGAATGTGATGCACAAATGTGGTAATTAACATGCATGTGAAGTGATACAATTACAGTTATGGTCCGGAACATAATTGCAAGCGTATCACGACGCGAGCGTGTTTGTATAGCCATACTTGTGTTGACCGGAGTAGAAAGTAACGAAGTTGGTAAGATTTATATGAAGTGATGTATTTTGTTGTTGAGCCCACGGGCTTAAAGGACTTGGATTTGAAGTTTGACGAGTAGAGTTGATGCTGGATACTTGAAGGGTTATAAGTAGGTGACGCATAGAAGGGTTACCAGGCACACGTTTGGAAGGATACGGCTACAATTCCGGTCGCGAACGTAATTGTAAATGTATCACGACATGTGTGTGTTTGTGAGACTGTGTCTGTGCTGATCCGAATGAAGTGAAGGTGGGAATGATGGAATCACTGGATGATAGCATATTTAACCACGTGAGGAGTAGTCAGGTATCTATGGATTAAAGAATGATGAAGCTAAGGCGAGTAAAGAAGTTAACACTAAAGTCGATTGAACCCTTAACCATGAAACTCTTCCATTCCATGAACCCTACGTTAGGATGTGAGGCTACATTCGAGTTGCGAAGCGTTAAAGTTGTGCTTGGGATTAAGGTTTGGAGTTTGGAAAAGAATTCATTTAAAGGTATAAAACATGGGGTACTTGGTCGGACTAGACGACATGCAGCGCATATTTTGGTCTGTTTTGGATTTACGACTCGTTTAGCTTTGATTTCGCTACGGGATGATATATGACGAATGGGACAAGTACCTACAGGTGGAGATTCTTCCTTATATCGCATGAGTGTAAAGGTGATGTTGATATCTTATATTTGTACAAAAATTTTATGTATGACTGCTTCTCAAGATAAGGAGTTTGTCCCTTAAGAAAAGTTAAGACGTTGGATGATGGAGTTATTTATAGTCTCTTAAAGCAGAAGAAGTAAAAGTTTTTAAGAACATCTTATTCTGAATTGATCATGTTTCTCGCCTATGTGATTCATCCATGTAAGGCAAATGTTATATTTCTAAAGTGAGGCCACTCGTAGTTTTGAGAGGTACTATTAATGTTCCCAGTTTCATTGCGAACATGAGGTCGAGCCTCAAGTGATGTGTGTCTAGTGCTATTTTCATGCAAACGCGCCTTCCGTTTTGTTCTCCATTATAGGAAGAAGTTAATGTTTTAGATTGTGGGATGTATTTCTTTTATAAGATAGATTTATGATGTTGCTACCATTTGTGGATGATGAAAGTCTTTGATGTGTATGAATTTAAGGAATCAAGCCTAAAGTTTTCTCTAGATCGTTTAGTCAATACGTCTAACAAGGAAAATCTTGCCTATTCTAAGTATGACGAAGAACATTATGTTTGCGTAAAGAGCGTTATTATGATTTTCAACTCGAAGAGGCTTAGTTTTAAATTCGTCAAAAGTGAGTAAAAGCTAAGGGAGAAGCTGACACTTAATGTTGAAAGGAATAAAGTTCTATCTATCAGCTAAGTCTGTGGTTGTGAGGTTATGGTGAGTGCTTGACTACGGCAAATCAGCTCAAGGTAATGTTCTTTGAGACCAAGAATGTAGTAGAACTGGAGCATAGTCAGAAGAGTCGAGATATACCATCATGAAGCAATACGTTTAAAAGTAAGATTTCGGTATCCGAGAACGAAATGACCAAAATTTGTACTTGAGGAGGCTTATGAACCGTGGTAACATGCTTATTTGGATGTCGCCTGAAATGTGATACGACCTATTATGATACGAGGTGTAGTAAATTTTATACGTTGACGTGTGATAGGGTTAAAAGCCAAGATTAGACACCGAAAGTTTTATTACAATGTAATTATATAATGATCCTTAAACGGAAGTGAAGAGTCACGTTATCATGGACCAAGAGACAAAGCTGCATGGGAAGCTAAAGGTATTGATATGATATGAGCCTTAGTAGGCAGGTTGTCCATGAATGCTTATTCTTGGTGAACAACCGCACCGTTACATTGGACATGAAGGAAAAGATGTATGAAAAAGAAGTTATGTGAAGCTCCTGTTTTATTCTTACCCGAGGGCATAGATGTTTTTGGGTTGTGATCATATGAAATTGAGACAAAGTCGTTGCTTACGCGTTACGTTACATGAAGCCTTATGAGAAGAATTACCCCACTCATGATATAGAGCTTACTGAAGTGGTCTTTGCATTAAAATTGTGGGGACACTACTTATATGGCACTAAGTGCACACTATTCACTGATCATAAGAGCTTACAATATGTGTTTTCTTAGACGTATATGAATGTGAGATAAAAGAAGATGGATGGAATTACCTAGAGATTATGAATGTGAAATCAAGCACCATACGGGTAAAGCTAATGTCGTGGCGGATGCTTTGAGTCGAAAAGGCGAGCTATTAGTAAGATATGTTATGTATCAAGAGTTATGGCAAGTCGACCCTTGGTTCAATGAATCATGTGAGTCATAGTAGCAAGTTAATAAGGATATGTGTCGGAAGGTCTTATCCGCCAAATGAATAGTCTTCGCTGAATGTAATGTGTGTACTACTTATGAAGGTTGAAGAAATGAGGTGATTACTTGTTTCGATTTAAAGATTGAACCAAAGAAATGACGGAACGGATGAAATGTAAAGTGAAAGTAGAAAAGACTATGTAAGAAGTTCAATGAGTTTGGCTATGCTAAGTTGAAGAGACCCATAGGTCCTGATATTATATTCATCCAGGTAGTACAAAGGTGTATTCTGATTTGAAACCCATTTTTTGATGGCCAAATATCAAGAGTGATGTGATAGTGTGTGTACAAAAATGTGTGACTTGTACTCAAGTCAAACCTGAGCACCGAACGCAATATGGAAAGATGCAACAATCGGTTATTCCGAAGCAGAAATGTACTTATATGATGACTATGGATTATGTGACGAAGTTGTTTATAACCCCTAAGGACAATGATGTGATATGATAGTGTGTGTACAAAAATGTGTGACTTGTACTCAAGTCAAACCTGAGCACCGAACGCAATATGGAAAGATGCAACAATCGGTTATTCCGAAGCAGAAATGTACTTATATGATGACTATGGATTATGTGACGAAGTTGTTTATAACCCATAAGGACAATGATGTGATATGAGTCATTGTAGACTAGTTGATAAAAAAAATGCTTTTTCTTCTCGTTACTCATGAGTATGTGCACGTGGTGAAGCTTACCACTTTCTATATAGGTGAAGTAAGCATGGAGTTCCGTTATTTAATGTGTATGACCTTCATAAAAGGGTAAACTCTAGAAGATATATGATATGTGCTTGTGTATTGCTTTTAGATGACATCCATAGTACTTTCGTGAGTGTTATTGAACATATGCCGTGATGATGAAACCGATGTGACTCCATTGGAATATGTGAGCATTGATGCTAAGAAAGGATTGTAGATGAACCGGTTGAAATTCTTGGCCGGAAGCAAAGAAACTTCGTAAGAAGAACATTGACCTTATGCTTGTGAAATGGAAGCATACTCGTGGAGAAAGCTTAACTTGGGAAAACGAGTCCGTGATGCGGGAGAACTATCCTCACCTATTTGATGCTGAAGTGATTTCGAGGACGGAATCCTCTTAAGGGGGAGGTAATTGTAACATCCCGAACTTTTTAATGAACGGTTGACTTGAGTCGTTAAGTCAACACAACGTGTCCGTTAAGTCCCTAGGACATTTAATGTTTATGTGTGATTAATGTGCTTTATGTGTAAGGTTTTAAAACCTTAATGATTCATGTGTTAATGTGTTAGGATGATTAAAGGTGTTAAATATGTCGGTAAGTATTCCCGTTAGCTAATTTGAGCCTTAAATGTCAAGTTGTGAAGTGGAGGGACCTAACTAAGAGTTTGTGAAAGTGGTGTCCAGGTTTAGGGGTCAATTAGGCTAACCTAATTGACATAATTTCAGTTCTTAATCCCTATTTGCCTCTCCAAAACCGTTCCCCTCCTTCTCATATGATTCCTTTGTGAAAATCCTTCAAACGTGTTGATTCGGGTGTGATTGATCAAGCCTTTTGCATCCTTATTGTAATCTCCAGGTAGAAAAGGTATAACAACATTGATTTTATATCATTTCAATTATATAATCAGATCCATAACTGATCTAGGTCATTAGAGGATCAATTGATGTCAAAATCGTGAGTTTTAATCGATTCGTTGACCTAAAATGTTTGATTATGTGATGCAAATCAAGAAAGGATTAATCAATGATTTCATTGCATCATTATGGTCTTAAAATGATGAATTTTGAGGTACAAAAGTCGTTCATAAGGTTTGGGGTCGTTTGGGGTGTGTTTGGTTAAGTTTTGGAGGTTAAACAATGAGTTTTGTGCAGAATCGGGGCTAGTTGAGGCGCAACTAAAATGCAGTGACTTAAGTTGCGACGCAATTATCCCATTGCGACGCAATAGCGACAAAATTTTCAAAAGGCCATAACTTTTGAACCGTAACTCCGTTTTTGACAAATAAGCTATCCACGGAATCGTAAGAGAGTCTACTTTCTAATGGTAATGCTTTTAAAAGATGATTATGATGTCAATTTTTCAGAAAGTTTAATTTAGTGAGTGAATGCTGAGTTCCGTCGAGTTATGTAAGCTCTAAAGTATTAAACGAACCTCCGATGCATCAAGTCTTGTCATGGGTCATGTTTATAGGTATATAGGCTTGAGTCATGACCATAAGTAGCGGGTAATTGATAGCTCATTATGTCGTTTAATGATTATAGGTAGTCGGGAATACTTGCAAAGTTCGGTAACTTGCGTTATCACTTGTTGTGTGCTTCTACGAGGTAAGATACACTACTTTGACACGCTGAGGGTTAAACAAAAACATGGTTTTCATATAATAACTTCCCAAATGTTATCTTGATTGCTTATGGGTATTCGGGGTTACACGGGAGGTGATATGGGCTATGTACATGACTATTGAGGCCTGAAATGCAGTCCCTATGATATGAAATGTTATGCAATGATATGAGATGTAATGATATGCTATGAAATGCTATTATGCAATGATATGAGATGTAATGATATGCTATGAAATGTCATGTAATGATATGAGATATAACGATATGCTATGAAATGTTATGCAATGATATGAGATGTAATGAAATGCTATGAAATGCTATGTAATGCCTTGAGATGAATTGAAATGTGATATATGTTGATGATATGTGAAGTGTGCATGATTACATGGCTTGTTCATCTAGTTCACTAGACTTATTAAGTTGCCATGACACGTGCACGTTTAAGGGCCCAAACGTAAAAGATGAATATGTGATGATGTTTAGGTAATGTGGACACCTAAACTATATGTGATGCAAACCGAGCTCGTAAATGATGTGAGAAGTGTTAAGCTTAACCCGTACTTGCCCTTGCCCAGTGGGTGCGTATATGTGGTTGCTTGGGTGGCTCCTTGCAACATAATTACGTGGTTTGAGTATCTTCGGGTGGCGTGATTACCCACCAATGTCTTTAAATATACGGACTACTCCTGGATTGGCTTGCCATTCCTTAACGACATTGATGTACAGCCGTAAGCTTGTCCATCTAGTCGGGTGTGACTTATGTCACACTTAATGAGATGTATATGTTATATGATATGTGTGACTTATGTCACACTTGCAAAGATGATATGTGAAAAAGATATGAAAGATGACTAGGCACATTTAGGGTGGTTCATCCTATTATGATGATGTTTGATGTGATGATATGTTATGTGAGATGTAATGTATGATGTGATTTGTGCCTTAACGATTCAAATGACTTTTCTATAAAGTTATAAATGGACAAATGTTTTATTAATGATGTGTTATCTTACTTAGCTAATTCGTTAGCTAACACTTGCTCTTTTAAAATGTGTTGTGCCCTCAGGTCCAACATTAGTGAGCAGGTAGATGTGAGAAGATGTGAGGCATGGGTAAATGATCTTGAAGCTGGCTGTAGCTTACCCATAGTGGCTGCTTGCATTAGACATTGATTTATGTTTTGCATTTACTATGTTGTCGGTTGTTTAATGTTGGGCAACCGACGGATTTCCATTTAAACTTGTTTTGACGATATGGCTAGTAATACCATTTAATGAATAAACCAAACAGAATTTGTTAGTTTGGACTTTTAAAGTCTAATTCCGCTTTCTTTTAACGCCGTTAGGCGAAAGTATTTGGAAATCCATATTTTTTAAACGACCGGTGTTACAAGTTGAGGGCTATCCGAGCCCAATTGAGAAGGACTGAAGAGGAGTTGGCTCAAGTGAGAGCTGAAAGGGGAGTTGACTCACATCGGGAGGAGCACACTGATGGAAATTATTCCAACCACTCCAACCGTGTTGAGCCATCCATTGTAAGATTACAGGTTGCTCCTGTGAATGCTGTTGCTAATGTTAATAATGGAGTGCATGTAATTGAGCCTCAAGTTATGGTTGCTCCTCGTGTCCATAACTTTAAATATGAGAGCTTTAAGAAGTGTGGTGCCAAGGAGTTTGATGGCACACTTGATGTAGTGTAACATCCGCGAATTTTGACCCGTTGACTTTATGTGTAATCTGACTAACAAGCTTGTTGAATGAAATAATTGGGCCCATTTGTGATTATATGACTATGTGGTATGTGAGTCGGGTCGTTAATATGTTTGTTTGGCGTTTAATTATGTAATCGATTGTATTTTGGCTTGTGAAGAGAATCGGGTCGGCCCGTGGGTAGTCCATGACCCACCAGCCACCCATGACCATTTCTTTCCCCCCTTATCTCTTTCTCCCCCTCCCATTTCTTATCTATCTACCTCTTCTCTCTTTCTCTCTAGTAAAAGGCAAGACCAAAGACCCATTTCACTCCTTCATCTCTCTCTAGCATCGATTGGTGTTTTGAAAACTGATATAACACTAGAATCATAGCCATCTTCATCTCGTTTGCTTCATATTGGAGAATCAAAAGCCAAGTTCTTGCATTTTATCCATTTTGACCTAATTTCGGGTTTTTAGCTCAAGGAGAAACTTTGGTAAGTCAAATTCATCCATTTACTCCTACTTATGTTTATTTATGCATTTCTAGTCGTCTTGAACATTTGCAAGTCATAAATCGGCTTAAAACTAATTTTGGGTCAAATTAGGGTTAATTTAGGGTTTGGGTGATTTGGAAGTGATTGTGATGTTTTGGTCGAATTTGTGGGTTGGGTTATGTGTATTTATGGTTATTGATGTTTAGTTATGCTTCAAAATGGGTTACAAGTCGTTGTAAATCGATTTGGGTCGAATTTGGGGGTTTTTGGGTTTAGTTTCTGCACTAAACTGCTGCTGCTGTTCGTGGGTTGCCCAGTAGGGGGCGTAAGTTACGGTCCTTTGGGGCGTAGCTTACGCCGAAGTTTTACCTTACGCCCAAAAACCCACTGTTTACGCCACTCCTTACGCCAAAAATGAACTTTCTAGAGGGCCGTAGCTTACGCCACTTTGGGCCGTAAGTTACGCCCGTTGTATTTTACCCACCGTACCTTACGCCCCTGTGGGCCGTAAGTTACGGCTGTTGCTTTCTGAAATGTTCCTTGTTTGACCTAGTTTGACTTTCTAGACCTTTTTACGCACCGAGTCTTAATCTAATTCACTTCTTATCTTGCATAACATTGATTAAGAGTCTTAGAAGTCATTTAATGTCGAGAAACACTTTGGAAACCTATTTAGGGTTTTGCCGTTTTCTTGATAACTACGTATGTGTTTATGAATGTTGATGTGAATGTATATGATCGATATTTAGGTGTTGGACACGAGGAGAACATTGTACGATAATAACTTGACTTTATATCAATCTTAGCTTTCTTAACCAATCGAGGTGAGTTTCGTATCTCCCTACTCGCTTGAGATTCGGGCTGAAAAGTGTAAACCTTGCGTGTTTACTTGCATTTATTGATTGATTGATTGGTTTGGTTTGAATGTTGGATTGTTGAGACGGTTATCACGCTTGAATGACTTGGCTTAAGTTTTGCTAAGTATTTCATTTGGGGTGTTACATGTAGTGGGTGCCATGGAATGGCTTGCTGACATTGAAGTGGTTTTTGCTTCATGCTACTGTCCGGATGATATGAAGGTGTTATGTGCTACTCGTATGCTAAAGAAGAATGCTCGCAACTGGTGGAGATCTACTATTGTTTCATTGACTCCCGAGGTATTAGCTGCAATGCCTTGGGGTACTTTCAAGGAGAAATTTCTTGAAGAATATGTGGGCACAAGAGAGATGAGGTTGATTGAAAAAGAATTTAGAGCTTTGACCGCTAAGCCCGGTGCCATAGGTGAGTATGCCCGCTCATTTACGGAAAAGCTCCAGTTTGTAGGTCGTATGGTACCTAGAGAGATAGATCAGATTGAAGCATATTGTGATGGTCTTCCTGCAAGTTATCGTGGCCTTTGTAGGCAACATACTACACTGTCTGCTGCGATTAAGGAGTCCAAAAGGTTGGATGATGACTTCAAATCTGAGAAAGTGGTTGATAAGATTGATGACAAGAAATCTGGTTTCAAGAGGAAGTTTGACAAGTCTTCTAGTTCTAACAAAAAGTTCAAGGGTAATTCTTCATCAAAGAATTATGATAATAAGAAGCCGAATAATTGGTGTGCTAGCTGCAAAGCACCTCATACAGGGCCGTGTAGTGAGAAGACTGTCAGGTGTGATCGATGTGCAAGGACTGGTCATGCTACTGCTGATTGCAAGGGTAAAGCTAGCTGCTACAAGTGTAAACAACCAGGTCACCGCATAGCTGACTGCCCAGAATTGAAGAAAGATGGACAGAATAACGATCCCCTAAAGCAAAAGCTCGTGCCTTCCAGATGACAGTCGATCTCGCCAAGGAGAATGATGAGGTAGTAAGCGGAACTTTTCTCATTAATTCTAAGCTTGCTACTGTTTTATTTGATTCTGGTGCGAACAAGTCTTTTGTTTCTACCCTGTTTGCTCCTAAACTTGACATGACTACAAGCCCCCTTGATAATGCCATAGAAGTTGAAGTTGCTAATGGATCTATTTCTGTTATTCGTGAGGGATTCATGGGTTGTTCTATTGAAATAGAAGGTCAAACGTTTTCTGCTAATCTATTGCCTGCTACAATCGCTAGTTTTGATGTGGTTATTGGCATGGATTGGATGTCGAAGAACAATGCGGTTATCCTTTGTTCTAAAAAGATCATGCGTATTACTACCCCCAAGGGTGGTGTTGTTTCTGTTTATGGTGATAAGAAACCGGGAAATCTTAAAGTCATCGCCATGATGAAAGCTCTAAGATATATCCGGCAAACTAAAGATCATTTCCTTGCCTATGTGATCGATTCACGTGTGGCAAAGCCTTCGGTTTCTAACGTTGAGGTGGTTTCTGAGTATCCTGATGTGTTTCCTGAAGATCTACCTGGTCTTCCACCCGACCGTGAGGTCAAATTCTCTATTGAGTTGATGCCTGGTGCTACTCCCGTTGCTAAAGCACCTTATCGTCTTGCTCCTACAGAAATGAAGGAGCTAATGACTCAAATCCAAGAATTGCTTGATAAAGGCTTTATTCGTCCGAGTTCTTCGCCTTGGGGAGCTCCTATCTTATTTGTTAAAAAGAAAGATGGGTCTATGCGCATGTGTATTGATTACCGGGAGCTTAATAAGCGAACGGTAAAGAATAAATATCCTCTTCCTCGCATTGATGATCTCTTTGATCAATTGCAAGGTGCCTCCTACTTTTCTAAGATTGATTTACGTTCTGGTTATCACCAATTGAAAGTTGAGGAGAAAAGTGTTGCTAAGACAGCTTTCCGTACTCGATATGGCCATTATGAGTTTTTAGTCATGCCTTTTGGTTTGACAAATGCGCCGGCTGCTTTTATGGATCTTATGAATCGTGTTTGCCGACCATTTTTGGATCATTTCGTGATTGTCTTCATTGATGATATCTTGGTTTATTCAAAGACTGAAGCTGAACATCGTGAGCATTTAAGGGTTGTTCTTGAGGTCCTTAGGGAGAAGAAGCTTTATGCCAAATTCTCCAAATGCGAATTCTGGCTTAAGGAAGTTCATTTCCTTGGGCATGTTATTTCTTCGGATGGAATTAAAGTCGATCCTTCAAAGATAGAAGCCGTATCAAAGTGGGAGCAGCCTAAAACTCCTACTGAGATCAAGAGTTTTCTTGGTTTAGCAGGTTACTACCGGAGATTCATTCAAGATTTCTCTAGAATTGCTAAGCCTATGACGGAGCTGACGAAGAAGGGAGTGAAATTCTTGTGGACCGATTCACAAGAAAGGGCTTTTCAGACATTGAAAAAGAAGTTATGTGAAGCTCCTATTCTATCCTTACCAGAGGGCACTGATGATTTGGTTGTGTATAGTGATGCTTCTGTTACGGGTTTAGGTTGTGTTCTTATGCAGCGAGACAAAGTCATTGCTTATGCTTCACGTCAGTTGAAGCCTCATGAGAAGAATTATCCTACTCATGATTTAGAGCTTGCTGCAGTTGTCTTTGCATTGAAGTTGTGGAGGCATTACTTATATGGCACTAAGTGCACTCTATTCACTGATCATAAAAGCTTGCAATACGTGTTTTCTCAAAAGGATATGAATGTGAGGCAAAGAAGATGGATGGAATTGCTTAAAGATTATGATTGTGAGATCAAATACCATCCAGGTAAAGCTAATGTTGTGGCGGATGCTTTGAGTCGAAAAGGGCAAGCTACTAGTAAGTTATGTGCTATGGTTACTCGAATTGAATCTGGGTTGCTTGAACTCATCAAGTCAGCTCAGGTTGAAGCTCTTTTGGATGCTAATGTGAATAAGGAAGGTATTGGTAAGAAGAACCGTCTAGTGATGGAAGTGAACAGCCGTGGCCTTCAAACTTACAAAGGCCGGATTTGGGTGCCTTTATTTGGCGGCAACCGAGAGCTAGTGCTTGAGGAAGCCCATAGGTCCCGATATTCCGTTCATCCAGGTGCAACAAAGATGTATGCTGATTTGAAGCCCATTTATTGGTGGCCGAATATCAAGAATGATGTGATAATGCATGTGCAAAGGTGTGTGACGTGTGCTCAAGTCAAAGCCGAGCATCAAAAGCCTTATGGGAAATTTCAAAAACTTGATATTCCTCAGTGGAAATGGGATCATATAACCATGGATTATGTAAGCAAGCTTCCAAGAACGCCTAAGAGTCATGACATGATATGGGTCATTGTTGACCGTTTGACGAAAAGCGCTCATTTTCTCCCCGTTCGTGAGAATGCTCCAATGGAGAATTTTGCTAAATTGTACGTCAAGGAGGTAGTTACTAAACATGGCGTTCCATTGTCTATTGTTTCTGATCGTGATACTCGTTTCGTCTCGAATTTTTGGAAGAGTTTCCAACGCGAATTGGGAACAAGAGTTAATTTGAGCACGGCTTATCATCCTCAAACTGATGGGCAAAGCGAGAGGACGATTCAAACTCTTGAAGATATGTTACGAGCATGTGTGATGGAGTATGGTGGTGCTTGGGATGAGCACTTGCCACTAGTTGAGTTTGCATATAACAATAGTTATCATGCAAGCATTGGAATGCCACCTTTTGAGATGCTTTATGGTAGAAAGTGTCGGACTCCAAGTTGTTGGTTGGAGCCGGGTGAAAGGCAACTTGCCGGGCCGGAAATTGTACAAATAACGGCCGACAAAGTTAATATTGCCAAAGAAGCCTTACGTGTTGCTCGTGAACGCCAAAAGCAATATGCCGATAAGAAAAGAAGGCCTTTTGATTTCAAAGAAGGTGAGATGGTTATGCTCAAGGTTTCACCTTGGAAAGGGGTTATTCATTTTGGGAAGCGGGGAAAGCTAAGTCCTCGTTTTATTGGACCTTTCAAGATTCTTGAAAAGGTTAATGAGCAAGCATTTCGGTTGGAGTTACCTCCCGAGCTGGAGGGCATCCATAGTACCTTTCATGTGTGCTACTTGAGGAAATGTCTTGCAAACGAGACTAATGTGATACCTTTGGAAGATGTAAGTATTGACCCAAAGAAGAAGATTATTGATGAACCGGTTGAGATTCTTGGCCGGAAGCAAAAGAAGCTCCGTAACAAGAATATTGATCTTGTGCTTGTGAAATGGAAGCATACGCGCGGAGAAAGCATGACTTGGGAAACTGAGTCCGTGATGCGGGAGAACTACCCTCACCTATTTGATGCTGAAGTGATTCCGAGGACGGAATCCTCTTAAGGGGGAGGTAATTGTAACATCCCGAACTTTTTAATTAACGGTTGACTTGAGTCGTTAAGTCAACACAACGTGTCCGTTAAGTCTCTAGGAGATTTAATGTTTATGTGTGATTAATGTGCTTTATATGTAAGGTTTTAAAACCTTAATGATTCATGTGTTAATGTTTAATTAACGGTTGACTTGAGTCGTTAAGTCAACACAACGTGTCCGTTAAGTCTCTAGGAGATTTAATGTTTATGTGTGATTAATGTGCTTTATATGTAAGGTTTTAAAGCCTTAAAGATTCATGTGTTAATGTGTTTAAGATGATTAAATGTGTTTAAAGTGTTAGTAAGTATTCCCGTTAAGTCATTTAAGCTTTAAGTGTGAAGTTGTAAAGTTAAAGGGCCTAAGTGTGAGGTTATGAAAGTTGCTCCAGCTGAATTAGGGGTAATTAGGAGTTAATCAAAACATAATTCAGTTCTAATATCCTCCTCTCCAAGCCCTAGGCCGCCCCCTCCCTTCCCTTGATCAATTCTTGCGTGTTACGATCGTTTCTTGGTGATTTGAAGAGGTTTTAATCCATAGTTTGCATCTCTTTTGTAATCTCCAAGGTATTTGAGGTATTATTACATTGATTTCATGTCATTTCAATCCCTTGATTCAATTCATATCTGGTCTAAGTCATTAGAGGGTTGTTTGATGTCGAAATCATGCGTTTTAATCGATTCGGTAACCTAAAATGTTTGTTATTGTGATGCAAATCAATTGGGGATTAATCAAGGATTTCATTGCATCATTATGGTCTTAAAATGATGAATTTTGAGGTACAAAAGTCGTTCATAAGGTTTGGGGTCGTTTAGGGTGTGTTTGGTTAAGTTTTGGAGGTTAAACAAAGTGGTTTGTGCAGATACGGGGCCTGATGCGGCGCAGTCACTAGGCTGCGACGCAGTTAGTGTGCAGGGACTTTGGCTGCGACGCATTTAGCGACTTAATTTTTAAATGGCCATAACTTTTGAACCGTAACTCCATTTTTGACAAATAAGCTATCCACGGAACCCCCCCCCCCCCCCCCCCCCCCCCCCCCCCCCCCCCCCCCCCCCCCCCCCCCCCCCCCCCCCCCCCCCCCCCCCCCCCCCCCCCCCCCCCCCCCCCCCCCCCCCCCCCCCCCCCCCCCCCCCCCCCCCCCCCCCCCCCCCCCCCCCCCCCCCCCCCCCCCCCCCCCCCCCCCCCCCCCCCCCCCCCCCCCCCCCCCCCCCCCCCCCCCCCCCCCCCCCCCCCCCCCCCCCCCCCCCCCCCCCCCCCCCCCCCCCCCCCCCCCCCCCCCCCCCCCCCCCCCCCCCCCCCCCCCCCCCCCCCCCCCCCCCCCCCCCCCCCCCCCCCCCCCCCCCCCCCCCCCCCCCCCCCCCCCCCCCCCCCCCCCCCCCCCCCCCCCCCCCCCCCCCCCCCCCCCCCCCCCCCCCCCCCCCCCCCCCCCCCCCCCCCCCCCCCCCCCCCCCCCCCCCCCCCCCCCCCCCCCCCCCCCCCCCCCCCCCCCCCCCCCCCCCCCCCCCCCCCCCCCCCCCCCCCCCCCCCCCCCCCCCCCCCCCCCCCCCCCCCCCCCCCCCCCCCCCCCCCCCCCCCCCCCCCCCCCCCCCCCCCCCCCCCCCCCCCCCCCCCCCCCCCCCCCCCCCCCCCCCCCCCCCCCCCCCCCCCCCCCCCCCCCCCCCCCCCCCCCCCCCCCCCCCCCCCCCCCCCCCCCCCCCCCCCCCCCCCCCCCCCCCCCCCCCCCCCCCCCCCCCCCCCCCCCCCCCCCCCCCCCCCCCCCCCCCCCCCCCCCCCCCCCCCCCCCCCCCCCCCCCCCCCCCCCCCCCCCCCCCCCCCCCCCCCCCCCCCCCCCCCCCCCCCCCCCCCCCCCCCCCCCCCCCCCCCCCCCCCCCCCCCCCCCCCCCCCCCCCCCCCCCCCCCCCCCCCCCCCCCCCCCCCCCCCCCCCCCCCCCCCCCCCCCCCCCCCCCCCCCCCCCCCCCCCCCCCCCCCCCCCCCCCCCCCCCCCCCCCCCCCCCCCCCCCCCCCCCCCCCCCCCCCCCCCCCCCCCCCCCCCCCCCCCCCCCCCCCCCCCCCCCCCCCCCCCCCCCCCCCCCCCCCCCCCCCCCCCCCCCCCCCCCCCCCCCCCCCCCCCCCCCCCCCCCCCCCCCCCCCCCCCCCCCCCCCCCCCCCCCCCCCCCCCCCCCCCCCCCCCCCCCCCCCCCCCCCCCCCCCCCCCCCCCCCCCCCCCCCCCCCCCCCCCCCCCCCCCCCCCCCCCCCCCCCCCCCCCCCCCCCCCCCCCCCCCCCCCCCCCCCCCCCCCCCCCCCCCCCCCCCCCCCCCCCCCCCCCCCCCCCCCCCCCCCCCCCCCCCCCCCCCCCCCCCCCCCCCCCCCCCCCCCCCCCCCCCCCCCCCCCCCCCCCCCCCCCCCCCCCCCCCCCCCCCCCCCCCCCCCCCCCCCCCCCCCCCCCCCCCCCCCCCCCCCCCCCCCCCCCCCCCCCCCCCCCCCCCCCCCCCCCCCCCCCCCCCCCCCCCCCCCCCCCCCCCCCCCCCCCCCCCCCCCCCCCCCCCCCCCCCCCCCCCCCCCCCCCCCCCCCCCCGCAACTGTCCTACAGCAACGCCTTTTGTTCCTGCCCATCCACGAGTCAACATTGGTCAAAGGTCAACGCGAGTCAACGTTAAGTTGCGCCGTAACTAGTTGATGCGCCACAACCGAAAAGAAAAAGAATAAGTTGCGCCGCAACTCCCATAGTTGCGCCGCAATGCATTCAAGTTCAAGCCAGCCTTGGTCAATGAAAGTCAAAGTCAACTCACGAGTCAAACATAGTTGCGCCGCAACTACATGAGTTGCGCCGCAACTGGGTCCGATTCTGGCAGATTTTTGGAGGCATATAAATAGCATGCAAAATTATCCCAAAACCCTTCTTCTATTCTCCCAGCCGTTTTTGAAGACCTATTCAGAGATATTTTTCATCTTTTTATCATATTTTAGGATTTCAAACACGATTGGATCAATTTCGTTCGTAGCTTTCAATTATTATCATTCGGTAACAATGATTTCTTCATATTTTCTTTGTTATTCTTATTTTAATATGAGTGGCTAATCGCTTCATCATCCATCTTGATGGAGTGAGACAATATGTAAAGATTGCACGATTTTATTAATTCAATGTTGATTTCATTTAACGTTATATCGAGATCTTAGCGTATTTCTTCCTTATTATTTATCTTGAATTGATTGGTGATTTATGTGTGTCTTTAATGGTAGTTATTGATTACATATATTTCATTTTGATTGTTTGGGTACAAACGATTGGGTCTATGACGGTACGGTAGATAATCGTTCATGATAATAGGAAGGAATGTGTTAACGGTTGGGTACAATCGATAGGTATAACTGTTATTTCAATAACCAAAACAATTGTTTGATTAGGGAAGTTATAAAAGATGTCTTGGGGTACCGGTCTTTGTAACGAAACTAGTTTAAGCAAGAGAGTCAAATGATGTCATTAACTTGACGGGTACGGGGTTGGTGCTTTGTTTGAGTCTCGGTTATTTAATCAATTAATTTGGATTTGAACTTCATTTATGTGCAATCTGAGCGTATTGTTGAGCGAAATCAAGATGGATGTCTTTTAAATTATTTTCATAAAAACATTTTAAATATCGTTTGAGGACGATCCCTGCCCCGGTAATACCGGATTTAAGTTATTTACTTTTACTTGTTGCAAAGTGACAATTCGGTCACAAAATCCCTGTTTACTTGAATTACTTAATGTTAACAATTACTTAACTTTAGTCCCTGTGTTCGATCCTGGACTTACCTTTTAGCTATACTATATACGAACGGGTCCACTGCCCGAGAGTGTGTAGTAGTCAGTTCTAGGGTATTTCTTGTTTTAATTTTTAAACTCGATTTTACACATCAGTACTTGTTTAGCTCATTATGTCGTTTAATGATTATAGGTAGTCGGGAATACTTGCAAAGCTCGGTAACTTACGTATCATTTGTTGTGCGCTTCTACGAGGTAAGATACATGATTTGTCACGCTGAGGGTACAACAAAACATAGTTTTCATATGATAACTTCCCCAATGATATCTTGTAATGCTTATGGGTACTCGGGATTATGCGGGAGGCTATATGGGCTATGTATTACGTAATGTAGCTTGTAATGCTATCATGTGATTATGAAATGTTATGAAATGCTATGAAATGTATATATGTGCAAATGTGATGTGATATGTGATAAATTCATGGCTTGTACATCTAGTTCACTAGACTTCCTAGGTATGCCATGACACGTGCACGTTTAAGGGCCCAAACGTAAAAGTGATAAAGTGTTAGTTTAGGCAAAGCGAACACCTAAACTAAGAATAAAGTGTTAGCTCGAGCAAAGTGTAAAGAAAGTGTTAAGCTTAACCCGCATTAGCTCCTCATGGGCTAGTGTGCCATGTGGTCGCTTGAGTGGCTCCTTGCGACGAAGAGTACGTGTTTGAGTGTATCCGGGTGGAGTAACTCACCACCAATGTGTTTGAGCATAAACGGTATACTCCGGGATTAGCTTTGCTTTTCCTTAACGACGCCGATAGACCGCCGGCAGGCAATACCCATCATGTCGGGTGTGAGGTTCCCTGTCAGGTCTTAGGACCGCCTACACACAACCCCCACCGTCCCATGTGATAGGTGACGAATGTCACCAAAAAGTGTAAAGTGTAAAGTGAAAAGATAAAGTGAAATGTGAAAGTGAAAGATGATAGGCACAATTAGGATATTGATTCCTAACATGATGATGTGTATGTGTATGTTTATGTAATGTAATGAAATGATCATGTTTTATGAAAAGTAAAATTGGCAAATGCTTTATTAATTACATGTATTCTTACTTAGTTAATTCGTTAGCTAACACTTGTTTCTTGAAAAATGTTGTGCCTTCGGGATAAGCAGGTTTGAAGTAAGGATACTTGTGAGGCGGGGTAGATGCTTTGGATGTCTAGCTACTGTTAGAGACCTCATTACTTAGACACTATTTATGATACTTATTATGATGTTATTATGTCTTGGATTTTACAAGACGAACTTATGTAAGACTTGAGATGGCATTTATGTTGGTGCCATCATGGTTTCTTTTATGTCTTGTCATGATTACGCACTTAGTAACTCCATTTAAATAAGTGACAGTTCCGGTAGGAATTGTAAACGTTTCATTTAATGCTTCCGCTAGTTTTTAACGCCGTTTGGCGAAAGTTTTTGAAAATTCAGTTTTTTTTAAACGACGGGTTACATATGCTAAGATATACATTTTTACAGTAAATAAATAGAGAACAATTTTCAATAGGTACATTTACATCAATTGGATGAGAGTTTATTGTATACATAATCAATTGTATCAAAATTGAATGGGGGAAAGAATAATCGGTGTGTGAATGTTCTGTAAAAAATTTTGATTAAATTGTTAGAAGTTGTTGTGGAAGATTTTTGATTGAGGTTTTATTTTCTTTTCAATTTTTATGTAAACATAAAAGTAGAAGTAAAAGAAATAAAGGGGTGTTTGCCGTCCAGGCGGGGTTTCAATTTTTTTTTTATTATTATTTTTATGTTGTATTAAATTAAAGTAAATTAGAAAAAAAAATGGAAAAAATAAAAGGAGGGGTGGGCGGGAATTTGGTCTCTGGAGGGGCCCTGGTGGCTCCAAATGTTTATTCAGAATCCTCTTTTAGTATAGTATAGATAGACCCCCGGTTGAAAGTTACAGGGGTGAAAATATCAGAAATACCCTCCATTAAAATAACACACCCTAAATACAATACATTCCCACCCTAAATGAAATAAATACATCATCAGTTCCTCAACTTTTAAAATAAATTATACTAACCATTACATTAATTACATTTACAACAATAGCTTACACTACTCGTCGTCACCACCATCAGTCGCCGCCGCCACCCGTCACCATCGCATTGCCGTCACCGCGGTCGGATTGCGCGGGGACCATGCTAGTAATATGAAAAATTGAAATCAAAACGACGAAACGAGTAAGAAATATTTTTTTGTAAGATCTCTTGGACCGGGCTTCTTACAGCCAAATTGGGCATATAAGATAATCTCGGGGTTGATTGATATTTGGGTGAAACTTTTTACAGCTAAGAATCAAGAATTAATACTCCGTGTATCACTTCAATTAACTTAAGTCCATTAAATATATACATTTCTAAATTTAAGTGTAGATCGACTAGACGTTACAAAGATAATGATCCATCGAGCTTGTATGACATGCACGTGATGCCCACACGACGGTTTCATCTCCGGCAGCATTTCTTTCAATAATTCTCTAGAATCATTCATTCATTCGGTGGCCGGTGAAATCGCAAAAACAAATAAAATAAAAATAGATTATTTATTTTAATTTGAATGCATGCCTGTTGTTATTTCTGGCCGGTATGTAATCATCCTCTCCAACTTGTTATTCATACGTATGTACGTGTAATCCCTAGCTAGCTTATAGCCTTATATATATATACATATATATACATTTATCGTTAATCTAAAGCAACTTTCTTTACAATTAATGTCATCGCTCGCTAATAATTAAAAAGACGTACGTACTCTCGTGTCATTTTGTTTTGTTTTGGTGAACATGATATTATTACCGAATTAAGTTTAGACGTATGTATGTATTTTATTTCATTTTGATAGGAAATTAAACCATACTACGTTGTAAATTAATTCGTGAAGATTTCACATAGACGATCTACAGGTATTAATTAATCCATACATAATATAATGATATGTGCGTGATAATGATGATTTCTTATCAATTAACGTTGTCTTTTAGATGTGATTGAAGAGCATTAATTCACATTCGATCTTATGATTAGCAATCAAATATATAGTTAGCTAGTCCCAGTTACAGCTGATCGATCATATATACGATCATATATATAGAAACTAAGTACTAATTTTCTTTCCTAAAATGGAACACTCATTGTATATATATATGCTTTCTAACCTTGATCGAAACTAGTAATGGTTTTCTCTCCTGTTTTATAAATCGAAGAATGAAAAGTGCATGTAAAGAAATTTTTCTTCATTTAATGCTTAATTAAGTAAGCAATTTTCTTCATTAATTCTCAGATTGTACGTAGTAGATCGAGGAGTTAGTTGTTTAACTTTTTGATCGATTGAACGATCATCATATATATATATATATGCTTTCTAACCTTGATCGAAACTAGTAATGGTTTTCTCTCCTGTTTTATAAATCGAAGAATGAAAAGTGCATGTAAAGAAATTTTTCTTCATTTAATGCTTAATTAAGTAAGCAATTTTCTTCATTAATTCTCAGATTGTACGTAGTAGATCGAGGAGTTAGTTGTTTAACTTTTTGATCGATTGAACGATCATCATATATATATGGAAATGGATACCCCTAAAACTCCCTTTAGTGGTATCAAGAAAGATGTTCGAGGAAGATTGCAGTGCTACAAGCAAGATTGGGTTGGGGCCCTAGGTTCAGGCGCAAGGTACGTACGTACATGTATCTCTTAATTAATTACGAGTATTATAGTGGTAGTACTACTAATTTTGGGTTACTTATAATCCACATGCATTGACAAGTAGTTACCCAAAAGAACGACAGGCCGGCTTAACAATTATATATATATTGTCATTATTATTAGTTTGATGCATGATGATACTATCGATTTTCCAGAATATTGGCTCCAACAGCATACATATTTTTTGCCTCTGCCCTTCCAGTCATAGCGTTTGGTGAGCAGCTAAATAAGGAGACAGGTACTATTAGATAACTACTACGTACTATCGATTGTTGTGTAATAGTACTATTCCATGATTAATATTATTAAACAGCTGTACGTACGTAAACTTGTTTAATGAATTGGTTCAAAGTACTAGTAGTAGCTAGGTTTGTGATGTGTTATAATGATCGAATTGGTGCGCGCGCAGATGATATCTTGAGTGCAGTGGAAACTCTCACTTCTACGGCTATATGTGGAATTATCCACGCAGTATTGGGTGGACAGCCTCTTTTGATATTAGGTGTGGCTGAACCTACGGTTATCATGTACAATTACTTGTATCATTTTGCCAAAGATCGACCCGAGTTGGGCAAGGAACGATTTATTGCTTGGGCTGGATGGTACGTATACCACTATATATATATATATATATATATGTAGCTAGCTTGTTTTAAATTATGGATCATCAGTATATCTATATGTCCTTACATACATTCTTTTTAATTTTGTTATAATTATAAGGGTATGCGTATGGACGTCCTTAATCCTATGTGTTCTTGCTATCCTCAATGCTTGCACGCTCATCACAAGATTCACAAGGATTGCTGGAGAGCTTTTTGGCATGTTGATATCTGTACTTTTTATGCAAGAGGCTATCAAGGTTACTAATTTCTCTTATTCTTAGATTAATGAATTAAGCCTTACATGCATATATATCAGTGACGACATCCATATAATTAAATTAACTCGGTTCAGGTTTGATTAATTTCAGGGATTAGTAAGTGAGTTCCACGTACCAAAAGGAGAAAATGATACGAAAGAGGAGTACCAGTTTCATTGGCTATATACAAATGGTTTATTCGCAATTATACTGGCATTTGGTACCCTCATGACTTCCATGAAGACCAGAGGTGCCAGAACCTGGCCTTATGGTGTTGGTATGTATGTTAATGAATTGAAGATGCATGGGTCGCATATCTGTTTAGACAATTATATATACTAGCATCTAAATTTTACCGATGTCTATGTCTTTTTTTTTTTATTAAAAAATATGTGTATTCTATGATATTGGCAAGAACAGGTTGGGTGCGGAGTCTTGTAGCCGACTATGGGGTTCCTATTATGGTGTTGGCATGGACCGCATTATCTTTTGCAAAGCACAGGGGAGTTCCCCGTGATGTTCCTAGGCGACTCTTCTGTCCTCTTCCTTGGGAAGCTGTAACGATATCCCATTGGACAACCGTCAAGGTATAAAAGAGAAACATCAGAATTAATTAGTCATCACAATAAATAAATAGATGTGATCACTAAGGGGCCGTTTGTGTCAAAGATTTTAATAGAATTTGATGGAAAGGAATTTAAAATTTCCTATGTTAACCTAACATGACAAGGAAGGAAATTTGAATTCCTTAATTTCCATCAAATTCTCATCGAATCTTTGAACCAAAGGACCCGTAAAGTTGCAACAACGAGAAAAATACTAGATATAAATGCTATTTGCAGGATATGGGGAAGCTGCCAGTGATTCACATTTTCACTGCCATAATACCAGCTTTGATGATAGCGGCCCTGTACTTTTTCGACCATAGTGTAGCTTCACAAATGGCACAACAGAAAGAATTCAATCTCAAAAACCCATCTGCTTACCATTATGATATATTGTTGCTTGGATTCATGGTATTTCGTTCTATATATTGTGTTTTGTATATATTCATTTGTATTGTAACCTTTTTCATGAACATGTGACTCTATGATCGTGCCTCCCTTATTAATATCGGGCTTTGTGTGTATGATATTAGACTATGATTTGTGGTCTGGTTGGAGTCCCGCCATCAAATGGTGTCCTCCCACAATCGCCTATGCACACTAGGAGTCTTGCAACTCTCGAGAGACGGGTTAGGAGTGCGATTTAAAAGATCTTTCTTGACAATTGTTTGTTATTTATCATTCATTGAATGTTATGCTTCATGGTTTTCAGTTGATGCGGAAGAAGATGGCTAAGTGTGCAAAGGAAGGTATCAAGTTGGAGGCAAGCAAATCAGAAATCTATGGAAGGATGCATGCTGCGTTCGTTGATATGGATCCTCATAAAAAAGTATGTGTTGTGTTGTTGTATGTGATTGTATATTTGTATCCCATAAGGGGCAACTTAAAGAAGATAAATTGATAAATCTTTTTCTCATAAAACTTAACAAATTTTATCTATCCAAAGAGTTCTGCAGACAAGGAGCTGGAAGACTTGAAGCATGTTATCATGAATCGTGAAGATGGGGGAGACGCCAAGGCAAAATTTGATCCTGATAAGCATATTGAGGCTCACATACCAGTCCGGGTCAATGAGCAACGGGTAACAAATTTACTGCAGTCTCTCCTCTTGGGTTGTGCAGTCTTTGCCATGCCCGCTATCAGGAAGATCCCTACCGCTGTATTATGGGGATATTTTGCCTACATGTCCATAGACAGTCTTCCCGGTAACCAATTCTGGGAAAGATTTCTGCTCCTTTTCATCCCTTCTGGCCGGCGTTTCAAGTAAGGAATACTACAATCTTATGGGTTTGGCATTTTTAATTAGTATGTTCTTTCAGCCAACATTGTTGTGATAAATTTTTTGACAGAGTCTTCGAAGGGCCTCATGCTTCATATTTGGAGTCAGTGCCGTTTAGATACATAGCATTGTTCACATTATTTCAGCTTGCGTATTTCTTGCTTTGTTATGGAATCACATGGATACCAGTAGGGGGTATATTGTTTCCCCTACCATTCTTCTTGCTAATACCCATAAGAGAGCATCTTCTTCCCAAAGTGTTCCCCACTCAACATCTTCAAGAACTTGATGCGTCTGCTTATGAAGAATTTATCGGGCACCGTGCTCACAATATGAGTCTTTCACGACGGGTATGCTATCAGCTTTTAACATCACATTGAAGTCTTATTAAGTTCCTGTTCTATTAGCTCAGTTTTTGATGGTATACAGTATCTGGTATCTGTTATCTCAGGTATGAGGCACAAAAATTGTGTAGCCTAGGTGTGAGACGCAAGCTGAGGCTAGCGTCTCACTAAAGCTGGACATATGATAAATTATCCGGAGTAAATAAGTTTAAGCATAATGTGTCTCTAGTAATAAGATTAGAAGCACATATATAAAACAATCAAACTTGAAATTGTAAAATTGGAAGGTCAGACAGGGTTGGTAAATGGTAAATCAAGTGCGGTTCAAACAAAAACTTTTTGTTTAAAAGCCAAAATAGGATGGTTTGATTCGCCAAAACTTATCTGTCCAACTTCTAACTCCGTAAGAACTTAACGTTTTCTAAACAGTTACAAAAAAAATTATGCTATAAAAGTACTCGTGATAATCAAATTATCTGAAGAAAGTGATATGGGATATTATAAGCTTTTGAACACAGCTTAGGCAACTTTCAACACATTTGGCAAGTCCAGTCCAAATGTAATTTGCCTAAAGTAATTTGAACTTAATCTCAAATAGACTCTAAATAAACAGGTTAATTCCAAACATAGTTTAAAATGTGTAAGATGTATGCACACATAATATAGAAAAAAGGTTAGCACAGCCATTATCTGAATTATTTAAGCAAATCATAGTTGTACATAACCACGTTTTTAAAGTTCGTATCAAATATTTGTTTGAAGGTGTTTGAGCATAGTGCAGAAGGATCTGACGAAGATGACATGGATAATTACTTTGATGTGTCTTCTACGGAGATATTAGATGAGATGATCACTCACAGGGGCGAGTTGAAGCGAAGATCAAGTGTCAAGGAGATGCAGTTTAATGTTAGTAAATATTTCATTTTTCTTTTATTTCAACTAAACTTGGCAAATGGGCAGGCCGGGGTTGGGTTATACATGGGTGGTCTTATACAGGTCAGTCCGACCAAGATGACCAAAAACACTTTATGGTAAAAGTTTTTTCTTCGTTTTATAAATAATCAGTGTACTAAAGTTAGTGGTTTTTTTTTTTTTTTTTTTTTTTTTTTTTTTTTTTTTTTTTTTTTTTTTTTTTTTTCTTATTTTTACCACTTAACTTATTTTTTTTTTTTTTTTTTTTTTTTTTTTTTTTTTTTTTTTTTTTTTTTTTTTTTTTTTTTTTTTTTTTTTTTTTTTTTTTTTTTTTTTTTTTTTTTTTTTTTTTTTTTTTTTTTTTTTTTTTTTTTTTTTTTTTTTTTTTTTTTTTTTTTTTTTTTTTTTTTTTTTTTTTTTTTTTTTTTTTTTTTTTTTTTTTTTTTTTTTTTTTTTTTTTTTTTTTTTTTTTTTTTTTTTTTTTTTTTTTTTTTTTTTTTTTTTTTTTTTTTTTTTTTTTTTTTTTTTTTTTTTTTTTTTTTTTTTTTTTTTTTTTTTTTTTTTTTTTTTTTTTTTTTTTTTTTTTTTTTTTTTTTTTTTTTTTTTTTTTTTTTTTTTTTTTTTTTTTTTTTTTTTTTTTTTTTTTTTTTTTTTTTTTTTTTTTTTTTTTTTTTTTTTTTTTTTTTTTTTTTTTTTTTTTTTTTTTTTTTTTTTTTTTTTTTTTTTTTTTTTTTTTTTTTTTTTTTTTTTTTTTTTTTTTTTTTTTTTTTTTTTTTTTTTTTTTTTTTTTTTTTTTTTTTTTTTTTTTTTTTTTTTTTTTTTTTTTTTTTTTTTTTTTTTTTTTTTTTTTTTTTTTTTTTTTTTTTTTTTTTTTTTTTTTTTTTTTTTTTTTTTTTTTTTTTTTTTTTTTTTTTTTTTTTTTTTTTTTTTTTTTTTTTTTTTTTTTTTTTTTTTTTTTTTTTTTTTTTTTTTTTTTTTTTTTTTTTTTTTTTTTTTTTTTTTTTTTTTTTTTTTTTTTTTTTTTTTTTTTTTTTTTTTTTTTTTTTTTTTTTTTTTTTTTTTTTTTTTTTTTTTTTTTTTTTTTTTTTTTTTTTTTTTTTTTTTTTTTTTTTTTTTTTTTTTTTTTTTTTTTTTTTTTTTTTTTTTTTTTTTTTTTTTTTTTTTTTTTTTTTTTTTTTTTTTTTTTTTTTTTTTTTTTTTTTTTTTTTTTTTTTTTTTTTTTTTTTTTTTTTTTTTTTTTTTTTTTTTTTTTTTTTTTTTTTTTTTTTTTTTTTTTTTTTTTTTTTTTTTTTTATTTTATTTATTTTTGTTTTTCTGATTTTTCAATTTTATTTTTTATTTTTATTTTTTTGCAGACCGTAGCGTTTTATTTTATTATTTTTTTTTTTTTTGCATATATATTACTAAGGAGGTTACATAATCAAAGTTAACAAATGATAACATACTTAGGAACGTACAAAGAATTCTAAATCCTAAAAAGTTACTGTATATATTATGTCAACCTAGAACTGAATTTACATAAACAAAAGGATCCCAATTGGAAGCATTGGCTGCAAAATTATTAGAAAATTGTGACGAAGCACCACCACCACTGCCGCCATCCATACTGTAGTCACACTGCACGACCTGCTGATGACCCAATGGCCAACCTGTGATTCCAGTTAATTGGTTTGCCGCGTCTTGGTTAGCCTCACTGGAAACGGGCCACATGGAATCCAAGAGGCCTGTGTCAAACAAGCTGTTTGAAATATTTGAGACTTGGTTGCTTGTGTCTGCAGAAGTTGCTGCTAGCCATGGAATTTCAGTAGACCATGACACAGTAGTTGCTGCTGCAGGTGGTAGAGGCTCATAGCACCACTGCAACCCATCACACTGATTGGGACCCGCCGGTTCAGTGGCATCATGGTGACGAGTATCTTGATCCTGATCAACCATCAGGCGGTCGGGGTCCACATGATCGCCCGCTGGCTGATGATCAGGAGGGGGCGAGGTTGCCACGATTAATGCTTGTGCTTTTCTCTTTCTTGGATTTGCAAAACACATGGATTGCTTCAATGACATGTTGGTCGTTTTGGCATGGTTGGAGACGGTACTCCTTACATATAACTTAGCCTTGAGCGCACCGATAAGCCCTTTCTCACCACCCTCTGAACCACATGCTTCCTCAAATGAAAACGGCTCTGCGTTCTCTGGCAAACAGCGAACAGAGCTCTCACTGTTGGGCAGTTCAAAGTTGGTACGTGCGTTAGCCCCACGTAACGTTCTGGCAGCTTGGTCATATGCCCTGGCAGCATCCTCTGCGGTGTCAAAAGTCCCGAGCCATAACCGAACCTTTTGCAAGGAGTCTTTGATCTCGGCTACCCATCGCCCTGATGGCCTTTGCCGTACACCTACATACTTTGGGTGTCCTCTAGAGTTGGGCATCTTTCTTCTTCCCTTAACACTGCTGCCTCCTGCTACTGGCTGCATCAAGTTTGCCATGATCTCGTCTAGCTAGTTTATGATGATCATGGAAGTTGGATTATTTATAGTGCAAAATGGAGCCTCATGAATCTAGGATTTTGAGAAGTGGACAAATTAGAACAAGTCAAAAACATGGTGTGTTTTTGGTGTTAAATAAATTAATAAATATAGATGCAGGCCATAGTTGTTGATTATACCGAAACATATATTTTAGACAATCATAAATGACATAAGAAAAGAAACATAGCACACAAGGGTGATGTCTTCTAAAATATTTGCATTTTTACTTGGATATTGTAACTTTTGATAAATTATACTTTCCATTTTCGTTTCCTTGAACCAAAAACTCGTTCTGATTTATTCCAACCAATGATACCTTTTTATACTAGGTTTAGTTACATGTTGAATACACGAAAGGTTAATTACATTTTTAAAATTAAATAAATTATTAAATAATTGCGAATGAAAAACCCTTATAAATTCAAACTTTTAAAAAATATAAAAAAAAAACAAAAAGATAATTCAAAAATAAGAAATGTAAATAAATCAAAATAAAATAATGAAATTCTAAAACAATGTATATTTATTTCATATTTTGTAATAGTTATTTGTACATGAAATTTGTTTTAATATTTAGTTATTAACTAGATTTTAGACCCGTGTCCAACACTAGACACGGGGTTTACGATATTATCAATATTAGATCTTCATACATTTAATTCATAAAAGCTTATAATTTTGAAGATATACGGTTATAAGTGTTATACTTTGCAAGTTGTTGTACAATAATCACAGGTTCGTTAGTGTCATTATTAGCTGAGACATATTGATGGAATTGTTTGTTGTAGTCATTCCACAAGGCACATGCTACAATAATTTATCTACTATAGAATTTTTTGAAACCAGTTGTACTCATAATGTGATACTCGTATTATATAAAAGATAATTAAGAATTAAAATATAAACATACTTGTGATCCTGTACTTGACATTCAAGTATATGTATTTGATCATGATGCAGGCCCATAACACGAATAAGTTTGTTTTCAATCACCTGTCCTATGATAATTAGATAACAATTAGGATTATTTTCATATTCTTTAATAACAATTAGGAATGTTGATCTGAGTGATAATTCTAACTTCTTTTTTTTTGGAACGGCATAATGATATTATTAAAATGACTATCTAGCAAGACGCTAGAAGTCAAGAGTACAAAAGATACAATCTAGACTACATACAATTACCAAAGACTAGATTCATCCCGAAACTTTAACTGCTAAGAGTGTAAAAGGGTTGGAAAAAAACTTGTGTCAATTACAGTGACCCAGTGATAATTCTAACTTTAAAAGATTAAATATCAATACTTTTTGTAACTTTAAAAAAAAGCTTAAAAAAGTCCTCTCAAGTTGATGACTAAAAATAAATATAAATTAAGTATTTAGGGTAAAAAGTGTAAATTATTGATGGAAAACAAAAAAGTGTAAATTAATGAGACTTTTTCTACAAATTAATATAAATACTAATATATAAATATATTTGGATAATGATAATTAGGATTTTTAATTTATAGTTAATCTAAATGATGACATAAGCGATAGTCAATTTGATGAAATTGAGCGATTTGATTGGTTAATAAGTCATTAGTTCAACTGTCTTATAGTATATATTAAGATAAGATTAAGATTAAGATAATTAAGATTAATGATTATATTTAAATTAAGTATTTACCAAGATCTATCATAATAACTAATAAATATAAATTAGCGACGAAAAACAAAACAAAAAAAATTAATGAATTTTTTTTATAATTATTAATATTAACATAATTTATATTTAAAGTTTTTTGTGGACATATATCTTATAATTTATACTCATTATTTAGTCATATGTGTTAATACTTAATTTGGAGGAATTTAGAGCTTTGATTGGTTAGTTAGCTTAATTCAGTTATCTAATTAATATATTATTAAAATTAAAAATTGAGATTAAAACTAAAGTAACAATATAAATAAATTGTCACATCAAATGATTAATTTAATACTGTATAATTATAAGAAAAGTTCAATAGAAGAATGTAACATAAAAACTGATCAAATGGTTCATTATTACAAAAAACAGCTTTTAAAGTCGATATATATTATGATAGATAAAATGTAACAAATCTATAGAAAATCATGCAGAGGACAAAAAGTTAAATATATGGATGTTGATGAGTAATCGTGCTTGGCTGTGTTTGTTTGGATTTATACCAAAAACCAGTGTGATTGGGTAGAAAAAGGAAACATACAATGTGTCATTTTCAATAGTTAATCTTTTAATTTTAAAATTACAAGTAGTATTCTCAGGAGTAATTATTTTTAAAATAAAAATCAATATAAGAAACTTGTTATTATGTCCCTCATTAGAACCTAATGAAAAGCAAGATAGTTATAAATGTTCATGTTTTGCAACTGCAAAGTTTTTTTAACATATAATAATATAATCATATCATGCTTATATATATACCAGATTAGTGTACGCGCGATACAATGACAATGATGATAACAGCAATAGATGACGGGTACGACGACTTGTAATGTTTGTGGTGGCGGCGAGTATTGTAGGATATTTATGTAAAGGTAATTAATGTAAAAGATGGTAGTGTAGTTTAGCAGTGAAGAGATATATGTTGTAATTTATTTAATTAAGAGTATTTTTGCTGGACCATCATTGTTAGGTGGTATGTGTGTTGAATGATGAGAGGTATTTTATGTAGATTAAACATGTAATTTGAGAAAAGGATGAACGAGTTGATGCTTTATATAGTTGTATAGAAGTATATAAATTTTCTTTCTAACAACGTCGACATTATTATATTACCGAACGTTTTGTTTTACCTGCCTTTGATGCACCTTAAGCCTCAGTGCAACATATATGTGGTCATAAAATGCTAGCTTTATATATATATATGAAAAGATTAATGTGACAACAATTTGAATTGGAAAAGTTAGTTGTAATAATATATGTATAGGCACTTGCCGATGAGGTCCATGTGAGAACTGTACACATATAAACATAGGTAATATTATTTATAAACTTGATTTGTTCATATGTGACGAATATGTTCACATATACATTCATACCATCAAGTTATAACTTATAAGTCTTTATGGTTTTTCCAATTCAAATAATTATCACATGAACGTTTTTGTATATATATATAATTCTTATTGCATACAAGAAAGAAACATGACAATAACCAATAAAATTAACGATGATATATGATGTCATGATTGTGATTGACAATGATGTGTAAATAACCAACACTAAACCATATGTTGTTGTCACCTGCCCCAGATTTCTTTTTTAATTAAGTACTTTTCTATATTTAATTAGTTTATATCACACTTTTAAGGTTCATCTATATCTATACTACTACGTATTATATAATAATAGGTGACTTGCTTTGTTGAAATTTTAAGTTTCAACAATTGTGCATCAGAAACTTTGTTTAAGTTACATTTTGTATAAGCTTCAACGGAAGTTACCCTATTTTTAGTTTTAAGATACATAGTTATGGTTGAAATTAAGTTTCAACAAGAATATCTTGCAAGCTATGTTTATTAAGTTTCAATAAGAGTATATTGCAAGCTATGTTTAATAACCAATCAACTATATGGTTTGACTATTCAATGAAAGTAATTACCCAATTTTAAGTCACGTACAAAGTTATTTTAATGGGTCCAAAAATACCTTTCAACTTTGACTTAATGCAAAGTAAATATCATATGGATTAATGAGAATGTATGCCGATGGCTATATAGATATATACAACCCATGAGTTTGTTCGTATATTCATGCAACGAGAAGGTACCACCACATTCAACCATCGTTTTATATGCATGACTCGAACCAATGAGTGAATTATTTTAGTTCCCCCCCATGTCTTTTGATCATTTTTAATGTAAATATGAGTTGGATTAGTGAACTTTTGATGCATAATGAAATGAAATATTCTTGTGGGTTCACAAAGCATGCAAGCGGGGGTAAGCACATTAAATCAACTTAACATGAAGCCACGAGAATTAAAGAGATCAAGGACGAAGACTAGCAAGTGGAACATGAAGAATTGAAGGCCAATGTGAAGCGTGTAATACATACGTAGATAAACACTTATGCTTGTTTGAATGATGTGATCATGTAATACTATTTGTTTGCTTTTTTATATCAGTTAGATACGGAGTAGTATTTATGTTTACTGTGGATCCATGATTATTTAGTTTTTCATATTATCATTAGTTACATATCAATGGTTTGTTGGTTTATTTGTGATTGATCTTTTTATAATTTGTCATGAGGATTTAGTAACCTGTTGATAGAAAACAATTAATTGGTCTATGATTTAATTGTAAAAAATGATTCTCCTCTAACGAGCAAAACCATAATTAATATAACTAAAACTGGATGAAAATGATACTCAATAATGTTTTAGCGGGTCTAGTGAACATAAACCGAATCTAGAACTGCTAGGATAATTAACACAAAATGATTGGCTTAAAATCTGCGTATACATCCAGCTAAATCATAAATACAGGCTTGGTCGTAGGTAATACTTAATAGGAGAATTTAACGAGGATCTTATTAAAGGGTAGAGTGACTATAACTAGAACCTCTACTAATTTTGGTCTAGTGAATGTAGCTAGGATCTAAACTGTGAGGAAAGTCATCCAACAAATCTTTATTTGATATAAGAATAGTAGCAAATGAGTTGTTTGTTATGCATGTGACCTGAATTTGAAACAAGCATCTTTTATCATTATTGTTTTTGTCTTCTCTTCTAAATCTTTTTGTGCCTCCCTCATAGACCAAGGATTGAGACGCCTTCTGCATTGTTTTCTTATTCTAATTTTAGTTATTTTAGATCTTGACAAACCCCCCAAATCAATCTTAGAATTACACTTAACTTTATTCTTAAACATAGTCCCAATGAAAGATCCTTTGTCTTACCGATTTATTATACTGTGAACAAACGGGTTCACTACCCGTAAGTGAGTGTGATAGAGAAGTTTTCCTTATAAATTTAAAACTTGTTTGAAAATTACTAAAACTTTTCCTACATATCACGAACGACCCCTTATGAATATTTCTTCGAAACATAATCAAAGAGTGCTCCTTTTACACTACCTGGATCTATAACCCATGCCCCGTCAATTCTAAGCCCATGTATACTGTTATACTATTGATGGTAACATGATGCTTCACAATACGATGGAAAAACGCCGTGTTTTCATCCCCTCCAAAAAAAAAAAAAAAAAAAAAAAAAAAAAAAAAAAAAAAAAAAAAAAAAAAAAAAAAAAAAAAAAAAAAAAAAAAAAAAAAAAAAAAAAAAAAAAAAAAAAAAAAAAAAAAAAAAAAAAAAAAAAAAAAAAAAAAAAAAAAAAAAAAAAAAAAAAAAAAAAAAAAAAAAAAAAAAAAAAAAAAAAAAAAAAAAAAAAAAAAAAAAAAAAAAAAAAAAAAAAAAAAAAAAAAAAAAAAAAAAAAAAAAAAAAAAAAAAAAAAAAAAAAAAAAAAAAAAAAAAAAAAAAAAAAAAAAAAAAAAAAAAAAAAAAAAAAAAAAAAAAAAAAAAAAAAAAAAAAAAAAAAAAAAAAAAAAAAAAAAAAAAAAAAAAAAAAAAAAAAAAAAAAAAAAAAAAAAAAAAAAAAAAAAAAAAAAAAAAAAAAAAAAAAAAAAAAAAAAAAAAAAAAAAAAAAAAAAAAAAAAAAAAAAAAAAAAAAAAAAAAAAAAAAAAAAAAAAAAAAAAAAAAAAAAAAAAAAAAAAAAAAAAAAAAAAAAAAAAAAAAAAAAAAAAAAAAAAAAAAAAAAAAAAAAAAAAAAAAAAAAAAAAAAAAAAAAAAAAAAAAAAAAAAAAAAAAAAAAAAAAAAAAAAAAAAAAAAAAAAAAAAAAAAAAAAAAAAAAAAAAAAAAAAAAAAAAAAAAAAAAAAAAAAAAAAAAAAAAAAAAAAAAAAAAAAAAAAAAAAAAAAAAAAAAAAAAAAAAAAAAAAAAAAAAAAAAAAAAAAAAAAAAAAAAAAAAAAAAAAAAAAAAAAAAAAAAAAAAAAAAAAAAAAAAAAAAAAAAAAAAAAAAAAAAAAAAAAAAAAAAAAAAAAAAAAAAAAAAAAAAAAAAAAAAAAAAAAAAAAAAAAAAAAAAAAAAAAAAAAAAAAAAAAAAAAAAAAAAAAAAAAAAAAAAAAAAAAAAAAAAAAAAAAAAAAAAAAAAAAAAAAAAAAAAAAAAAAAAAAAAAAAAAAAAAAAAAAAAAAAAAAAAAAAAAAAAAAAAAAAAAAAAAAAAAAAAAAAAAAAAAAAAAAAAAAAAAAAAAAAAAAAAAAAAAAAAAAAAAAAAAAAAAAAAAAAAAAAAAAAAAAAAAAAAAAAAAAAAAAAAAAAAAAAAAAAAAAAAAAAAAAAAAAAAAAAAAAAAAAAAAAAAAAAAAAAAAAAAAAAAAAAAAAAAAAAAAAAAAAAAAAAAAAAAAAAAAAAAAAAAAAAAAAAAAAAAAAAAAAAAAAAAAAAAAAAAAAAAAAAAAAAAAAAAAAAAAAAAAAAAAAAAAAAAAAAAAAAAAAAAAAAAAAAAAAAAAAAAAAAAAAAAAAAAAAAAAAAAAAAAAAAAAAAAAAAAAAAAAAAAAAAAAAAAAAAAAAAAAAAAAAAAAAAAAAAAAAAAAAAAAAAAAAAAAAAAAAAAAAAAAAAAAAAAAAAAAAAAAAAAAAAAAAAAAAAAAAAAAAAAAAAAAAAAAAAAAAAAAAAAAAAAAAAAAAAAAAAAAAAAAAAAAAAAAAAAAAAAAAAAAAAAAAAAAAAAAAAAAAAAAAAAAAAAGAAAAAAAATAGAAAAAAAAAACCTAATTCCCAATTTATCCAAATTCTTTCTAAGAGCTGCTCTCCAAGGGATTCCTTCAAGGATCAAGGGTAGATTTCTTCGCCCGATTCATTGAAGATTCACGGGCACCCACTTAGATCGTATCTATTTCATTGTCTTGCAATTTCAATTTCAAGAACGATTGGTACATCATGTTCTTCTTTTATTTTGATTGTTATTTTAAATTAATCATGAGTGGCTAAACATTCAATCATCCACCTTGAGGAAACTAGACGAATGATGTGATTGCTATATGTTTTAATCCAAAGAGTTGATTTCAATTATCGTTGTGTCGAGATCTTGATGATTTAATTCCTTTTTATATATTATTATGATATTGGTGGCATGTGTGTTCTTCGTTAGTGGTACTAGTTGGATGCATATGTGATTTTCAAATGGTTGTTTGTCTATGAGCAATTATCACTAGTTCATGGTATGATAGTGAATATCATTTTAATAAAAGGAGTCATTTTGTCAACGTGTTTTATAACGGTTGGTGGTACCACGTTATCTTCACATAGGCACAATTGTTAATTCGATAGTCAAGCAAACTAATTGTTGGTAAGGTTGTCTAGGAATTGGTGGTACCGGCTTGGGTAATTAAACTAGCAACTTAGGTGATTGGGTAATTTGCTCACGGTTGGTGGTACCACGTGAGCACCTTAATCCTTTTACGATTATCTTTTCAACTCAATGAATTTGGTCTTAATTAAATGCAATCATGTTTGAAGTCTAGCGAATTCAAGGTGGATGATCTTTATTAATATTGTCTGAAGCTTTTCTTTACTTTTATGCGTTTTGTCTTTTAAATTTATTTTAATTTAATTGTCAAAGTGAGACTCGAAGCAACACCCTGTTTTCCAAACCATTTTATTAAACAACTAGTTCAAACCATTCCCCGAGAACGAACACGGACTTACCTCTTAACTATATTGCATACGAACGGGTCCACTGCCCGATAGTGTGTAGTAGTGAGTTTCTAGGTATTTCTAGTTTATAATTTTTAAACTCGATTTAGCACATCAAGTTTTTGGCGCCGCTGCCGGGGAATGTGTGCCGATTTAGTTGTTAATTTAGTGGTTTGATCCTTTCTCACGCATGAGGAAGTTACTTGTTTATTAGTTTAGTTTTCTTTTCTTATCACAGGTGCATTTGACGTGTTTGTGTTAGTTGTGTGTTTGCAGGTATTGTTTTAGTTGATGAACTTGCGTTCTTCGGGTCTCCCTTTGAATAGTCCTTTGTCTACTCCGAGAAGACCAAAAGGGCGTAGGTTTAACTTCACTGAACCCACAACACCAATACCGACACCATTTTCACCTATAGCTAAACCTACTCCTGATTCGGACGAGGAAGGGTTCTTTTTGGACGAGTTTTTCAATTTAGAAGTAAAGCAAGAGGAAATGGGGGACGAACAACCAAGGGGTCCAAATGACACTCGCTATGGCGAGAGGGTCCGTACAATCCCAACTGGCCGTGGTTCCGCCATTAGACCTCCAACCATTGATCACACTTTCGCTTTGAAAGGAAACCATCTAAAGAGCATAGAAGAGCATCAATTTGATGGGAAACGGAAATGGGATCCTTACCAACACTTGGATAGGTTTGAAAAGTTGGCTCGGCTATATCAATATGGGCAAAACCAAATGAATGCCGTGAAACTTGAGACATTTCCCATGTCAATCACCGGAGAAGCACTTGATTGGTTCAATGATCTTCCAAAAAATTCTATTACTACTTGGAACCAACTCAAGGAGGCTTTCATTGGTGAGTTTTATTCACTTAGAACTCAAAGAAGGTTGGAGAACATGATTAGATCTTTTGAACAAGATGATGGAGAAGATGTTGTTGAGGCTTGGATTCGTTTCAAGGAAATGTTGAGAAATTGTCCAGGTCACGATTTGACTAGGGAAAAATATGTGGAGCTTTTCTTTGATGGGTTAGATAAAAAGTCTAAACGAGAATTGGGATATGCTTTCGGGGGTAGTTTCAATAACATTACACCCAATGAAGGTTATCAAATCTTGGAAGACATGGCAAAGGATAGCTCAACTTTGGATGATGAAAGGTTTTTGAAGAATGAGAGAAAGATGAAGAGAGGTACTAACCAAAGGAGAGTTGCTAAGGTTGAAGCTAGCAATGACCCAGGGGTTATTGGAGAGATTAGGGCGCTATCTGAGCGCATGGAAAAGGGGTTTGCTACTCAAGAGAATAGGTTTGGAGCAATTGAGAGGGATGTTAAGGTAGTAGCCGATGGGTGTGATCATTGTGGTGATATGCACTATTCTGATGAGTGTCCAAATCGGGCACCCGAAGATGTGAGTTATGTTCAAAATCAACCCCAAGGGAATTTCTACCGCAACACCGGTTTCCAGAACCGGCCTTCAGGTAATACTTCTTATAACTCTTCTTTTCAGTCTAATAATTCTCGTTTTTCAGGTAATAGGTGGCAAAGAGATAATTATCAGAATCAGCCACAACAGCAGACTCAGCAAGGACAAGGATCAGGTTCTTCTTCTTCTAATGCCGATCCTAATGCCGAGTTGAGAGAGATGATGAAGCAGTTGGCTAGTAATCAGGTTGAAACAAATACTAGCATTCAAATGATCAGGGAAGATACTAAGACTTTGAGTGAGAGGTTGGATCAGTTAAGTGGGAAGGTGGAGATCAACATGAAAAACCAGGGAGTTAATTTCAAGGATCTCGAAAGTAGGATGGCCGCTCTTGCTAGGCCCACGGGGACTCTTCCTAGCAACACACAGCAGAATCCTAGACCTCAGTTTAGTCTTGGACAGAATCAAGGACAGAATCAAGGACAGAATCAGGGACAGAAATACACTCCACCTCCAGTCCGCAATGAGCAAGCCAAAGCCATCACCACTCGTACTGGTAGGTCTTATGACTCACCTCCTATGCCTAATGTTGTTGTTTCAGATGTGCAGGATAAAGGGAGTGATGATGATGAGGTTGATGAAGAGATTGAGATGGAGGAAGATACGAAGGTACCCCTTATTCTTGGACGACCATTCCTTAATACCGCGGATGCTATCATCCGTGTGAAGGATAAGGAAATTTCTTTGGGTGTGGGTACGGATAGAATTGTGTTTAATGTTGAAAAGTCTATCAAGCATTCATATTCTAATGATGAGTCTTGTTTCAGGATTGACGTTATTGATGATGCTTTAGACCGAGAGTTTCAGGAACTAATGGAGACCGACACTGGAGATGAGGAGATTGCTAATTTAGGATCGGGAGATATATCTGATGATGATTTGTTTGCAGAGGTTATGGCGCTTAGCTTGGATGAGACACCTCCCGAGGATGAGAGTTTTGAGGAGGTTGTTGCTGATGGAAGTTCGAGGGTACCGAATTCTGTTGATGTACCACCCACTGAATTGGAGCTTAAGCCATTACCTTCCCATTTGGAGTATGCTTATTTGTCAGGTGAATCTTCTTTACCCGTGGTTATCTCGTCCTCACTCTCGAGTGACGAGAAGGATTGTCTTTTGTCTGTGCTTCGAGCCCATAAGCGGGCTTTTGCTTGGAAGACCACCGATATTCCAGGTATTAGTCCTAACTTTTGCCAGCATAAAATAGATTTTGTTGATGATGTTAAGCCCGTTGTCCAGAGACAAAGGAGGCTTAATCCGAACATGAAAGAAGTTGTTAAGAAAGAGGTCATTAAGTTGTTAGATGCTGGGATCATTTTTCCTATTGCTGATAGTCCTTGGGTTAGTCCTGTTCATTGTGTGCCCAAAAAGGGGGGCATGACAGTTATTGAGAATGAGAATAAGGAACTCTTGGCCACTAGGACTATAACGGGTTGGCGGGTTTGTATTGATTACCGTAAGCTTAATGATGCCACCCGTAAGGATCACTTTCCCCTTCCTTTCATTGATCAGATGTTAGAAAGACTTGCAGGTAATGAATATTTTTGTTTCTTAGATGGGTTTTCCGGGTACTTCCAAATACCCATTGATCCCAAGGACCAAGAAAAGACCACCTTCACATGCCCATTTGGTACTTTTGCTTATCGGCGAATGCCGTTTGGTTTGTGTAATGCCCCAGGCACCTTTCAAAGGTGCATGATAGCTATTTTCCAGGACATGCTTGAAACCTCCATGGAGGTTTTCATGGATGATTTCTCGGTTTTTGGGGACTCTTTTCATACTTGCTTGCATAATTTGGAAAGGATGTTAGAACGGTGTGAGAGGGCACACCTTGTTTTGAATTGGGAAAAGTGCCATTTTATGGTGACCGAGGGAATTGTTTTAGGGCATAAAGTGTCTAAGGCCGGGATTGAAGTTGATAGGGCTAAGATAGATGTTATAGCCAAATTACCCCCGCCTTCCAATGTGAAAGGGGTAAGGAGTTTTCTTGGACATGCCGGTTTTTACCGCCGTTTTATTAAGGATTTTTCTAAGATTACTCGTCCTATGACCCACTTGTTGGAGAAGGACGTCCCTTTTGTGTTTGATGATGCTTGTTTGAGTGCATTTCAGGTTTTAAAGGAGAAGTTGACTAATTCTCCTATCATGGTTGGACCGGATTGGGAATTGCCATTTGAATTGATGTGTGATGCAAGTGACTATGCTGTGGGAGCCGTGCTTGGGCAAAGGGTTGATAAGCATTTCAAGCCAATTTACTTTGCTAGTAAGACCTTGAACCCCGCTCAGCATAATTACACCACTACTGAGAAGGAGTTGCTTGCCGTGGTCTTTGCCTTTGATAAGTTTAGATCTTATTTGGTGTTGAGTAAGACCATTGTTTTCACCGACCATTCAGCCCTTAAGTACTTGTTCTCGAAGCAAGATGCTAAACCTAGGCTTATCCGATGGATTTTGTTGTTACAAGAGTTTGATATAGAGATTAAGGATAAGAAAGGTGCTGAAAACTTGGCGGCCGACCATTTGAGTCGTTTGGAAGATCCTCACCGGGAGGAACTTCGAGATGGGGAGATTAATGATCACTTCCCCGATGAGTCTTTAATGTTTATTTCTAACTCTGATGATGCTCCTTGGTTTGCAGATATTGCTAATTATTTGGTTGCAGGTGAGATACCGAATGATTTCACGTCCCAGCAAAAGAAGAAGCTCATATCGGATGCTAAGCACTATTTTTGGGATAGTCCATACTTGTTTCGTGTTTGTGCAGATGGTATGGTAAGGAGATGTGTAGCTGGAGCTGAGACGAGGGAGATTCTTGATGCTTGTCACTATGGTCCAACTGGAGGTCATTACGGTCCTTCAGTTACTGGTAAGAAAGTTTTTGATGCAGGTTTCTATTGGCCTACAATTTTCAAGGAGGCCCAGACTTTGGTAGAGACTTGTGACATTTGTCAAAGACAAGGGAGCATTACTAAGCGGGATGAGATGCCTCAACAAAGCATTCAGGTATGCGAGGTATTTGATATTTGGGGTATAGACTTCATGGGACCATTCCCACCGTCTAATAAGTTTCAATATATTCTTGTCGCCGTTGACTACGTGTCTAAATGGGCCGAAGCCAAGGCTTTGCCCACGAATGACGCGAGGGTAGTCATTGATTTCTTGAAACAATTATTCTGTCGATTTGGTTGCCCTAGAGCTTTGATTAGTGACCGAGGAACCCATTTTGCAAATCATCAATTAGCTAAGGTCATGAAGAGGTATGGTGTTGTGCATTATTTTTCTACTTCTTATCATCCACAAACTAGTGGACAAGTAGAAAACACCAATAGGGCTTTGAAAAGGATTTTAGAGAAAACTGTTGGAGATAACCCCAAGGTTTGGTCGAAGAAGTTGGATGACGCCTTGTGGGCGTTTAGGACGGCTTTTAAGACGCCGATTGGCACCACGCCATACCGGTTGCTCTATGGCAAAACTTGCCATCTTCCTATTGAGATAGAGCATAAGGCGTATTGGGCGTTGAGGAATCTGAATTTGGATATGATGGAAGCTAGTGAACTTAGAATGTTGCAACTTCATGAGCTTGATGAGCTTAGGCTAGGTGCTTATGAGAATTCTAGGCTTTACAAGGAAAGGACCAAAGTTTGGCATGATAAGAGGATCCGTAGGAAGGAGTTTAAGGTTGGAGCTAAGGTTTTGTTATTCTTGTCTAAATTTAAGATTAAGCAACCTAAACTCACTTCTAGATGGATTGGACCGTTTGTGATTAAGCATGTGTATCCGTCGGGTTATGTAGAGTTGTTTAAGCGTAATGGTGACGGGTCATTCATTGTCAATGGTCATAGGCTTAAGTTGTATTTGGAAGAAGAGCAAGTTGAGGGGATAATCGAGGAGATCCCCATTTTTGAATTGGAAACTTGAAAGTTGGTCGAGTCTAGCTAAAGACTCGTTAATAACTTAAGCGCTTCTCGGGAGGCAACCCGTGTTATTTTATTCTGTTTGATTTGGTTGCCCTAGAGCTTTGATTAGTGACCGAGGAACCCATTTTGCAAATCATCAATTAGCTAAGGTCATGAAGAGGTATGGTGTTGTGCATTATTTTTCTACTTCTTATCATCCACAAACTAGTGGACAAGTAGAAAACACCAATAGGGCTTTGAAAAGGATTTTAGAGAAAACTGTTGGAGATAACCCCAAGGTTTGGTCGAAGAAGTTGGATGACGCCTTGTGGGCGTTTAGGACGGCTTTTAAGACGCCGATTGGCACCACGCCATACCGGTTGCTCTATGGCAAAACTTGCCATCTTCCTATTGAGATAGAGCATAAGGCGTATTGGGCGTTGAGGAATCTGAATTTGGATATGATGGAAGCTAGTGAACTTAGAATGTTGCAACTTCATGAGCTTGATGAGCTTAGGCTAGGTGCTTATGAGAATTCTAGGCTTTACAAGGAAAGGACCAAAGTTTGGCATGATAAGAGGATCCGTAGGAAGGAGTTTAAGGTTGGAGCTAAGGTTTTGTTATTCTTGTCTAAATTTAAGATTAAGCAACCTAAACTCACTTCTAGATGGATTGGACCGTTTGTGATTAAGCATGTGTATCCGTCGGGTTATGTAGAGTTGTTTAAGCGTAATGGTGACGGGTCATTCATTGTCAATGGTCATAGGCTTAAGTTGTATTTGGAAGAAGAGCAAGTTGAGGGGATAATCGAGGAGATCCCCATTTTTGAATTGGAAACTTGAAAGTTGGTCGAGTCTAGCTAAAGACTCGTTAATAACTTAAGCGCTTCTCGGGAGGCAACCCGTGTTATTTTATCGCATTTTATTTTCTTTTTATTAGTTAGATTTGATTTTGATTTGTCAAGAAAGTGCAGGTGCAGATTTGGTGTGAAGCGGATTGAGGTAAGTTGTTTTTAGTTTGTCATACAAAAAATTTTTCTAAGGCAAAATGAGGGAATTCGGAACAGTGAATCCCCACTGCGCCGCAGTGGGAATCTTCTGACCCGCAGTTGAGTTTGATGTTGAATGAGGTTTCAAGTTTTGCATTCCACATTTAACGTGTTTGTTTGCTTTAATGTTTGTGATTGCAGACTGCTACTACTGATAAGAGGAAGCAAGCGGAGGTGGGACAATCTAGCGGGACTGCCGATGTCCCCGCTAAGACGGCTAGGAGAGAACCAGCGGTACCTCCTCTTAATTATTGGCCGGGTGCATTGAACGAGAAGCATGCATGGTTAGAGTTTGATGGGGCTAGGCAACCCCACAAGAACAATTATTTGAACAAGCTTTACACGCTTCATAAGGGGGGGGGGGGGGGGGGGGGGGGGGGGGGGGGGGGGGGGGGGGGGGGGGGGGGGGGGGGGGGGGGGGGGGGGGGGGGGGGGGGGGGGGGGGGGGGGGGGGGGGGGGGGGGGGGGGGGGGGGGGGGGGGGGGGGGGGGGGGGGGGGGGGGGGGGGGGGGGGGGGGGGGGGGGGGGGGGGGGGGGGGGGGGGGGGGGGGGGGGGGGGGGGGGGGGGGGGGGGGGGGGGGGGGGGGGGGGGGGGGGGGGGGGGGGGGGGGGGGGGGGGGGGGGGGGGGGGGGGGGGGGGGGGGGGGGGGGGGGGGGGGGGGGGGGGGGGGGGGGGGGGGGGGGGGGGGGGGGGGGGGGGGGGGGGGGGGGGGGGGGGGGGGGGGGGGGGGGGGGGGGGGGGGGGGGGGGGGGGGGGGGGGGGGGGGGGGGGGGGGGGGGGGGGGGGGGGGGGGGGGGGGGGGGGGGGGGGGGGGGGGGGGGGGGGGGGGGGGGGGGGGGGGGGGGGGGGGGGGGGGGGGGGGGGGGGGGGGGGGGGGGGGGGGGGGGGGGGGGGGGGGGGGGGGGGGGGGGGGGGGGGGGGGGGGGGGGGGGGGGGGGGGGGGGAATAAGTGTGGGGGGGGGAAGTAATGTTTGATTATGTGGTGATTATTGCTTGTTGTTGCTGATGGAATGATTAATTGCCCCTAATTTTTGGCTGCCTGTCGTAATGAAAACAAGAACCTACCCAGATTTCTTAGCCCACTGCGCCGCAGTGGGAATCTTCTGACCCGCAGTTGAGTTTGATGTTGAATGAGGTTTCAAGTTTTGCATTCCACATTTAACGTGTTTGTTTGCTTTAATGTTTGTGATTGCAGACTGCTACTACTGATAAGAGGAAGCAAGCGGAGGTGGGACAATCTAGCGGGACTGCCGATGTCTCCGCTAAGACGGCTAGGAGAGAACCAGCGGTACCTCCTCTTAATTATTGGCCGGGTGCATTGAACGAGAAGCATGCATGGTTAGAGTTTGATGGGGCTAGGCAACCCCACAAGAACAATTATTTGAACAAGCTTTACACGCTTCATAAGCAAGTTGTTTGCCCACCCAGGTATCTTGCTCAATCTGATGCTCGGTTTTTTGGGGTTCAGGGTGATATTGGAAGGTGGTTTAGTATAGAAGCGAGGGTTGGTGATAGGACAGTTAATAGTGATATGTGGCAACAGATTTTTCTTAACAGGGAACCTGTCTATCGTGAGTTATGCCTTGAGTTTTATTCTAGTTTGAAATTGACTAAGGAATTGAATAAGATCAAGGATATTTTTGAAGAAAGGGTTGTTTTGTTTTACTGTGGGGGACAGCAGAGGAAGCTGTCTATAGCTGAGTTTGGGTTTTATGCTGGTATGTATTCTAGGCAAGAGTTGGATAACCAGGACTTCAGGCAACTTTTGAGACAGGGTTTTTATGTCAAAGGTGATTTGGGTGATGGTGAGTCCATTCCACAGTATTGGGGTCGGATTTCTGGAGGAGAGGCTTGGCCTTCTGGTGGGACGGTTAGTGTGTCTAAGATCCACAGTGTTAAGCTTCGGTTGCTTCACAGGATGATAGTTACGTTTTTGGTCCAGAGGTCTACTCATTGGGACAAGGCATACCAGACTGATTTGTGGTTGCTAAAGCTGTTTTCAGAGGGGGCTCCTAGGAAGTTTGCATTGGCCCCGATGGTTGTGATTGATCGCATGTGTAATCATTCTGACTCAGAGTTGGTTTTGGGACATTTCATCACCCGGATTTACAAGAGGATGGGTGTATTTGATTCTGAGGAGTGCCAGACCCATCTGTCTCCACAAGTTAATCAGGAGGATTTCCATGTTAAAGAGTTGATTCGGGGGAAGATAGTGAAGAAGAAGCAGGGGAGCCAGCCTGCTAGATTGTTGGATGACACTGGTGTTGTTGAGGAACCACCTCCAGACTTGGAGGCTGCTGATGTAGAGATGGGTGATGCTTCCCAGGAGCCACCTAGGATGCGTGGTCGTAGCATCCCTGTCCCGAGCTCCTTTGATCTTACGCTTTTGGGACAGACTGTTCAGAATATATATGATGATCAGCAGGCTAGCCGCCGGGCTTTTGATGACTACCAGCGGAGGATGGATCAGGACATCACCTGGATTGGATCACAGCAGGCCCACACTAACTATAGCCTTGATTATTATCAGCCTATGTGGGATGCTCAGTATCATGGCCGGGAGTTTGTTCGACCTGACCCGATTCCTCCATTCTCTCCACCGCCTATTTATGTCCCTGATTATCGTCAGGGGGGTCAGCCTTTTTTCTCTCAGACGACTGTTCCGGGGAACATGTCACCACGACCCCATGATTTAGGAGGTTCTCCTCGTGGTCCAGTACAGTTTGGGGTTTTTCAGGGTGGACATGATGCTGGTGGATCCGGAGGTTTTGCCGGTGGTTCATCTTCCTTTGTTCCTGGTTTTGTTGCAGGTTCGAGTTCGGGTTTAGGCGGTGGACAGTCTGGAGGAGATGCTGGAGGCTCAGGTTCAGGTCAAGAGGAGGAGCGCAATTGGATTACTGACCTTTTTGGTCCACCCGGTCTTCCATATGGTTATCATGGACAGCAGCAGTGAGTGGAGATGATTCCCATCCGGTACCGTGGGATGGAATCATATGATTATTGGTTATGTTGGTATTCTTATGACATTCCTTTATTTATCATTGTCTGGTATCCACCCTACGGGGTGATGAAACATTTGTAATTTCCTTTGTTTTCTTTTATTTTCTGCATGGTATTTTATTTTGTTTGAACTATTTTGGATATTTTGGATGGTTGGTCTTTTGGAATGTTATTCAGCAGGTTTGATCCGATTGATGGCAATACCTAGTGGAACCCAAGTGTGGGGGAGAACCCGTTGGTTTGTTTGATTGTGTGATCGTGTTAGTAGCTCACTATGATGTCATGTGCATATGCTGGCAGTAAGTTCAGCGCAATATTTTTGATTGGCATCTTTATTAACATTGTTTCACACACAGTTCTCACACCTTCCGTTTTGGACTAAGTTTGTTTCTCCCGTCGGGGGGGGGGGGGGGGGGGGGGGGGGGGGGGGGGGGGGGGGGGGGGGGGGGGGGGGGGGGGGGGGGGGGGGGGGGGGGGGGGGGGGGGGGGGGGGGGGGGGGGGGGGGGGGGGGGGGGGGGGGGGGGGGGGGGGGGGGGGGGGGGGGGGGGGGGGGGGGGGGGGGGGGGGGGGGGGGGGGGGGGGGGGGGGGGGGGGGGGGGGGGGGGGGGGGGGGGGGGGGGGGGGGGGGGGGGGGGGGGGGGGGGGGGGGGGGGGGGGGGGGGGGGGGGGGGGGGGGGGGGGGGGGGGGGGGGGGGGGGGGGGGGGGGGGGGGGGGGGGGGGGGGGGGGGGGGGGGGGGGGGGGGGGGGGGGGGGGGGGGGGGGGGGGGGGGGGGGGGGGGGGGGGGGGGGGGGGGGGGGGGGGGGGGGGGGGGGGGGGGGGGGGGGGGGGGGGGGGGGGGGGGGGGGGGGGGGGGGGGGGGGGGGGGGGGGGGGGGGGGGGGGGGGGGGGGGGGGGGGGGGGGGGGGGGGGGGGGGGGGGGGGGGGGGGGGGGGGGGGGGGGGGGGGGGGGGGGGGGGGGGGGGGGGGGGGGGGGGGGGGGGGGGGGGGGGGGGGGGGGGGGGGGGGGGGGGGGGGGGGGGGGGGGGGGGGGGGGGGGGGGGGGGGGGGGGGGGGGGGGGGGGGGGGGGGGGGGGGGGGGGGGGGGGGGGGGGGGGGGGGGGGGGGGGGGGGGGGGGGGGGGGGGGGGGGGGGGGGGGGGGGGGGGGGGGGGGGGGGGGGGGGGGGGGGGGGGGGGGGGGGGGGGGGGGGGGGGGGGGGGGGGGGGGGGGGGGGGGGGGGGGGGGGGGGGGGGGGGGGGGGGGGGGGGGGGGGGGGGGGGGGGGGGGGGGGGGGGGGGGGGGGGGGGGGGGGGGGGGGGGGGGGGGGGGGGGGGGGGGGGGGGGGGGGGGGGGGGGGGGGGGGGGGGGGGGGGGGGGGGGGGGGGGGGGGGGGGGGGGGGGGGGGGGGGGGGGGGGGGGGGGGGGGGGGGGGGGGGGGGGGGGGGGGGGGGGGGGGGGGGGGGGGGGGGGGGGGGGGGGGGGGGGGGGGGGGGGGGGGGGGGGGGGGGGGGGGGGGGGGGGGGGGGGGGGGGGGGGGGGGGGGGGGGGGGGGGGGGGGGGGGGGGGGGGGGGGGGGGGGGGGGGGGGGGGGGGGGGGGGGGGGGGGGGGGGGGGGGGGGGGGGGGGGGGGGGGGGGGGGGGGGGGGGGGGGGGGGGGGGGGGGGGGGGGGGGGGGGGGGGGGGGGGGGGGGGGGGGGGGGGGGGGGGGGGGGGGGGGGGGGGGGGGGGGGGGGGGGGGGGGGGGGGGGGGGGGGGGGGGGGGGGGGGGGGGGGGGGGGGGGGGGGGGGGGGGGGGGGGGGGGGGGGGGGGGGGGGGGGGGGGGGGGGGGGGGGGGGGGGGGGGGGGGGGGGGGGGGGGGGGGGGGGGGGGGGGGGGGGGGGGGGGGGGGGGGGGGGGGGGGGGGGGGGGGGGGGGGGGGGGGGGGGGGGGGGGGGGGGGGGGGGGGGGGGGGGGGAGGGCATTGTCCATCTTAAGTGTGTGTGGTGGGGGGGGGTGGCAAATAGGTTTAAGCAACCGGATATATCTCTTTTGTTGTTTTGCCATTGAGATTTAGCCGTTCTTGTGGATGTGTCCCTCTCGTAGGCTTTTGGGTTTTATCCAAGAGTAAGGGTTCTATCTTGAACTCTGAACTAAGATGTGCGAATTTGAGGTTTATTTATTCCATTTCCGGGTTCATTTCTTTGATATGAGTGTGCCGGTGATGTGTTGAGCTAGAACTTGGCCTGGTGATCGTTACGAGACCGCAGTGAGATCACTTTTGTGATATAAGTACATTGGATGACGAATTGGCATATTAGGTTTGACCCGTATTTTCTTTCTTTCTTTGCACCTTTGCTTTTGTATATTTTTACCTTTACTATACATACACTTTCTTTCCTTCCTTTGTAAACCTTTGTTGCACTCATCCTTAGTGCAAAGTACACTTAAAAAAAAAAAAAAAAAAAAAAAAAAAAAAAAAAAAAAAAAAAAAAAAAAAAAAAAAAAAAAAAAAAAAAAAAAAAAAAAAAAAAAAAAAAAAAAAAAAAAAAAAAAAAAAAAAAAAAAAAAAAAAAAAAAAAAAAAAAAAAAAAAAAAAAAAAAAAAAAAAAAAAAAAAAAAAAAAAAAAAAAAAAAAAAAAAAAAAAAAAAAAAAAAAAAAAAAAAAAAAAAAAAAAAAAAAAAAAAAAAAAAAAAAAAAAAAAAAAAAAAAAAAAAAAAAAAAAAAAAAAAAAAAAAAAAAAAAAAAAAAAAAAAAAAAAAAAAAAAAAAAAAAAAAAAAAAAAAAAAAAAAAAAAAAAAAAAAAAAAAAAAAAAAAAAAAAAAAAAAAAAAAAAAAAAAAAAAAAAAAAAAAAAAAAAAAAAAAAAAAAAAAAAAAAAAAAAAAAAAAAAAAAAAAAAAAAAAAAAAAAAAAAAAAAAAAAAAAAAAAAAAAAAAAAAAAAAAAAAAAAAAAAAAAAAAAAAAAAAAAAAAAAAAAAAAAAAAAAAAAAAAAAAAAAAAAAAAAAAAAAAAAAAAAAAAAAAAAAAAAAAAAAAAAAAAAAAAAAAAAAAAAAAAAAAAAAAAAAAAAAAAAAAAAAAAAAAAAAAAAAAAAAAAAAAAAAAAAAAAAAAAAAAAAAAAAAAAAAAAAAAAAAAAAAAAAAAAAAAAAAAAAAAAAAAAAAAAAAAAAAAAAAAAAAAAAAAAAAAAAAAAAAAAAAAAAAAAAAAAAAAAAAAAAAAAAAAAAAAAAAAAAAAAAAAAAAAAAAAAAAAAAAAAAAAAAAAAAAAAAAAAAAAAAAAAAAAAAAAAAAAAAAAAAAAAAAAAAAAAAAAAAAAAAAAAAAAAAAAAAAAAAAAAAAAAAAAAAAAAAAAAAAAAAAAAAAAAAAAAAAAAAAAAAAAAAAAAAAAAAAAAAAAAAAAAAAAAAAAAAAAAAAAAAAAAAAAAAAAAAAAAAAAAAAAAAAAAAAAAAAAAAAAAAAAAAAAAAAAAAAAAAAAAAAAAAAAAAAAAAAAAAAAAAAAAAAAAAAAAAAAAAAAAAAAAAAAAAAAAAAAAAAAAAAAAAAAAAAAAAAAAAAAAAAAAAAAAAAAAAAAAAAAAAAAAAAAAAAAAAAAAAAAAAAAAAAAAAAAAAAAAAAAAAAAAAAAAAAAAAAAAAAAAAAAAAAAAAAAAAAAAAAAAAAAAAAAAAAAAAAAAAAAAAAAAAAAAAAAAAAAAAAAAAAAAAAAAAAAAAAAAAAAAAAAAAAAAAAAAAAAAAAAAAAAAAAAAAAAAAAAAAAAAAAAAAAAAAAAAAAAAAAAAAAAAAAAAAAAAAAAAAAAAAAAAAAAAAAAAAAAAAAAAAAAAAAAAAAAAAAAAAAAAAAAAAAAAAAAAAAAAAAAAAAAAAAAAAAAAAAAAAAAAAAAAAAAAAAAAAAAAAAAAAAAAAAAAAAAAAAAAAAAAAAAAAAAAAAAAAAAAAAAAAAAAAAAAAAAAAAAAAAAAAAAAAAAAAAAAAAAAAAAAAAAAAAAAATTATCGTGAAGAATAAAAAAAAAAAACAAAAAAAAAAAAAAAAAAAAAAAAAAAAAAAAAAAAAAAAAAAAAAAAAAAAAAAAAAAAAAAGGGAAGAAAGGAACTTGGGCTACTAGTGGGTACTTCTCATTTTTAGATGTCTAAAGTTTTGTTGTATCATTAAGAATGGAAGACTTGGTTGAATTTAAGTTGTTTGAAGTTGATACACCACAATGGTGTCGGGTTTTGCTTGGTATTTTTGAGGTGTCTTAGCGGGATAACATCTTAGGGGTTGGTAGTTTGTTGGCAATCAATGGTACGGGTTTTGATTAGACTATTTTGTACATATTTCATACATACCCTATACTTTTGATTGTTTCCTGTCATTTCTAACCTACACTCCCATACTCCATTGTAAATATCCATTATATATACCTTAGCCTAACTATACAACCGTCCTATATGCCTATTTTGATGATGTACTTGGTGCTTACGCCACGTCGGTGGAGCTATGATCCTTGTTCAAGCCTATGGTAAGATATGCATCACGACCGAGCAATGAGTGGTTATTCATATATATATTCAACCCCAATAGTAAGTTCGTTGGAGTAGGATGATTTTGATAGGCTCATTTGTTTCACTTTTGCTTAGTCGTGTTATTGAGGCTTGTGGACTGTTCAGATATTGTCAAACATTTCGGGTTTTCATTTAAGATTAAAACTGCTTCACCCAACTTTTTGTCATTGACATGCTTGGTGTGGCTTCTTTTTGATACTCGTAATTTGTTTCTATAGCTTCATTGCCAAGGAATACTTTACTTTAATTCCGGATTTGCTTGAGGACAAGCAATGCTCAAGTGTGGGGGGATTTGATGTGACCAATTTATACATATCGCCCACATCATTATTGGCCATTTTATTAAGTGTTTTAAGTCGATTTTGTGTGCATTTGGCGCGTTTATGTTGTTTGTTAGTGTTTTCAGGCTCTAAACAGGTTACGTGTCCATTTGGTGCAATTTCGGATGATTTCTGAGGCCAAGAAGTTGATTTGTGAGTTCGAGAGTTGTTTAAAGTTGAGAAGATAGAAAATTTCAGCAAGTTCATAGTGAAAAGGTTGTCTTCAGATCAGCAGAAAAAAAAAAAAAAAAAAAAAAAAAAAAAAAAAAAAAAAAAAAAAAAAAAAAAAAAAAAAAAAAAAAAAAAAAAAAAAAAAAAAAAAAAAAAAAAAAAAAAAAAAAAAAAAAAAAAAAAAAAAAAAAAAAAAAAAAAAAAAAAAAAAAAAAAAAAAAAAAAAAAAAAAAAAAAAAAAAAAAAAAAAAAAAAAAAAAAAAAAAAAAAAAAAAAAAAAAAAAAAAAAAAAAAAAAAAAAAAAAAAAAAAAAAAAAAAAAAAAAAAAAAAAAAAAAAAAAAAAAAAAAAAAAAAAAAAAAAAAAAAAAAAAAAAAAAAAAAAAAAAAAAAAAAAAAAAAAAAAAAAAAAAAAAAAAAAAAAAAAAAAAAAAAAAAAAAAAAAAAAAAAAAAAAAAAAAAAAAAAAAAAAAAAAAAAAAAAAAAAAAAAAAAAAAAAAAAAAAAAAAAAAAAAAAAAAAAAAAAAAAAAAAAAAAAAAAAAAAAAAAAAAAAAAAAAAAAAAAAAAAAAAAAAAAAAAAAAAAAAAAAAAAAAAAAAAAAAAAAAAAAAAAAAAAAAAAAAAAAAAAAAAAAAAAAAAAAAAAAAAAAAAAAAAAAAAAAAAAAAAAAAAAAAAAAAAAAAAAAAAAAAAAAAAAAAAAAAAAAAAAAAAAAAAAAAAAAAAAAAAAAAAAAAAAAAAAAAAAAAAAAAAAAAAAAAAAAAAAAAAAAAAAAAAAAAAAAAAAAAAAAAAAAAAAAAAAAAAAAAAAAAAAAAAAAAAAAAAAAAAAAAAAAAAAAAAAAAAAAAAAAAAAAAAAAAAAAAAAAAAAAAAAAAAAAAAAAAAAAAAAAAAAAAAAAAAAAAAAAAAAAAAAAAAAAAAAAAAAAAAAGAAAAAAAATAGAAAAAAAAAACCTAATTCCCAATTTATCCAAATTCTTTCTAAGAGCTGCTCTCCAAGGGATTCCTTCAAGGATCAAGGGTAGATTTCTTCGTCCGATTCATTGAAGATTCACGGGCACCCACTTAGATCGTATCTATTTTATTGTCTTGCAATTTCAATTTCAAGAACGATTGGTACATCATGTTCTTCTTTTATTTTGATTGTTATTTTAAATTAATCATGAGTGGCTAAACATTCAATCATCCACCTTGAGGAAACTAGACGAATGATGTGATTGCTATATGTTTTAATCCAAAGAGTTGATTTCAATTATCGTTGTGTCGAGATCTTGATGATTTAATTCCTTTTTATATATTATTATGATATTGGTGGCATGTGTGTTCTTCGTTAGTGGTACTAGTTGGATGCATATGTGATTTTCAAATGGTTGTTTGTCTATGAGCAATTATCACTAGTTCATGGTATGATAGTGAATATCATTTTAATAAAAGGAGTCATTTTGTCAACGTGTTTTATAACGGTTGGTGGTACCACGTTATCTTCACATAGGCACAATTGTTAATTCGATAGTCAAGCAAACTAATTGTTGGTAAGGTTGTCTAGGCATTGGTGGTACCGGCTTGGGTAATTAAACTAGCAACTTAGGTGATTGGGTAATTTGCTCACGGTTGGTGGTACCACGTGAGCACCTTAATCCTTTTACGATTATCTTTTCAACTCAATGAATTTGGTCTTAATTGAATGCAATCATGTTTGAAGTCTAGCGAATTCAAGGTGGATGATCTTTATTAATATTGTCTGAAGCTTTTTTTACTTTTATGCGTTTTGTCTTTTAAATTTATTTTTTTATTTTGATTGTTATTTTAAATTAATCATGAGTGGCTAAACATTCAATCATCCACCTTGAGGAAACTAGACGAATGATGTGATTGCTATATGTTTTAATCCAAAGAGTTGATTTCAATTATCGTTGTGTCGAGATCTTGATGATTTAATTCCTTTTTATATATTATTATGATATTGGTGGCATGTGTGTTCTTCGTTAGTGGTACTAGTTGGATGCATATGTGATTTTCAAATGGTTGTTTGTCTATGAGCAATTATCACTAGTTCATGGTATGATAGTGAATATCATTTTAATAAAAGGAGTCATTTTGTCAACGTGTTTTATAACGGTTGGTGGTACCACGTGAGCACCTTAATCCTTTTACGATTATCTTTTCAACTCAATGAATTTGGTCTTAATTGAATGCAATCATGTTTGAAGTCTAGCGAATTCAAGGTGGATGATCTTTATTAATATTGTCTGAAGCTTTTCTTTACTTTTATGCGTTTTGTCTTTTAAATTTATTTTAATTTAATTGTCAAAGTGAGACTCGAAGCAACACCCTGTTTTCCAAACCATTTTATTAAACAACTAGTTCAAACCAATCCCCGAGAACGAACACGGACTTACCTCTTAACTATATTGCATACGAACGGGTCCACTGCCCGATAGTGTGTAGTAGTGAGTTTCTAGGTATTTCTAGTTTATAATTTTTAAACTCGATTTAGCACATCACAACTCTATCTTTAAATCAAACCTGGGTAGTCTTTCCTCGGCATTTAGGCCCCTCATATCCCCGATAACATCCAATTGACCCAACATGTCTTCAATTATTAATCTCGTTTCTCCATCACTCTCGTTGTTCACCTTTCTCCAATTCTTGAGTTCATTTTTCACATTTCTTAGCCATTCCATAAGTCGTCGATCTTGGTGAGCATTTTTTAATGTGACTTCATCATCCACGTTTTTAATGGCATCATTGAAGCCTTCGATATTAAGCCACGAATTGAACAACTTAAATGGACGGGACCATAGTCAACTTTTGCATAGACCATGGCCATCGGGCAGTGATCTGAAATATATTGAGGCACAATGAAAACCTTAGCTTGAGGCCAACGTGTGATAAAGTTGTCAAGTGTTAAGATACTATCAATTCTGCTTCTCTTTCTCCCGCCAGGTGTGTGATGCAAGTAAAATTTCTTTCTTTGATCCATATCTGCTCCATTCTTAACTCTTAAATGAGTTGATTAAACTCATTAGAACTTAATTGGCGGACAAACCTGAGAATTATGCCTTTCACTTTCATTTATAACTTCGTTAAAGTCACCAAAAGCATGACTCATAACCCATCTATTTATGCTTTGTGAGAGAGCACCCCCCCCCTTCTCATAAAATCCTTTTACATCTGTAGAGCATATACATTAACTAGGTTACACGACATATCTACTCGACTCCTTGATCATAGTTGAAACACATAAGAAAATTTTTCTTTTTCACCATAGACTTAAATTGGAAAAACAAGGGATCCTACACAGAAAAAGACCCAGACCTCCCAGCTGAGTTCATATACTCTTTTGGTGGCGAAGATCTGTCCCAAGACTGCATAAAAGTAATTTATCAAGTCTGGTGGTGACTAGTGGGGATTTTTATCAAGTCTGGATATGAGATCACCTAAACCTGACCCACACCTGACCTGTTGTCGTCTCTAATAATATGTCATATCGGACCCTAGATTCTTAGTCTATAATCATCAACTTGATATAGCAAATGACAAAATTATATAGAGGTGAGGTAAAGGTTTGTGTTTTGTGGGTAGTTGTAAGTGAGAATGTGAATGGAGGGCACAAAATCATGTTTGAAGTTACCCCAAAAGTTGTAGGGATAGAGGCTATGGTTGTATGGGCGATGTGTTTCTTGAAGACAAATAAAATTGGTATGATGGTTTAATTTAAGTTCATTCCCACCTGGGGTGAGTTGAGGGAGGGTGATCATCATTAGGATAGATACATGTATTTTGAGTGACAAATTAAACTTTATAAAAAGAATGACAAATTTGCCCATTTGACTAATTGAGAAAATAAAAAACAAAAGGGGGGTAATAGAGTAATTTTCAAGGGACCAGATAGAAAATAAGAGCGAGCTAGGTTCCGCTGCCTTATTATATTCCATTAGGTTTTCACTCTTTCTCAATCGTTTCTGTGGAGCAGCACACACTCATCATCATCATCATCATCATCATCAGGTACACACATACAAACACCATGATATATATATATATATATTATATATATATATATATTATATGGTTAGTGTTTCTCTCATCGCAACATATATTCAATTTAACGTCCGAATCTATGTTAAAAAAATTATTTATAAAATAAACATCGATTTACTGTATCCTAATAATTTTTTTTCATGAAAAAGTATTTCCGAATACAATTTAATAAAACTGATAAAGCTTTGTTTGTTGGTTTAGTGGCATGTGCTGGTTTTTATCTAGAATTAGGGTTTATACGTATTGTTTATGGGATTATATATATTGGGTTTGTTTGATGTTATGTATTGAACTAATATGATAATAACCCCAATTAGGGTTTGATCTATATGCTTATTAGGTTCTACAATGTGTAGATTTTTATCTAAAATTACCACTAGTGATATTTAATTCATTACAAAAACACACAGGGGTGTTTGGGTATACCTTTTTTTAAAACCCTAATAAAGTCTATTATCGTGTTTGGTTGTATCTTTTTTTGAGTTTATAAGTTTTTTGTTTACATAAATTAAGCAGGTTAGCTTCAACTTATGTTCCAGGCTTCTCAAGGATGCCATAAGCTTTTAAAGTATGTTTACGCAAAAATCCTTGTGTTATCAATTATTTGATGGCTGTGGTAGTACCAATTTAGAAAAACGCAGTGCTTTTTTGGTGGGTTAAAAAAGATTTGGTCAGACTAGAGGAATTACGTGATGATATGTTTCGGTTGAAGTTAGATATTGTAGTACTAAAAGATGTAATTAGTTTATCTAAGTCCTTATGCTTTTAATTCTTAACCTCCATATCTGGTGGTTCGTTCCAAGGAATGGTAACTAGACATGTTATTCATGTAATGGTATGGTTTTTGTGTTAATGAAATACATTTGTTCTCTGAATATATGGGATGCACAGACGAGTGCTTGAGGAATGCTCGATTGATTAATTCTAAATACAAGGAAGATGAGCAAGAAGAACCCGCTTGTGTACTTGGATGTCTCTATAGATGGAGATCCTGCTGAAAGATTGGTTTTTGAGGTGCTTTATTCTCATTTTTTGCCTATTTTTTTTTTATTTCTTGATAATGTCAGTTGGCATGATGTGCATTTGTAACCGATTTAAACGGTTTTTACTTGTTTCTATAAGAGGAAACTTTTTGAAGGCTAAGAACTCATTACTTGTTGTATGGTTTTGCAGCTTTTCTCAGATACTGTTCCCAAGACCGCAGAGAATTTCCGGGCACTCTGTACTGGTAATGTGTACACCTTAACTCATTGTGTTTTGAAGCTTTCGTGACATTTTTGTTTTATTAAATCTGCAGAACTTCTTACATTCATTAAACAGGGAATTACATCTTACTTGGAAGAATTATATTGATAATTTTTAATTTGTATGATTTGTCTTAGTTTATTTGTTACTATATATAATTGGTCCGAAGTCTGTGTGACCGTAGTCAGTGTAAAGGTTGAAGGTTACTGGGTTAGGTTTTTAAGCCCAGCCTGCTTATTATAACATAATTAGTAGGATTGGTCTTGGACCATGTGCTGCTGGATGTGTGTAGCGAGACACCTAATAAAGTCTTCAATGTAGAAACTTAATGAGTGCACGAGTTAGGACAACAATTTTGGCCTTTCTTTTCCACATGTATTACTAGTTAGGAAAATAATAGTTTTATAAGTTACTGCATACTATGTAGTTGCGCTTTAAATTTTTTATATGATGTGAACTTATAACACTGGAAGCTTTACTTTAATTTCAGGAGAAAAAGGGAATAGTCAGAAAACTGGAAGACCTCTACACTACAAGGGATCCTTCTTCCACCGCATAATTAAAGGATCCATGGCCCAGGTTTGTTATTCTTAATATACTTCAGTATTATTATTGTTTGTTTTTTACTTAGTTTTGTCTAGTCTTGCAAGCCTTCGTGGTGGTCTGACTAAAATTAGTCAGCTATCCTTGTTTACGCTGTAGGATACAGGGTTGATGGTCTCAACTGCTTTTCTTGTGATATAGTTTTAAGGTTGTACTTATTTGGCTGTATATCCACATGGTTCTGAAGCTTTATCATCCAAAGCTAGCTTTATGCAAGTGAATTATGAATGTCATGACTAGTGAATTAATGCTTGGTATTTGTTTTTTTGCAGGGTGGTGATTTTTATAAACGTGATGGTATGTGCTTTTACCGAATCTAAATTTTGATTTATTTTTGCATGTTAGCCTCTATAATCATGACAATGTGCCCAACGAATAGGCTATTATGATTTTGTCACATTGAGTATGATAAAATTTGGAATAGTTATTACATAGGTTTGACTCAGTCTTGATTTACTATTGCAGGAAGTTATGGAGAGAGTATATATGGTGGCAAGTTTCCAGGTGAGGAGTCACCCTCTTTACTGATTGTGGTATCTGTTTGATTATTGATGTTATTGATATGTCCTAGGTAGCCAAATGAATCTCATTTGATTTGTTTCATAAGTTTATGGTCAAAGATATAATAACAAGGCTTAAATTGTATCTGCCCAAGATTTTATATTTATTTATCTATACAATATGTCGCTTGTATTTTGAGAGAAAATGGGTTTCCTTTTTGCATTGCCTGTGAAGGTGGGGCTGACATTGGTCTTATTCTCGCTGCATGGGAGCTCGACCCACAATGAAATTGGACAATTGTAATTATCTAGAAATGGTGGGTGTATGACTATTTTGTGTGACTTGTTTCTGGATTGATTTGAAATCTATGGTATGTGGTTGAAGTACAACACCTACTCATTTGATCAATTATGCAGACAATTGTTGCTGTAATATTCTTTCAATTTATAATGAATGTATTGTCATGGTTTTTGTAATTTGTTCTTGCTGAAATATGCTAACCACCTTTTTGGGGGGTTGGAAGTCGAGACTTTTTAATTAGATATACTTCACATGTTTTCTCAGTGCTCGTATATGTTACTTGGCTGAGTTACATTGCAATATTGCATTGTTACTGCTTGAAATTTGACCTGATTTTAGTTAATTACGATGTGAATTGATTTTATTTCTTAATTTTATTTTTAAAATGTGTTGGGAAGTAGTATTTTTTTCATACAATTGCTCTTCTTTCTTCTAATGAACCCTTCAATTCGTAACAAGGGATCGTATCTTGTGAGTATAAAATCTGAGAGTTTATGCATCCTTCAATGTGCTATGCAGTCAATCGATAGTTGGAGCAACTCAAATTTTTTAATGGTTGTTTTAGAATGCTTCCGAAACTTGTAATCTGCTGTTCAGTCAATGTCTTTTATGACCGGGTTATGAATTTAGCCACCCGTCTCTTAGTAGCATGTTGCAGTCTGTCAACACATCTTAGATCAACTGTCATGATCGTAATCTGTTCCATAGTAATGGTTTCAGCTTTCTTTTTCTTTGCTGTATACTGATGATAATGACTGGTTATGACATTTCAGATGAATCCTCGAAGCTGAAACATGATGCACCTGGCCTCTTAACTATGGCAGTTGGAGATCGTGATTCACGTGGCTCTTTATTTAACGTGACCTTTGGCGCGAATGGCCATCTTGATAGGTTTGCTGGTTCTTAAAGTTGCAATCTAATGTTTGTCTTTAAAGCTATAAAAACCACATTATATGTCAACTGTATGTATCAATATAAAAACCACATTATATGTCAACTGTATGTTTCCATGTAGAAAGCAAATTTGATTTTAGAAATGTGTGACCATACAACAGGAAACATGTTATTTTTGGAAAGCTTGTTCAAGGAATTGATGTACTGAGAAAGATTGAAAATGTGGGCGATGAAGATGGAAGACCCTCTGTGACTGTGAAGATCATCTATTGTGGCGAAATAAGCGAGAGCGAGAATCAAAGCTCTGGTATGGGGGATGAAGTTTCTCGTATGTAGTTGAGATTCATAGTGTTGTTCTAATATATTAGTCATCTATGGATTTTTCATCTATTTGTATTGAAATTATGTTTATTGCTCGTATAGATAAGAAGGCAGCTAGCAAAAAGTTGGGTAAAGATGTTTCGTCCGAGGTTCACAGCCATGAAGTACGGAAAAAGGGTAAACATAAAAAATCATTAAAAGAGCGAAAGAAGAAGAGAAAAAGATATTCTTCATCCGAATCAGATAGTTCTTCAGACATGGAATCAGATTCATCCGATTCGGAGGATGATTCTGAATCATCCGAATCAGATAGTTCTTCATTCTCATCTGATCTGAGCTCTTCAAGTGATGATAGGCGTAAGAGAAAGAAGAGATCGTCTAGAAGGGATCGGCACAAACGCAAAAGAAGGGATAGAAGGCGTGAAAAGAAACGCAGGAAGCGAGATAAGAAGTCTAAACGACGATCAAAAAGGTAAAAATTATAACTTTAATGTAATATGAAGTTTTTTATAATTTAATCCCTCATATATGTCAATGATAATTATATTACAATTTGATGGTTTCATACACAATTACCTTTGTAGAGGATTGCAACCAGAATATGTTAGTGAATTTCATTAGTCTTAGTAGATGAGTAATTATATGCATAAAGAATCGTTTTTTGACGTACATGATTTGCTATTATCGAATATCCAAGTACCCGTAAGTATTAATTCTGGAAGATAGATATATGGAAAAGAGGATAGTTTCACCATGTAGAAATGTCACAGTTTATGGTGCCCAAAAAGGGTATCGCTGCATTTGTTATATGTAGTACAGTTCATGTACTATCTTCAAAACATTTTACTTGTATCCATGTTTTTCATTATGGCGTGGTTCTTTTTTGTGTTAAAATTTTTGTTTGTTGTACAATAGCATCATTATTTTATGTCATGTATGAATTTCAGGACATCTGATAATGGCGATGGAAGTGCAAGTGAAAGTGAACACGAAGCCGAGGATAATGGTGATGCTAGAAAGCCCAATCAGAAGCATAACAACTTGGCTAAGAACGCTGGTACGATGTTCAATTCTTCAATGCTCTGACATACGACACATATCTCTTCTTATTTTCTCGTTCTTTGAGCTTTTCTCTCCATGTGTGTGTGTGTGTGTGTTATAATAACCGACATTTACAGAAAAAACTTATAACATTATTTTTCTCTTTGCTCCTAAAATTATCTAGATGGAAATCAAACTCTGTCAGCTGAAGCTGAAGATGGCACTGTCCGTCACAAAACAGGAGATGGATATGATGCACATGAAAGGGAGGAAGGTGAATACTCGAAAGAAAATGGTGATCGGCCGAGCAATGGTGTGGATTTTGTGAAGGTAGCTGAAAGACCTGATGTAGTAGATGACCATCCACACAATTCCAGGTCTAATTTCACGTTCTTAAATTTAACCATAACTACTGTTTCACTCATTATATTCTGTGAATTTTTCTTTACTTAAAGTATTTATCAAACAGAAGTCCTCGAAGGGCCTTGAGCAAGAGCATGAGTATCAGTCCTAAGAGTAGCCCTAGTGCAAGCCCAAGGCGCAATCTAAGCAGGATCCCGAGTGTCAGTGGTTCTCCCAGACGTGCCACCATACTCAAAAACCGTAATCTGAGCCGGAGCCGCAGCCCAGTTAGAAGTGACAGTATCAGCAAGAGTCCACTTAGAAGCATTAGCAGAAGTCCAGTGAGGGGAGAAAATGTACGAAGCATTAGCCCAAGCCCAGTTAGATCGCGAGATCCTAAAAGTGTTAGCAGGAGTCCCACGCCACCACCACGAACATCTTCAAGGAAGTCCTCAAGGAAGTCGGTTAGCAGAAGTCCTGTTAGATCTTCGAGAAGAAGTTACAGCAGAAGCCCAGTGAGATCCTCGAAACGAAGCTTGAGCAGAAGCTCTGGCAGGGCCCCGCTGAGGAGGAGCCCTAGTAGGAGTCCTGTCAGAGCACCTTTGAGGGGTAGTAGGCGCAGTTATTCTAGGAGCCCTGTTGGTGGTCGTAGGGGCAGATCACCTTTAGGTGATCGTGGAAGGAGTCTATCTAGAAGTGCTTCACCTAATGGGTCACCCAAACGTGTTAGAAGGGGTAGGGGTTTTAGTAACCGGTATTCTTATGCGCGTAGATACCATTCTCCTGATCGCTCTCCAGTTAGACCTTATCGGTATGGCAGGAGCGACCGTGACAGGTAACTTACAGTCATTTGATACTTTTTACATACATGCTAACAGTTCTCTTGAGACGGATAGTCTTTCATCATACCAACATTTACTTTTTGGCAAAATTTTTCCGCTATTTCTGTAAATACGTGCTATCAGCACAATAATAGATATCATAACTTTTGATATTAATTTATAATTTTTAATATTATCGTTTAGCACTAGCAGATTTTATGCATTCAAAATGCGCATCACTTTTAGGCAATTTTTTGTGTTATTGTCTTAATAGCTGGTATCCGATTGATAACAAAAATCATAACTTTCGAGATTAATCTCTTTTTAGTAAGAGTAGTGATATATCCTCCTAACGAATCCTCCTAATAATCCTCTTAATGTCTTCACTTAATGCCAAGTGTAATTCACTAATTCTCTCTCCTAATCTCATTCTTTGATTGTACCATGTGTCGTGATCATATCATGAGGAAGAGTTTTAGGAGGATTTTTTGGATGATTAATCATTTTCTTTTTATGGTTTTAGCAGGTTGTGTATAAAATATACACATAAGTTTTGACTCTTCCAAAAGTAAAGAAGTATATATGTCTCCTGTTTCAACTAGTTTAACCTGTTCACTTTTTTGAGCTTAAAAATGGAAGATAACTCAGTAACCCAATATTCAAATGAGTTGACGTGGCCATCGCCAGACGACGGAACAAAACTGGTTATTCTAACATTTACTTTTTTGTTATAGGTATTCAAGCTATAGGCGCCGCAGCCCAATGAGAGACAGAAGTCCGCCCAGGTATTCTGGAATAGATGAAAAGTTTCAAATAAAATACGCTGTCACAAGTTCACATATGTCCCAGTGACAGAAAGATCCATGACCTACATCTCTCATCATTGTGCTGTTTTTTTAAAATAAAAAAACAAGGTATGTCACCCGGGTGTTGCCCTGGGAGACATTACTTATGCTAGACTATTTGGTTTAGAATTACTATTTGGTTTACAATTGATCCACTTGTTATGTGTACAGCAAATATGAGCCACTCCAAGCATATCTTAGCAATTATATTTGTCATCCAAAACAAAATGAAACAGATTATTTCATGCCCAAAACTACAGGCCCAATTATAATGAAACAGATTTTGCCAGGCCCAAAACTGGAGGCCCGTTACTGAAGTTTTGCCAGGCCCAAAACCACAGATCCTTTACTGTAGTTTGCATGACATTCGATGAATTGAATTAAATGTGTATATATAATTTGACTTACAGGTATAGAGGTAGAAGAAGTAGAACCCGAAGTCCAAGCGTATCACGCAGCCCAGTGCGTTATCGTCGCCGTTACAGTCGCAGTCGCAGTCGCTCTCCTGTTGAGACATCACGATACAGGCCATCTCCTCCAGTTGAAAGAAGAAGGGCACCTCGTAGCAGAACGCCTCCCTCTCGAAGCAGGAGCCCATATGAACCCACGTCTTCACCCTCACCGTCTCCAAGAAAAATCAGCAAGTCAAAGTCGAAGTCAAAATCCTTATCTAGATCGAGGTCTAGGTCATTTTCTAGAAGCCCACCTGCTAAGAAAGGACTCGTCTCTTATGGAGATGGTTCTCCCGACTCTGGTCAGAAGTAAGGAGGATTTTTGGTGAGATGGGATGAGGTCGAGGGATTCACTTTTGCCGTGGCTTTTGTCGAGTTGTCTGGAAGTATCGGATGATTGATAGACTTTCTATTTGGGGTGTGTTTTGAATAATGGACTATATTCTGCATTTGTTTTCTTGTGTCTTGTATTTCTCATATGTGGAGGTGCTAGACTAGTTAAAGACGATTGGATGTGTATTCAGAGATCTAGACCCGAGAGGATTATTATGCTTTTTTTGAAGCTTCTGTTACATTATCATTATTATTATTACTATTTTTATAGTCATGGTTTGCCCTAGATATATAACTGTTACTATATATGGTCTCACATGTGCATCGAAATGCATGACCATTGTGATATCCAGGGGGTGTCCATGAGGTCATTTTAGATGCTTGTAGTTTTGTTGTCTGCTACTGGGTATGTCTGTCTATCGAGATGTGCCCGGGTGTTTAGGAATTATGTGAAGAAATCGTGATGTTTGTTGGATTTTGATCTTTCAATACGATCAAGATAAAAACAGTATTTTTTTTTGTTCTTTTTTTGAGATTACACTTGTGAATTGTGATGTCTTTTGAACATATTGGAGACGCAGCAGGTAAAACCGTAGAAGTACATGTATTTTTTATCATTACATCTTTTTATAGTGATTTGATTTTTTGCATCATTAAACACCGACATCTGCTAATGTGTATTCGTTAACCCCTCATGTATATTGCACATGAACATATTTCGATCCGTTCAACCAAATCCATTTACTAACCTCAATCAATATCATCTTCATCTTCAATAACAACACAGATATTTAACATTTTTTTCTTTCTTTCATCTGTTACAACTAAAGCTAATTCCAAATAATCAAAACCCAATTTAAAAATTACAATATATCATCAACAATAAGAATTCAAATTGAAACTGCACAATATTTCATCCACAATATATTTCATCATCATCAATTACATACACATATACATACATACACATACATATATACATATATAATCTATATATGCATAAACATACATATATGAAAAATATATGCAGCAGTCATCCTAAACAACCACCACAGTCAACCGCCGCCACCCACCTCAAACAACCTTCATTTACAACCACCACCACCACCTCAAACAAAGGAAGATCACCACCACCACCTCAAACTAAGGAAGATCAGAAGAAATTTGTAGAAGATTCAAAGAAAAAGGTCACCGCTCAGCACCGAAAGGAGGTTATGGAGGCATTTTAGTTTCTTCAACAACCCGTTCCCATTGATTTGCCGAGGAGAATTGAAAGCACTAATCAATTATCGTAAATTTTCGATGGAAGGGTTTGGGGAATTATTTTATGCCGAGGGCGGGACAGCGACAACGATGAGGAAGACGAGGGTAACGAGTAGTTTAAGTGTTATCATATTGTTTTGTTAAGTGTTAACGTAATGTTATTGTAAAAAATATTAGGATCGTATTGTTTTTTTTATTTTATTAATTAGGATCGTAATGTTTTTTTAATTTTATTAATTAGTGTATGTTTTTTTAATGTATTTTATTAATTAGGATCGTATTGTTTTTTTTTATTTTATAATAGGATGTATGTTTTTTTAAGTGTTGTAATGTTTTTATTAATAATAAAAGTGTGTATTTAAATGTGTTTTTATAAGAAATAATAAAATAATTGATGGTGTGACGAAGTTTTCTTATAAGTGTGGAGGAAGTGTTAAATGATATGTTGTTGAGTTGGCAAACAAGTTCCAAGAAATTCACATTCCCATGAACTCAATTCAACCGGCTATTAATTAGTATTGTAAATCTCGGTTGTATCGGCCGAGATATCGGAATCGATCTCGGGATCGGGCACTCAAGGAGACAGGATGGCATGATCGGGTCAGAATATCGGCCAACGGCGGTCATGGCGGTCAACGGCGATGAGCTGTCAAAACTGATCGGAAAGACCTCAAAATAGGTCAGAAAATCAGATCGACGGTGGTGGCGGTTGTTGGTGGCTGATGGTGGTGGACGATGGTGGTTACTGATGTTGGTGGTTGTGGTGGTTCCATGGTTGTTAGGGTTACCGGAGAAGATGGAAAGATGAGAGAGGGAGAAAGAGAGAGGGGTATGAATATATAAAGAAGAGTACAACTGGTGTGTTTTAAAAGAAAGAAAAGAAAGAAATCACTCAATGAACCGTCTTTGTTGGGTGTGTTTATGTTTTAAATATACACATAGTCTCTGTCTTGGTATGAGAGCTACTACATATAAATATATAATTTAGTTTACCCTCACTTTTGTCTATTATGTAATGCCTATTTATATTTTATATCATATATTTATTTTATCTGTTTATTTTATATAAAAAAGTTATATAAGAATACAATATGTATGAGTTTTGGTGTATTTCTAAATTTTATTACATATGATTTAATAAATTATTAGTTTTATATATAAATTACCTAATTTGATATCTCCCCGATATCTCTCTGATTTTTCAAAAACTTCTGTCTCCCCACCTCGCCGATCCGATCCCGATCTACGAGTTCTACAACCTTGCTATTAATATAAATTAGTTTTGGGAAATGATAAATTCTTTTAAAATAACAACTTAAAAATCTTCTTAACTATTATAAGAACATATGTGGAAAAATCGGGAAACAATATTAAGTTTTTTTTAATGGAATCCACGTATTATTATTTAAAAATTGGGGGAAGGGAATATGAGGCTGTTAGGCACCTAAGTTGAGTGAAAACCCATCACATACCATTTTTTAAAACATTAAAAACATGGGGCCCAAACATTTATTCTAACATATTAAAAAATTAGTATGCGACACTTAACAGCCTCATATAAACACTGAGTACTCACTATTCCATTAAAAATTTTAAGAGACTTTTATATTACGAAATCCATTATTACGCTGAGGGGGTGTTTGGTTCATGGAATTAATAGGAATTCCATAGAATTGGAATCTAAATTCCATTCTTTCCCTTGTTTGGTTGGTTAAAATGATGGAATTGGAATTCAAAACATTCTTTCAAATTCCTTAAAATGCAGAATTCATAAATCCTTCGCTAAATCAAAGGAAAGTTTTCAATTCCATTGGAATTGAAACAATTTGACTAAAAAACCCCTCAAAGTATACAAACCTTGCTTGAGTGTTGTATCTCTGCCGACATCTGTTGTTGTACCGCCGCCAACCACCGCCGCCATCAACTACCTCCCTGACACTATTGCTTATATTTTCCGGCCACCACCGTTTCATATGATTTCCGGCCAAGGGAATCTAGATCTCATAATCGTTGTATAGTTATGTTAAACAATAGTTTGTAATTAAAGATCTTTGTTGGATGAAAATAAGATCTTGTTTGGTATGATTAAAGAAACGGCAGTTGGAAAACAAAATTGATTAGAGAAAAAAGTTGCAGGTGGGGAAGTTGATTGGTAGTGATTTTTAGGTGCCTGCACATATCTCGATCTATTATTATTAGTATTACTAGCACGGTACCCGCGCAATGCGGCGGTGGTGGAAACGGCGGTTTGATGGTGACGGAGACTGGTAGTGATGACGACGGATGGTGTAGGTTGATATAAATGTAATTAATATAAAGGTGGTAGTTGATATATTTTATAAGATAAGAGCTTATGGTGTAAAATTAGTTCATTAAGGGCACTTAAGTAATTTCTTATAAGTAGTAAAGGAGGGTTCATTAAGGGTAAATTGGTCATTTTCAAACTCTTCTTTTTCTAACTTTTCAACAATATGCTATAATTTTTATAATGGAGTAAAGATTAGTATTAATATTATTATTATTATTATTTATTATTGTATAAGATCCATACCAATATACTACTTATAATAAACATTTAACAAAAGGGTAAATTTGTCATTTGTTAAAATTTAAATCCCATATCATTTAACTGTAGTAAGTAAGTAACTCCCAATGCCGTCTTCACGGGTTTTGGGTCCCAATACCGTCTTCGACGGTGTATGGGGGAGGTTGAGATGTAGACAGCCTTACCCCTACCAAAGGTAGAGAGGCTGGTTCCATGTTCTACCATAGGTAGAAAAGGCCCTCCAGCCTTGCTGGGCATGAGGATCGAACCCTTGACCTCTGTCTCCAGAGGCAAGGGCTCCAACCACTGATCCAACCCACATGTCTTTAACTGATTCCATTAAATTCTGTCAACCAAACACAACACATATTTTAAAACTTTCATATTCCAATTCCGCATTTCAATTCCTTAGAAAAATTTCAATTCCTTCGGGAACATTACTTGAACCAAACACCCCCACCCCTGGTTACTATATAAACAGCTAAAAAAGACAAAACATTGATATCAAGATTCGTTCATTCATATACAAGAATGGTACATTTTGTATTTAAGACGACACCCATCATCACACTTCATTGATTATTAAGATTCACGATCTTAATCAGATCAATTAAAAAGTTTGAAACTTTAATATCCGGGTATCTTTTATTTCTTGATTGATTTGAAGAAATGGAAGCAAATGCAGGTTTAGTGGCTGGATCTCATAAAAGAAATGAGTTGGTCAGGATTAGACATGATTCTGATGGAGGGGTATGTGTATTTTTTTTTGAAATGCCCTTTTGGATTTTTACTCATTGTATGTAAAAATTCTACTCTTTTTGTATAGATCTAAGTGGGTTATAAGTGTTAAATGAAATCAACATTTTTGGATCCAAGTTTGTTGCTTTTGTTTTAGATCTGAGTTTTTAAGTTTTTAGTGTGAATAAGCAGCTTAGTAATGACTAATGAGTGATAGTTATAATTATTTTGACTAATTAGTCTTGACACTGCTGGCAAGAAAATTTCCATTTTTTTTTTTGTTTGGATTTTAGATCTGAATCCTGATTGTATTACTTTAGTAACTTAGCCACATTTTGATCATGTGAGGAACTGATGGTGCTTTGTTTTAGATCCATACTACTCTAGGACGTTGATGGTAATGTGGTAAGGTTTTGTGGTTAACTTTCCCCGCCTTTGACGGCATTGGGTACTGCTGCCGCTATTTAGTGGTTAGCTTTAACATATTGTGAATTGTTAACAAATGATGATCTTCTCTGTTATTTTTGAATAAAAATTATATTCGATGGATGTAAGTGTATTTCCTTCAGGAACTTGTGTATGATACAAATTCTGCATTCGTAGCTGCCCTAATGCCTCGTTCAATAACTTAGCGTTGCAATGTGGGAAGGTTTTGAGCTGTGAGGGGATTGTATTTGTATAGTGTAGGTTGATCTGTAGAAATGTGATGTTCCAAACAGTGTTTCTGGTGGGAATATAATCAATATATGATGTGCTTTATGTTTATGTGTTCGTTTTCTATTCTATTTCAGTAAATTGTCTCTAAAGACATTTCTAGTACGCTAATATTTGCTAGTCGTGACATTGATCAGCAGCCGAAGCCTTTGAAGAATTTGAATGGGCAGATCTGCCAAATATGTGGTGACACCCTCGGCCTTACTGAGAACGGTGACATTTTTGTTGCTTGCAATGAATGTGCCTTTCCGGTCTGTAGGCCCTGCTACGAGTATGAGAGGAGAGACGGAAATCAAGCTTGCCCTCAATGCAAGACTCGCTATAAAAGACACAAAGGTAAGTTTATGTTCATCATGAACTTGTTATGGTTCACTGTAGAGGTGGTGGGTCGGGCAGGTTGGGTAACATGTCCAAATGGGTGATATTAGTACACGGTGAAATAGATCTGTTTAGGTCGACCTACAAGCACTTTATGTCTATTTCTATTCATCGTTATATAGGACTAATGTGCTAAGTATGATCCATATTATCATTACTTTACAAGAGTAATTTAACTTTTCAAGTAGAATGATTAAGGAGGCTATATACATACAGTATACACTTTGGACGACTTTTGACCCGTTCAGCTGTTTCTTGTTTACCTAATTCTTTCTTTTACCTATTATGCTTGTTATAAATTAATTTTAACACGATTCAAGCCATGCATAACTAAACTTGGTAAAAGTTGCCACCTTTCATTCACATTTTGATATTCGGTAGATGATTTCGTAAATAATAAAATGAATATTTTAGGGAGTCCTCGTGTTGATGGTGATGATGATGAGGACGATGTTGATGACTTGGAGAACGAGTTTGATTATGTTCAAGGGAATGGAAAGACGAAGCGCCAATGGCAGGGGGAAGATTCTGAAATTTCTTCATCTTCTAGACACGAACATCAACAACCAATTCCCCGTCTCACTAATGGGCAACAGGTAAGTGATGATTTATGTGGATGAACTGTCACAATATGATATAGAAGCATTTCAATATCACATGAAGTTACTAAGTATCTTTTATAACCATGATGTTATTTTTAGGTTTCTGGTGAAATTCCAGGTGCCACACCAGACAATCTGTCTGTAAGAAGTACATCAGGCCCATTAGGCCCGGGTGACAAGCATGTCCACTCACTTTCATATATCGATCCCAGGCAACCAGGTACTTTTTTTGACTACTATTAACCACAAATTCTCTTCTTGTAAACGGTACTTGTACTAACAGTCCCCTTTAAATAGTTCCTGTAAGAATTATGGACCCATCAAAGGACTTGAACACTTATGGGCTTGGAAATGTCGACTGGAAGGAAAGAGTAGAAGGGTGGAAGCTAAAACAAGAGAAAAATGTGATGCAAATGTCAAATCGGTACAATGGTGAAGGAAGAGGAGGTGGTGAGATTGAAGGCACAGGATCGAATGGAGAAGAATTACAAATGTAAGCATCTGCCATGATTTTAGGTTACTTAATATCTAACGACAGTGTTATGAATAAGTTAGCCCATGCACTTGTAATCATGTCTAAATGAAGCAGGGGTAAATTAGGAAGATCATATATTTAAACTTTACGATACATGTTGATGGGGAATTTTTGTGTCATAGGGTTGACGATCCTGGACAATCAATGAGCCGTGTGGTGCCTATTTCATCTTCTCATTTAACTCCATATCGTGTTGTGATTATACTGCGTTTGATTATCTTGGGCTTTTTCTTGCAATACCGTCTGACTCATCCGGTTAATGATGCTTATCCCTTGTGGCTCGTATCTGTCATTTGTGAGGTGTGGTTTGCCTTCTCTTGGCTTCTCGATCAATTTCCAAAATGGTCACCTGTTGAACGTGAGACCTACCTCGACAGGCTTGCATTGAGGTAAACGGCGTTCAAGTTTCATTTCATTCAAAAACTATTGTTTCTTATTTTTCCCATTGAGGCTAGAACTGGAATGTGTTTCCTTTGGCTTATAAGACTTTCAAGTTCTGAGTCTGCATGTAGCTTAACAAATTGGTCCGAAATTTTCTTCATGACATGCATTTGGGATCTTTATGTGTACTTCTTATTGATGAAGGATAAATTCCAAAAAAATAGAAAACTGTTTCGTAGATTGTCAAACGAGAAAACATTGCAGCTGATGTGGTACGTACAAAAATGGAAGTTGTTTCATTTCCTCATGAGACAACAAGATAATCCAATAACTGAATGACATTGCTTTCCAAATTTACCCCAATGTAATGATTTGAGAGTTGATATCGATTTTTAGGCTGTGAAGGTTGTTGGTCTGAGTTTCTCATACAAAAGTGTGCATAGATTGTTTTTTGATCCCTCTGTTGCATGAGCATTGCTACTTTTGACTCAACATGTTGGTCAACAACAAGCAGCTATTAATGATTTCATTAGTGACTATTTTGTTGACCAAATGCAATGGGATCAATATCTCATAGTTATAGTTATGGGCAAGTAGGTAAACTGGCTTAACAGTTGATAGTAAAAAGGGGAACATTTTGCAGTTTTCATACGAATCTAATGACATAAATTAAAGCAGCATCTCGAAGACAAATCTATAACGGAAATTTGATCTTATGTAGGTATGATAGGGATGGAGAGCCTTCACAATTGGCACCTATAGACATTTTTGTGAGTACAGTGGACCCTTTAAAAGAGCCTCCCCTCATCACTGCAAACACGGTTCTATCCATTCTTGCTGTGGAGTACCCTGTAGACAAAGTCTCATGCTATGTATCAGATGATGGTTCGGCAATGCTCACATTTGAGGCTCTTTCAGAGACGGCAGAATTTGCAAGGAAGTGGGTCCCTTTCTGCAAGAAACATAGCATCGAGCCCAGAGCCCCCGAGTTCTATTTTGCTCAAAAGATAGATTACCTGAAGGACAAGATTCAGCCTTCTTTTGTCAAAGAACGTAGAGCAATGAAGGTGAGTTTCATATCATAAAATGCAAGGTTGCACACAAGTCTTCGACTATTACAAGCTAGTTCCCCAAATATTTGTAACTGTGCTTGAAAGTACTTAAAATGCCCCTGAATCATATGGTTAATACTATGACAGAGAGAATACGAAGAATTTAAAGTGCGGATTAATGCGTTGGTTGCAAAAGCTCAAAAGATGCCCGAAGAAGGTTGGACAATGCAAGATGGAACTCCTTGGCCCGGAAATAACCCCCGAGATCATCCAGGAATGATCCAGGTATTGAATGATCACTGCTGAAAATTTGTACTATCAAAGTTAAATTTTTAGTTATTTATTATAATTATTTTCATTTTATATGATTAAATAGGTGTTCTTGGGACACAGTGGAGGCGTTGATACTGATGGCAATGAATTACCTCGTCTGGTTTATGTTTCTCGTGAGAAGCGTCCGGGCTTCCAACATCACAAGAAAGCCGGTGCCATGAACTCATTGGTTTGTAATTTATTGTACCATGTTAAAGCTTATGTAATCGTTCAAAGTCCTTTTAAATTTTAAGTATTTGCTACCGTTTTGGTGTTCCAGATTAGGGTTTCTGCGGTCTTGACGAATGGTGCATATATTTTGAACGTCGATTGTGATCACTACTTCAATAACAGCAAAGCTCTCAAAGAAGCCATGTGTTTCATGATGGATCCTGCTTATGGAAAGAAGACGTGCTATGTTCAATTCCCACAAAGATTCGATGGGATCGATTTGCACGATCGATATGCTAATCGCAACATCGTCTTCTTCGATGTGAGTTGCCTGCTGTTCTCAACACTCTTGTTTTACTTTACAAAGTCAAATATAAAACTTTTTTTAAATTCAAGTTCTAACATGGCTAGTTTCTTGATATATGTCTGCAAATTATTTTTATGTTATCATCCTTCTTTACAAATAAATGCAATAACCATTATTTTTTTCTGCAATGAAGATGTCGGTCCTTTTGTTAAAGTATAAAATCATTTTACTTTTGTAACTTAAATTTGGACTCCAGTTATCTTATTTTCATTCATATAACTCGTTTTTACAGATCAACTTGAAAGGGTTGGACGGTATTCAGGGACCAGTTTATGTGGGGACGGGTTGTTGTTTCAATCGACAAGCTTTGTACGGATACGATCCTGTTTTAACAGAGGCTGATTTAGAACCAAATATTATAGTTAAGAGTTGTTGTGGCTCACGGAAGAAGTCAAGAAACAGTAACAAAAAATACTACGATAAAAAACGAGGAATGAAAAGAACCGAATCAAACACCCCAATGTTCCACGCCGATGATATTGATGAGGGTGTTGAAGGTTTGATTATTATATTATAATCAATGTTTTTACCATGCTTGTTCGTCAATTTTCTTTCATGAGTCCTGTCGATGTTGACTGTATTGTTTGTTGTTAAAGGATATGATGAGGAAAGATCATTACTTATGTCTCAAAAGAGCTTAGAGAAGCGGTTTGGGCAATCTCCTGTATTTGTTGCTGCGACATTTATGGAAATGGGAGGCATTCCGCCCACTACAGATCCTGCTATCCTTTTGAAGGAAGCTATACACGTTATTAGCTGTGGTTATGAGGACAAAACCGACTGGGGCAAAGAGGTAATTTTGCATCAGATAGTATAGTATACTGTTCATATACAATCTACTCCCAAGAAAATTGTTCACTGGAAATTTCAACCTAACATTATCAAAAGCAATAATCTTGTTCTTTTGTGTTTTATACGTTCAGCTTGGATGGATTTACGGGTCTGTGACAGAAGATATTTTGACGGGATTTAAGATGCACGCAAGGGGATGGATTTCAATATACTGCATGCCTCCCCGTCCCGCTTTCAAGGGTTCTGCTCCTATCAATCTTTCTGATCGTCTGAACCAGGTTCTTCGGTGGGCTTTAGGTTCAATTGAGATCTTGCTGAGCAGACATTGTCCCATTTGGTATGGGTATAATGGTAAATTGAAACTCTTGGAAAGACTTGCATACATTAACACCATCGTCTATCCTCTCACATCACTCCCACTTATTGCTTACTGTGTGCTTCCGGCTGTTTGCCTTCTGACCGGAAAGTTCATCATTCCCGAGGTATGTCAAATACTCTAAACTTCATTGACTATCCAAACATACTTATTTTGAACTTTATGATTGATGCCATTCTTTGATATCTGACCAAGTTTTAAGGTGAAATAAAGATCTTGTCATTTTTTTGTATATAAAGTTTAGTAACCTTTTGACCTAAAAAGCAAAATGTGTCATTTGTGAACTTTACAGTATCCATAAATGGTTGTATGTCTTCCTTGCAGATAAGCAACTATGCAAGTATGTGGTTTATTCTTCTCTTTATCTCGATTGCTGCCACCGGTATTTTGGAGCTCAGGTGGAGTGGGGTGAGCATCGAAGACTGGTGGAGAAACGAACAGTTTTGGGTCATTGGTGGTACTTCAGCTCATCTTTTCGCTGTCTTCCAAGGTTTACTCAAAGTTCTTGCTGGGATCGACACTAATTTCACCGTCACGTCCAAGGCAAGTGATGAAGATGGCGACTTTGCAGAACTCTACCTTTTCAAATGGACTGCGCTCCTCATCCCGCCCACCACCGTTCTTGTGGTTAACTTGATTGGGATTGTTTCTGGCGTTTCATCAGCCATCAACAGTGGGTATCAGTCATGGGGCCCCCTATTTGGAAGGCTGTTTTTCGCCATCTGGGTCATAGTCCATTTATACCCATTCCTTAAAGGTTTGATGGGTCGCCAAAATCGAACCCCTACCATTGTGATTGTATGGTCGATTCTGCTGGCTTCAATTTTCTCCCTTTTATGGGTCCGCATTGATCCTTTTACGACAGATGACTCGCTTGATGCAATTCAAGGTCAATGCGGGATCGATTGTTAGGTATACCAAGTCATTTGGCACATCAATGTAACACATACTACTATATAATTATTCTTTCTTTGTTATTGAAGTTATAGATATTTCACGTTCGTTGAACTAAAGGGAAGTTTTGTTAAATCTATCTATTAATGTACTTGTAGAGGCGTTATGAGATCACTCTCAATTGTTCATTAGAAATTCAGGTTCTTATAAAACTAATTAAATCATGCCATTTTGTTATGGTTTTAAATTTGAAACAACTCATAAATTTGATATTTGTAGTTGTGTACACATCTTTGGTTCGATTTCAACATTCTTAGATATCACAAGATTTAGGATCCTCTTTTTTGTTACTATAAAAGCATTGTGTTTGCATATGTCGTGTTGTGCAACTCTGATGTTTTAGAAGGAAATCACCTTGGGATGTGATATCTAAGAATGAAACAAAATTATATAAACCAACGATGACTGCATTAAATTAACGCCACGCGTACCCCGACCATGGAATAAAGGGTAACCGGACCAGAAACTTTCCGCGGCGATGTCGCCGCGGAAAGTCGGAAAAGACAAAAGTTTCCGCGGCGATATCGCCGCGGAAAGTGCGGGCCCCCATGTCATTAATGGCTAATCTGACAGAATTTTATCGGGCCCCCCTCATTAGCGGCGAGGTCGCCGGGGAAAGTCCGGTCCGGTTACCCTTTTTTAGGTCGGACTACATGGCGCCTAAATTAAATACTCGTAGTATATAGTCGGAAATAGCTAGCTAGGAAACGTACGTACGTACACATTAATTAATTACCCATCCATGCCACTCCAAAGGAATTGAAGGCATATATGATCGGTTATCAAACATATATATATGGGAAGTGATATTCGTACCACTAGTTGTGATAAATATACCACACATGTGTTTTATTAACTTGTACAGTGTGTTTAGAAAATTGTATTGTGTGGTAAACTTATCAAAATCTGTGGTACGAATATCATTACCCTATTATTTAAAACACAATAATATTACAGCTTAATTAAATTATTAGAGTAGTACGTGGTCTTCGATCGAGATCGTGTCATATCCTGAAACAAATCAAGTTAAAAAATGAAACACACGTACGTACAGTTATTAATAAAACGTAACGGACATAATTAATAATAAAGGTGAAATAATAATAATAATAATATATAGCATATATAACAAGAAGTAGAAAAATTGGTTATATATGTTTTTAATTATGACTTACTGAACGTATTCCACGTTGATTTTAGCCCTTGGAGACTTGGAAATAGCAGAGAAGGCGTCGTTAGACAAGAGAATGGTACTGGAAGGACATGGCCGGCTGCTTGATCTACTTTTCGAGCAAAAATCCACCACCCGAACATCAATGGTGCCATCTTTACATGGTTTGTTATTCCCGCTAAGACATTTCAACCGGTAACGCCTGCCACATGCTGCCCCGTTATCCCACAGCCCTTCGCTCACCGATACAAACAAGTTCCCTGATGGAAATTGGTCTGCTTGGTCCCCGTTACACTTGGTTGCTACGCACGTACGTTAAAAAACAAATTATTAATACCAAAAAAGATGTTGATCGATTTTAATCAATGTATAATAATATATCAAAAACATTATATAATTACTTACGCGTGTAAGGAGGGTCATATGAAGAGGCAGTGCCCATGTCCCCCAATGCATACTTGAAGTTATAATAATTGATGCATAAAAACATAGTAATAAATATAACTATGTTAGATGTGTCCATCGCTACACACACACTACGCTTCTTGATTATTTTCTTACTTAATAATTAATATAAGATGGATGGATGCACCTCTCCTTGGATATGACGTTAATTTATACATCTCTCACCGGCCACTACATGACTTTATCAATTAATAGTGGCGAGTCCTTGAACTATAGATTAATTGGATAGTGGTGGCCTGTGTTGATGACGCCTAGGGACCCTTTGGTTATAGCTTCAATTTTTTACTACGATAATGATAAATCAACCTAATTTGTGTGCCTGGAAAAATCAGGGGGCAAGATTAGGAAAGAGAATTAGTAGAATCCACATGTCAAATTCTTAAGGTTTTAGGTTGTTTTTTTAGGCATATGAGTTATGTTGATTAATCATTTTCCTATAAAGTATTTGTTCCCTCCATTTTTTCAACTTTAAGTAAGTAAAAACTCCAAAATACCTCTATCACTTATTCATAATACCCTAAGAAGAAATCTCAACCACTCATTTTTTTCTCTCCTCAAATCTCAACCACTTATTTTTCTCTCTCCTCCATAAATCATTTTATTCTTCTAATTCATTCAAAATCTTTTATCTCAAAAACCGTACATCGATAAATTATAAAAATTATATGGGTGTTCTTAAAATTTCATGCTCTTTCATTAGAGATGTCATTCGATATAGTTTCGACGAATTTTTAAATCCGAGGGCGGAGCCCGGACGGCTAAGGCATTTGGCTATCACACTCTATGCCTATCACCTCTTATGACCTATCACCCCCACTATCTCACCGCCGCAACGCGCGAGTACCTTGTCTCGTTAATTTATATGGGTTTCTTCCAATTAAACTGGGTGTGAACAAAAAAAGCTCATTGGTATGGAAACCGGGGTTTTTTATAGAATGAGCTTCCTTTAAAACTAAAATTGGATATATCATATATGAAGAGGTATGTCGCTGAATGTTTTAAAAGAAAATTAGTAAAGGTGATGATGTCACGAACTTTTATAGCAACACGAAGCCTAAATTAAATTTGAAACAGAGATGTTTTCTTAAGTACGTCCAAGAAATATCAGTAATGTGTGCCTACTCGGGGTTAATCAATGGCGATAAACACCCTATACGTCTGTAACGATAGTTAATATTGTGTAGTCAAAGTCCATCAGAAATACCGGTTCCAAAAATACTTGTTGTCTGAACGACCACTGCGATAGATTTTGAACTCAAGACCATACTTCTTAAATCAATCTCTTCATTTCCTCATGCTAATTCGTTGGTGCAATGGTTACACTCGACAAATGTTAATTAGCTTAGCAATCGTCTATATTTGTTTTGCGTTACATAGTGTGATAACATAGTACAAAAGTATATCATGTATAAGATCAGAAATAATGTCACATGCTTTTCTTAGATTTTTCTATATAAAGAGATGAATTTAATTATATAGTCCGTAGGGATCAACGTAGATAAACAACAAATATTGCATTTCATACAACTTCCCATCAAACCTTTTTTCTTTAGGTTTGGCTAAATAAAGTAACAAGATATTGACACCTAGCTACCACTACTTGGTTTATTTAGAAAATGTCTACGGATTTAAACATAAAACAACTTTTATCACCCTTAATATAACCTTAAAAGTCAGTCAAACTTTGATAGTGGCAAATCTCGAATACTATTATGTTTATTAGGTCTTACTTACGTTTGTACTAAGGAGATGCATATGTAAGATTATTAATAAAGAAAGATTGTTATAGTATTTCTGATGGAGGTTGATAGAAAGTTTTTTATGAAGAAAAAAAATCTTTTAAATACTTGATAACATTAAATGCAAAGAATTTTTTACTTAAAAGGTTGATAATGCTTAAACTTTTAAACAAAAGCTTTTTCTTAATATACACACATAAAAAACTTTTAGAAACAGATTTATATATGAGTGAACTAGATAGATGTCCGCACGATACGGCGGTTGTGACTGGTGGTAGTAGCGGCAAGAGGTGTAGGTTATTGATTTAAAAGTGGATAATGTAATTATTTAAGAGTCAAAGAATAAATTTTATAAATTAATTCATTAAGGATATTTTTGATAGACCATGTATTGTTAGAGATGTTGATATATTAAGAATATTTTGAGCATTTTAAAATCTGAAGTCTAAAATATACCATAAATAAAAGACACAATTTTAACAAATATTAGCTAGAGAACTAATTAGTTGATAAAATAAAAAATTTAAAGGTTTTTTCCCTTTAAAGATACCCTTAGTAGGTTGCTACATACTTATATATAACTTTTTAGATTAGATGGATGTTTATCATATATATCCCATTGTTGGGTACGGCGGCTAACCAGCCGGTGCAAACCTATCTTATCTAGTGGCATTCGATAATCCCCACTAACCAAAAACATATGGCCTTAATTAAACAGTTTTAACATATCTTCTTTAATAATAAACCAAGGAAGAGAAAGTAATCAAGTCGTGTTTGAATTCAATTCTTAATGGATAAAAAAACTAAGATACATACATATTAAATGTTCATGAGTGGATTGTGGACTATGAATCAAATCAAATAATATCATATTTCATGAATTTTTCATACAAGAATAAAAAACCACCTGCTAATTAAGGCTTATACAGTGTTTAAAAGGTCAAAAGAGCACAAACTTGGATAATAATATTGTGTTTGATATATCTTCAACTTTTCACTCCAAAACTAGTAGATAAGATTCATTTCCTCTATGTATGTATTTCCTGAACTATTCTCCCTGATTGTAACACTAGCTCCTCGCTAGCATTTCATGTAAATAAAATCATGAAAAGAGGAAAATGTGTCATTTTTGTTGAGTATTCTTGTTGTAGTACGTTCCTTTAAAAGTTTTTTTATTTAATATTAATTCGAGCTATTAAAATTGAACTCACGGTTCAAAAGTACTTAAAAACTTAAACTTAAAACTGTATTGATGATCGCGCGATGCAACGATAATGGTAGTGTCGGTGTAGTGATAGTGGCGGGACTGGCGGCGACAGGAGGCGGTGGTTGGTGGTGGTGGTGGTGGTTGCAACGTCAGGTATATATGTTATTAAATTAATTCATTAAAGATATTTTTGATAGACCGTGTTTTTAATTGATAGAGATGTAAAAAGTATATGAATAACCACTTGGTGTTAGATCATGTGACCACTTGGGTCTCTCTTTGAGGGTTCTGGGGGAGAAGATGTTGGCTTGGAGACCAGGGTTGAACTCGTAATTTCTCATGGTTTCAGACATTTACCTCTTCGGACGCGTGTGGGCCGTGTTATCGTACTTTTGGTCTACAGGGATGCCTTCGGGTTCCAACCTCTAGCATACTGCCCGCTTGAATGTTACTGGTAGGGTTTGAACCACTAAGAAACTAACATGCCGTTTAAAAAAAAGTATATGAATATTTTAGAGTTATCAAAGTTGGAAAAAAATGATAAATGTTTTATATGGTATTGTAAATAGGGGTTGGGTATTGTAAAACATGTATTAAAGTAAAATAAATAAGACAAGATCTTGACCTTAGATCATGGTTAAATTGATGCATGAAGATTCACGAAGCAATTGATGCACGGTGATTTTCAGTGAAGAGAAACCTATTGTTTTATTTGTTTTATTTAATATTTATTTTTTTTTACCTAAAATATAGATAAGCATGATTATAGAACTATAGTAAGAAAGAATGTCACATGTTCTTTTACCAGAATTTCCTATATAAAAAAAAGAGTCAAAATTATAACTATAGTGATCAAAGTAGATTAAATATTGCATATTTATCTCATCTAACTTCGCATGAAACCTTTTTTTAATAGGCCTGGCTAGTTTTTTTTTGAAAGGTGAATATCGCTTGAAACTTCGTGTCGCGATTCGACAGTGAGAGGTCTAGCATACGTTTTCTTAACCGGGTCTGCGCTAGAGAGCTCCCTCGAAGTATAAATGTAACGACTGAACCCAATTTAATCAAAAAGTAGTAAATAAATTTTTTTTTTATTTAAAAATACCGGATATGCGCCGCACAGGATATCTGTGCGCCGCATATCACACTACAGAGACTTACAGAAAATTTTCATGCGAAACAATGTGCGACGCATAAATCTAATTTCACAAACATGCGCCGCATGGACCAAATATGCGGCGCACATTTGAGTCTGACAGTACCAAACTTCAATTTTGACATTTGACTCAACTTAAAATCTTTTCAAACTCAATTCCAAGCTTTAGACCACAACATTTTTTAATTCAATCAAATATATTTACCGAAACTCATTACAAAAGACAACGTACAAAAATTAGAAATTTTGGCATGACCATATCGTAAAATCTTCGTCAAAACCTGTTACGGATCATGAGTTTCCAAAAAATACATTCAATAATGATCAATACATTACTTTTACAAATGACCAATTATGAATAACCAAAACTCTTTGAATCTAGCACTTGACATAACAATAATTTACCAAAATAAATCAAATGTACCATGAGCCAATAGTTCAAAGGGGTCTCTACGGGTCCTATCAACATTACCATTTTCCGCATTTAGCTAAAACAATCAATATCCATAAATCAACTTCAAACTTCAATCTTTATATTACTTAACTTTGCTTCCGCATCCGGGACAACCTATAAAAAGGGTAAACAACTAAAACATAAGCAATCGCTTAGTGAATGCATATACATATAATCATAATCAAGTTACCATAACAAATGTGCATCAAGCATCAAATATAGCCTATCAATTGATAGCCATTTCATTCATCTCGATCACAACATAGAATTCATCACAATTCATTTCCACATGGCCATGGGCAATTGGCTAGTAGGAATTTACCCACCTACTAGCTCTTACAACAAATTGGTTAGTAGGAATTTACCCACCTACTAGCTCTTAATCACAATTTGGTTAGTAGGAATTTACCCACCTACTAACTCTTACAACAAATTGGTTAGTAGGAATTTACCCACCTACTAACTCTTAATCACAATTTGGCTAGTAGGAATTTACCCACCTACTAGCTCTTAATCACAATTTGGCTAGTAGGAATTTACCCACCTACTAGCTCTTAATCACAATTTGGCTAGTAGGAATTTACCCACCTACTAACTCTAAATCACAATTTGGTTAGTAGGAATTTACCCACCTACTAACTCTAAATCACAATTGGCTAGTAGGAATTTACCCACCTACTAGCTTTCACAACAATCAAATGGGTCATAGGAATTTACCCACCTATGACCCCTAATAACAAGAACATGATCATATGCATATACACTCGCCTCCTCCGCGACAACCAAAATCATAAATCAAGAAGACCCCATGAACATAAAACATGTATGCTTCAACCTAGCAACAAATCACAAACGCATATAGGATCATCAATCACATACTAGACCGTCTAGCCATAATCACTAGCATTTCAACACCCAACCCATCATTTACAAATCTCATACAAATCTTGGGTTGGTTCACAAAACATGTATCTCTTATATCATTATCATAATGCAAACTCACTTTTATAACAAAATCCCCATTTTTATATTTGACTAGGTTGCCTTCAAACGAGCATAACTCAAGTTCTACTCGCTCTTTTTACTTGATTCCAGTGGCCAAATATAGTTAACACACTTAGGTACATTTTATCTTTAGTGATCAACATGTTAATTATCCCTCAAGAGTGACTTCTGGTCGTTTTAAAAACACAAACAGTTGCTGTTCTTACTGACAAAACAGATTTGACCTTACCGACTTTAAATGACCATAACTTGAGTTCTACACCATATTTTGACCTCATTCCAGTGGCCACTTCAACTTAACACATTTAGGTACATTTTATATTCAGTGACCAACACAAGATTTGACCCGTATAAGTGTTTTTCACTCGTTTTAAAAACTGAGACAGAATCGTTTTTGCTGAAATTTCAGAATGACCACACTGACTTCAAAAATTCATAACTCGAGTTCTACTCCACCTTTTAAACTCATTCCAGTGGCCACTTCGAGCTAACACAATAACCTACAATTTTTTTAGGACTCAACAAGTGAAAATTCTGTCATAGGGGTGTTTTACACGTTTCAAAAACAGAGACAGAATCTGTCCAGTTTTGTTCTTACTACCATTCATCAAAACTTTTGTTTTAACATTCAACACATTGACTTCCAACACACAAGATTGATATATATACATTTTTACATGATATTTACATCATATATTCAGAACATAAACCCCCAATTCAAAATCCCTAATTTATTTACTCAAGAACCCTAATTTATAAAAAGAAAACTAAATTTAGGTTAAAGAATCAATACCTCAAAGAATGGAATAGATAATTTAGGGTTTCAATTCACCATTTTCTTCCCCTTTTCTTCTTCCTAATTTCGGCCATCACCACCACAATTAAACCCTCACTTTTCAATTTTATGAGATAATTATTATTATTATTGTTCTTGAATAATTCTTTAATTGAATTGAAGATTAGATTTTGTTTGGAAGAAGAATTTATCACACACACACTCTCCATGGAAGATTTGAGAAGAAATATGAATATTGTAATGAGATGTTAGTTAGGAGTGGAAGATGATTCACAAAATTGATATGGCTGGACACTCATTCTCCATGCCACGTTTTTACCAAAAATAAAAGGGTATTATACCCGCTATCCACTAAAGTTCCAACTAATTTATCCCGTATCTAAAGATAAAATACTAGGAAACTATTTTAATGTCAAAACTTTAATAAAGGTTAATTTTCATTGGCCTAAAAATTAGGATGTTACAAGAAATGCCTATTTCAAATACCCAATGAGGAGAAAACCCCCTACTAATCCGCCCGAAGGGCACGACGATTAATAGGGGTAAACCCTGCCCCCTCAGACTTGAACCTGGGTATACCCAAGCCAAACTCTCATAGAAGGACTACCTATATCTCAAAGTTGGTGAAATGAAGATTCGAACATGAGACCTATAGGTCATCAGGAGAATTCCAAACCACTCCACCAACTCATCATTGATCCTGGCTAGTTAAAACAACGAGATTTTGATATCCACCTCTAAGTAATTAATTGTCTTATTAGTTATTATGATGTGGATGTAAAAAGTGACAAGTTTTATCACATTCCTTTTTAATATGATTAAAGACATAGTAAACTTTGATAGTGCTTCTATGTTTTGGTTTTATGTTTATAAAATGATGCACATGAGATTTTTATGTAAAAGAGTGGAAGATAAGGTTTTTTTATTTTTAAGTTGGAATTTTAAATATTTTAATCAATTGAAACACCATGTCCAAATTAATTACATATTTTTAAAAGAATATTAAAAAATTATTATGTGGAGATTTTACATTTAAACTTAAATACGAATCAAAATTATATTCATTTTTGCCTATATAGAGAGGTAAATATGATGTTGTCTTACATCGAAGCTTAAATGTTGAATCTTTCACACTCTATATTTTAATCATTAAAATCATGAAACACAAATTATTATTTTATTTCTTTGAAAAAGTATTAAAATATTAACATGTCAGAATTGAACTTTTATAGTAAGTGAATGAATAATGACTCCTACACCAACCCACCTACTTAAATATCAGTCTGTCCGTTTCATTTTAAATATTCAAGTTTGATTTGTAAAATTTTTTTCTTTCAACTTTAACTCTAAATAAGTAAATATGTTTTATATAACTGTTGATAAAAAAAATATATTAATGGAGTAAATTTATTTTTCACTGATATAACGTTAATCAACTCATATATAAGTAAATATGTTTTATATAACTGTTGATAAAAAAAATATATTAATGGAGTAAATTTATTTTTCACTGATATAACGTTAATCAACTCATATATAATGGAAACAAATATATATTTACAACAAAATTTGAAACAAAATAATTTTGGAAATCAAATTTGGACATTTAAAATGAGCCGGACGGAGTAAATCAACTAAATTGTTATTGAACTAATGTATGTGATTAACTTCAAGTCAGTACAAGGATAATATGTAGCTAGTGCCTAGTCTATACTACTTTAAAAATAGAGCTATTCTTTTCCGTTTAAAAAATTAAGTATTTTTTATTCTAAGATACTTCTCTGTTTAGTTTTATCCCAAAATACTTTATAAAAAGAATTACCTCTCTTCTTTAAGGTTACATGTTGAGAACATGTAACCTTAAAGGAATAATAGCTTAATTACTCGTTGATCGATCGAGGACATTTATTATATGTGTGTGTATAAACCAAGTAATTTTTATATTTTTTTTAGAACGACAATCTACCAATATATATATAACAAAAGTCCTAAATTCATTTCTAAATAAATAGGAACCCTTAGATAAATCTCATCTTTGATTTAAGACCATTAATTCAAATTTAATTATTTCATTTTTATTAAATGACAATATTCATACTTATACTTTATATGATTAGTTAAAATATATCCCTCTTACATATATACTTTTAATAATATTAAGTTAAAATATATGTTGCTACTTCGTACTTTTTAAATATCTTTATCTTTATCTTTATTTATATATACTAAAAGGCAACTGACCTAACCTCAATTGACCAATCACAACCCTTAATTTCTCAAAATTAATTAAATCAACACATGTCTAAATTAATTTACACTTTTTGGTTTCCATCACCAATTTACACTTTAACCCAATTTAAAAATAATTAATTTACACTTTTTGGTTTCCATCACCAATTTACACTTTAACCCAATTTAAAAATAATTAATTTACACTTTTTGGTTTTTCCATCACCAATTTACACTTAAAAATAATTAATTTACACTTTTTGGTTTCCATCACCAATTTACACTTTCACCCAATTTAAAAATAATTAATTTACACTTTTCGGTTTTATTGGTAATATAAAAATATAACAAAATAGTGGACCAAGATATATGCAGAAACACACAAACACTCCAAAAAAATCCTACACAAACACTCCAACCAAATAATCATTAAAACTAATCTCCTTTCGTATATGCAGTAACGATTGTCTACATAAACACAAGAAGGTACAACTCTCAATATCTTATCTAATTGTAATCAAACTAATTATAACGTTGTTATTATTAATAATTGTAATTGGACTATAATTAGGATAATTATTGTTGTTATTAGTATGGAATCAAACTATATTTAGGATATACAAATTTTTCTTATATAAACGGAACCCTACAAATAAAATCACAACACACGAAATCATTGAAAACCCACGAACCAACTGCTACTTTTATTGTTCTTAAGAACCATAGCTAATGAAAACAAAATTACTTTTTGCAAGATATCAATGAGAACTCGGTCATTTAGGTAATCAAGGTTAAGATATTGTTTCTCTGGAAGAGTTTGTATAAAAGAAACTTGCTACACCATCCAGCCTTGATATGATTTAGCATTTAATATTTACATTTGAATATCTCAATTATTTTTTTAGTATATTTTTACATGTTAACGTATAAGTATTTTTTTTTTCATATACTAATTCTTATATTGATAATGTCGTAAAACCCCACGGGTCTAAAATCTAGTATCCTAACTATAATAGTAATAAATTATGTTATATGTGATCGATATTATCTACTTTGACAATAAAACATGTTAACTAGTTATGTAACCCGGGCGTTGCCCCGGGAGACATAACGTTGCTTTCAAAAAGTTTATAGACGCGGGAGATACATTCGTTTGTTTCGTATTTAAATGTGTGTCTGAAAATGTATTGTCGTGTACAAACATAAGTTATACTATTAATTATTAAATGATCAATTCTATGAAGGGTTAAGTGCACGGAAATGTAATCAACTAAGGCCGAAAAGTTATTGTATACATGAACTTACAAAAGGTTTATTGTATACATGAACTCTTAAAAAAAGGTTATAGAAAACACGTTTTACCTGCTATAACGTTAGCCGGTAACCCTTGTGAAGTCAAGACAAAACTGCTGACGTCAGCATGACGTCAGCAATTTTGTCTTATTCTTATTTTGTCATTTTCTGCAGTTTCTTTTTTTTTTTTTTTTTTTTTTTTTTTCTACTTTCTATCTCTTATTTTAACGCTTTTAACTTATTTGTACCACTTAACTTATTGGTTTTTTAACTTTAGTCTAACTTTTTGTATACAAACTTAATTATAGTTTAGTTTTAAAGTTTTTAATTTTTATCAATTAACTTTGGATTTTAACTTTAATCATCAATTTTTTTTATTTTTTTTTCTACTTTCTATCTCTTATTTTAACGCTTTTAACTTATTTGTACCACTTAACTTATTGGTTTTTTAACTTTAGTCTAACTTTTTGTATACAAACTTAATTATAGTTTAGTTTTAAAGTTTTTAATTTTTATCAATTAACTTTGGATTTTAACTTTAATCATCAATTATTTTTATTTTTTTTTCTACTTTCTATCTCTTATTTTAACGCTTTTAACTTATTTGTACCACTTAACTTATTGGTTTTTTAACTTTAGTCTAACTTTTTGTATACAAACTTAATTATAGTTTAGTTTTAAAGTTTTTAATTTTTATCAATTAACTTTGGATTTTAACTTTAATCATCAATTTTTTTTATTTTTTTTTCTACTTTCTATCTCTTATTTTAACGCTTTTAACTTATTTGTACCACTTAACTTATTGGTTTTTTAACTTTAGTCTAACTTTTTGTATACAAACTTAATTATAGTTTAGTTTTAAAGTTTTTAATTTTTATCAATTAACTTTGGATTTTAACTTTAATCATCAATTATTTTTATTTTTTTTTCTACTTTCTATCTCTTATTTTAACGCTTTTAACTTATTTGTACCACTTAACTTATTGGTTTTTTAACTTTAGTCTAACTTTTTGTATACAAACTTAATTATAGTTTAGTTTTAAAGTTTTTAATTTTTATCAATTAACTTTGGATTTTAACTTTAATCATCAATTTTTTTTATTTTTTTTTCTACTTTCTATCTCTTATTTTAACGCTTTTAACTTATTTGTACCACTTAACTTATTGGTTTTTTAACTTTAGTCTAACTTTTTGTATACAAACTTAATTATAGTTTAGTTTTAAAGTTTTTAATTTTTATCAATTAACTTTGGGTTTCTAACTTTAATCATCAAATCTTTTTTTTTCTTTACTCTCTATCTCTTACATTAAGGTTTCTAACTAAACTATAGTAAATTTTAAGTGTCCAAACTTTTAGGTACCGTTGTATGTATAAATGCTTGCATGACGCAGTGTCGATCCCGGACAACGTCCCCCTGGGGTCAAAAAACTAGTTCTAACTACACACATTCATCAGAATTTAGAACCATAAGAATTTTAAAAAAAAAAAAATCGGATCTCCATATCTTGATGATGATGATGTCAAATAAATGAATAACAAACACAATCACTGATGAAAAACGATGTCAAACCACCGCACACAATAATAGAAGTTTTGTAAGTTCATGCACACAATAACTTTTTGTAAGTTCATGCACACAATAACTTTTTGTAAGTTCATGTACACAATAACTTTTTGGGCATAGTTTATTACATTTTCATGCACTTAACCGGCCCACATCAAGACTTTAGCCGTTTCGTTATACAATAGAAAAATAGCAGGGTTCATGTATACAATAAACCTTTTGTAAGTTCATGTACACAATAACTTTTCGGCCTTAGTTGATTACATTTCCGTGCACTTAACCCTTCTATGAATAGTTGAAGGGGAAAAAAACGAATTAAAAAAAATGTGACAAAACGTCAAAAAGAAATTAATGAAAACACTAAAATTATAATATTATATATGAAATGCAAAAAGAAATGGAAAGAACTTAACGCTTGTTAGCTGATGGGGACCATTATTGCAAAATTGTTAACAAATGGACTATATTGAGAAAAAACTTAACAGCCGTTAGCTGATAGGGACCATTGTTGCAACAAATTTAACGACAGGGACTATAATTGCAGAAAAAACTTAACAGCCGTTAGCTGAAAGGGACCATTGTTGCAACAAATTTAACGACAGGGACTATAATTGCTGAAAAAGGTGGGCGCACGGAAATCGAGTAACGGTATTTATATATATATATATATATATATAATATATAGAATTTGTTATTTTGTCCTCATGTATATTTTTATAAAAATAATGCCATAAATATATCATCATATTTATGTTTTTTTATGATAAATTAATCGGATTATTTATTTTTTTTCAAAATTCACATTGTTTAATTTGGAAGCTTTTATTATACATATAATATAATATTATTGTTATATCCTACTCTTAAATCTAAATTACACATATGTCTAGGATGAAACTTTCGGCTAATTTTAGAAAATCCCTCAATAATCCACGTCACAAATGTGAAAACAGGGACTCAAAGCCAGTGGGTCTTATCAATGTCAAAGACCTTACGAATTGACCTCCAACCCTTGTATTATGTGTTTTATATTGATTAGTTGTTATTTTAATATTTTTATTACATTTTATCATCACGTAATTCATATTGTTTTAAAATGAATCGTCTTAAATCTACCAATTTATCATTTATCATCTTATAGAAAAGACGATCTAAAATTTACTTTTAAAAATGTGTGATGTGTGAAATCTAGATTATAATTTATAACAAGATCTACCGCTAACTGACTACAACACACTTACGGGCAGTGTACCCGTTCGTATGTAATATAGCTAATTGGCAAGACCAGGATCGAACACAAGGACTGATTGTTGTACTAAAGGTTGTAAAAATGTGAAACAAGTAAAAAGTTTGGTGTGACCGAATTGTCACTTTGCGATTCTGAAAACTATGTAATCGGCAAGTAAAATAAAGTACTCAACCGGTATCAATCGAGAGCACGCGAAAAGAGTTTGAGTTGTAAACAAATAATTAAAAAGCCATCTATGTCGAATCCGCTACACAAAAAAGTCTAGGTTGCATATAGGTTAAGCTCAAAATTCATATGTGTTGGTGATAATAATCGTGATAAGACTAAAACACAACCGGGTGCACTCCGTTTGTAAAATCGACTCGATCACCTATTCAATCAAATTTCTTGCAACAAGTGGTACCACCAACCCTATTACAATTCCTCGAACTAACTAGTTTGTTTGATTATTTAAATAACAATTTTTATCTTGTGAAAGAAACGTGGTACCACCAACCGTTAAATCCACTTAACAAAGTAATTTCTATTAGACTTGTATTCTTTACTATCATACCATGACCTAGCAAGAGTTATTCATAGATAAAAAACTAAAATAATACTTGCATTCAACTAGTACCACTATCGAAGAACACAAATATCACCAAGAACACAAGTTTAAGTAGAAGAAACCACTTCATTAAGATCTTGACAAAATGTTAAGTAAAACCAACTTGAATTCAAAATATTATGCAACCATAACTAATTGTTTCACTTCATCTTCATAGATGTATAGAGATTTAGCCACTCATAATGAAAAGAGCTGAAAATTCAAATAAAAAGGAGAACATAGTGTACCAAATGTGAAGTAATAATCCAAATCGAGGTTACAACCGAGCTACAATCACTAATCAAGAGCCAAAATTAATTTTCAAGTCTTCAAAATAGTTTGGATGATGAAAAACCCTTGAAAAACCTTCAAAATCGGCTAGAGAGAAAGTATGGATGCTGGAGTGTCCAAGATTAGGTTTAGGGTTGAGTGGGTGCTGGTATTTATACCCCAGGAGAGAGAAAATCGTGATTGCAGCACTTTCTCGCGCCGCGACCTCTCTTTCTCGCGCCGCGATTTCTGTTTCTGAGCAAAACTGGACCAAAAGCTGTATAACTCGCGCCGCGAGCTACCTAAGTCGCGTCGCGAGTTTCACCTGGTTTCGTCATTTCAGCTTCGTTTTCGACCATGCTTCATCTGTTAGTGCCTTTGGATCATTCCTAAGTCGTTTTCTACCATTTGTAAGTGAAATACCTACTTTAGACCTGAAATCACTAGCAAATACCATAAAGCACCACAAAACATGTATAAACGGCTATCAAACGTGCATAAAACGTCCAAATAAGATGTGAGAAATATGTATATATTGAGACACATCAAACCTCCCCACACTTAAACCTTGCTTGCCCTCAAGCAAGTATGCACTTAAATCGATTCTCAATAACCAAACAAAATGTCACAAACAATTATAATTAATCCGGAAGTTTCCAACCAAGCGGTGTTGAATACCAAAAGCAAATGCATTTAAAAACTAATGAGCAAAGTTTAAGACGAAATCAGAAAATTCGACTAATCTAGGGCAAAACCATCTTTCAGTTACAATTAGAATCCTCCCTATGCTTGTGTTAACACCTCTTGAACATTTCTATCGTTCCAACTGACCTTAGGCTTGTTCTTACTAAGCTATAATCTACTAGCAGGCATCAACATTATTATTGGCAACATAACCAATATTCCACAATGATTATCGGTATAATTGTCCACTTAAACACTCACGCCATCGATTTTCCATAAGGTTTTCATTACGTTATACTTATGAGTCCCTTGACAAAACATATTCCTACGGTCTAGAATTGCAACTCTATCCACACATCAGGTGATCATACGAAAGTGTACTTTAAGCGTTCGGCCAGCGATTCGCTACGGATACGTAAGTATCGTTAAGAGACATACGCCAGAACTCAAGGTTGGGTTGCATATCCAGAGACCATGCTCTAAACATAAACACATGTGAGAATAAAAAGTTTTATAATTTAACACCCGTGATTTTCGATGAGACCCGTGTAACGAACTTTCTGACAACCCATCCCAAGTTGGAGGCTTTAGGTGAGCTAGGTAAAACGAAGTTACCCCAAGGACTTACTTGTTCGAATCTCAAAGACCACATTAGCATTAGACTATTGGAAAAAGATTATGCGCATTCCCACATGTGCCACCCGTTTGATGCCGAAGCACCCAGACACCCCGATATAAAGACCAAACATAATGACTAGAGCTACAACCTATAACATAAGAATTAAGGACCGGACATCCGGTGTGCAGACCATATGTTAAGTCAAATTACCACAAGCATATTTAATACATTTCGAGCTTTTCATGCACACAAGTTGCAAAATTCAAATGGAAAACCTCAAGCGGTGCCTACCAATACATCATCTAGTGAAGCTATTATTCACATTAGGTTCATCATTAAGGTACAATTCGCAAGCAACCTAGATTATTTGAAGTTCGGAACAAGCCTATGACCCCTTGGAACGATGAAATGCCACAAGCACTAGGAAAGGAAAGCTAAAGGTAAAAAATCTCAAGTTTTATCCTAGATTAGCAAAATTCAAAGTCCTCATTTCTCGTCTTTGCACAAAACCTATAGCCTCAAAAATTTAAAAACATAACCAAAATGCTAGTAAA